>JGVQ01000103.1:0-22616 GCA_001007845.1 Nigrograna mackinnonii
GCCTTGTAAGTCTCTGTTACTTGCACCTGTAGCTCTTCTGCTGCATCCCAACGGCCTTGGTTCTGAAATGTTAGCGCGAGGTTGTTCATGCTAGTTAGCGTGTCCAGATGGTCTGCACCAAGCTTTGCCTTGCGAGTCTCCATTACTTGTACCTCTAGCTCTTCTGCGGCATCCCAACGGGCTGCTAGCTTGTATGCCAATCCCACCATAGCCATACTGTCGAGTGTCTCTTCGCTTTCAGGTCCCAGCAGCTTGCTTCTAGCTTTCATCGATGCTATTGCTAGGCTCTCTGCCTCGTAGATATTTCCTCTCTGCCACGCATACCACGCTGCATTATACATCAATTCAGCCCACTCCTTGCAACTCCGTTCGTCTCGGGGTCGTTTTGTTGATGCTGCTATCGCATGTGGGAAAAGTGAGCGACAAGTGTCCCAGTTTTCGTATTTTCCTGTTGGGAAAGCCAAGGATAGAGTGCTGATGAATTGCTGCCTCCAACCCTCTACCTCGCCCCTGCCTTGGAGCCACTTTTGTGTTGCTAGCTGGACTAAGCTATGCATCTCCAACGTTCCCGGATTAGTCGTTTCAGAGATAAAAGAGTAATCTCTTAGAGTCAGGATGTCGTCTATAAAACCACTATCAGTGCTGCAGTCTGAGGCGCTGTCGTCATCCTCAGCGTTATCACTTTCCTCGCCAACGTCTGCCCGTACATGTCTAGGTGCGGATCGCGGAACGTTCAAGTCGAGAAGCAAGGCTTTAGGGATTCCCTGTCGGTCAAAAAAGCTCATAAGCGACAGAATGTCCGCCGCTGACCGTCTTGTACGCCGAATGTGTTCGAATGATATTTGCCAGGTAATGATGATTGAGTTATTGGCCTCTTCATTTCTCCGAAGATGTCCCGCCTCCTGATTTAGCAGGCTAACTTTCCGCTTGTCGTTCTTACGAAGCTCTTGGAGGTATTGCTGGATTGAAAAGTGCGGTCGACGTTTCGAGATGTATGCTGCCGCCTGCACAAGCGCAAGGGGCATATACTCTAGCGCTACTGCCAGCTCATTTACTTCATCTGCAGCGACGTTGCCTATTAGTTTTTTCTGAAGAAGATCATGTGCATCGGTGACATGCATCGGCTTTACATGAATAATGTCTCGCTCCTCAACTAGATGCGATGCGACAGAAACCACGCGACTCGTTACGAGGACACTTCCATGCTTGCTTGGAGGGAGGTATCTAGCCAAATGCTCCTGGGCCTGGCCTGGCAGTGAAGTAAGCACTGTAGAGTCGTCGGCGTTATCGAGCACGAGCAACCACTTTCCGTTCTTCTCGTCACGCAGCCAGTTACGCACAAGCTCAAATATATTCACTTGAGGCTCTGATCGACCAGGCAGTTCGACCTGGTTGGCAATGTCACGGTAGCTTTGCTCGAGTCGTGTCGCGCTGCCAGCGTGCACCCAGAACACCCAAGTGCCCGGAACGCGGTCGACGGTACGATAGCAATGTTCGATGGCAAGTTGCGACTTGCTGTGGCCATGTCAGACGCCATATTTATGCAAACTGCTGCCTTCAAAATTTCCCACACAACTTACCCAACTCCACCAAGACCGACCAACGCGATCCGAGATGCCGGCGTAAGGCCTTTTTTTCGCACCTCCTCGAGCAGCGTTCCGCGATTGATGAAGTCTGGATCTCGACGAAAGGGAAGTACACAGGTAGCCCGCGCAGTTTCTGCTGTTGCTATATGTCCTCGCTGCTTTTGAATCTCTTCTTCCAGCCGCATTCTTGCGTGAGCTTCTCCTTCCCCATATATGAGTGGCAAGAACACTCCAAAGATTCCTAGCAAACAATACACACTGTCCTCCTTTTTCGTAGTTACACGCGAAGCCGCCCAGCTCATTCGATCATCAACGCTGACATCGCTGAGATCATGTCCTCTGAGGACATTTACTGGTATCTTGGTAATCTTGTGTATTTCCTTCTCTAACGATATCTTGCTGCCTAATCGGTTGCGCTCGATCGAGAAGAACTCCACGCTAGGCGGTGCTAGAAGCTCCTGTAATGTCCAGCCTCGTGTGAACCATCGACTACGTCGAAAGGCATCTACCCAAGTTATCTGGAAGGCCGCAGCGTCAGAAACCTGCTCTGGCACAGATACGTCCGATAGATACACATAGCATTTGGTCGCGCGCTGATACCACTTGAACATAGAGTTGATCGCTGTGCTCAATTCGTCGCTTAGAGACTTGTCGATGCAGCAAGTGTCGACCCAGAAGTATTGTAGTCCATCTGTAGCTGCCTGTTCGCTACAGAAGCGTATTTTCTCGAAGCCTTTCTTATCATTCCCTGTACCGTCGATAAGGTCGCGGTACGTAACTTCCTGCCCTTCTGTCCAGGTATGCGAGAGGATGGCGTACGGCGGCGTACGATCGTCGTCGTCGAAGGAAATCAGCTGGAAGTTGCCGCCTGGAAGGCGCTGTAGGAGACGCATCGCTATCTTTATATGCTCTTCGTACGTGGAGGGTTGTCAAGCATGTCAACTGTGGTGCTATGGTAGTGGAAAGCGAAGAGCAGCTGTCCGCATCTTGATCAGGCTGAGCGCTTAAGGCTGTGCTTGCCAGCAACCAACCAGGTGTTCTCAAAACCGCGCCTGTCTATCGACAGATCATCGCGTTCCTGGCAAGCAGCAGTATTCTGAAATGTGACTTTACGAAGAATAATTAAACTAGTATTGGTCTCGAATGCGATATTGTAAAACCAATCATCGAGCACTTGTGTTATTACTTTAGTCCATCTCATGGAGTAACGCTAGCGTGGGAGAAACATTGACTTTTGGGTTTAACTAAGCCAAAACTCTAATATAAGCATAAGCATAGAGAACAGCGGCTAAACCGCACTTAGATCTTTAGATACACTAAGGATGCCAGGACCTCGCTTAGCAGACCTATTCGATTGAGCACTAGATCGCTCGTAGATTGCGAGGACGATGCATATGACACTGGTATACTCGGAATATATTCTCTCTGGGTGTTTCGATATGTAAAAATAGTATTAAGCAGGCATGTTATACAACAACCGAATCCGAGGCTGTCTAAGGCCTCAGAGTCTCGTACCACCATGGCTATCTGTGGTATCGCAGCGTATGTAGGAGGTTGCCTAGGATAGTATTGAGCACGATAGGATATTATAGGCTTACAATCATATCATGAGGTTAGTGATGCCTTGCGATAGTTACCTGTGTTGTTGTGGCAGGBAATATAAATGGTGTTCCGGCACGGCGGGTGTTCCGTCACGCAGGGATAGATGTTACATACTCATGAGCAGTGCAATCTACGGAAGTAACTGGTGAATCATGGACCAGTCACGAAATGGCTCATGTTGGGAATTGAACATTAAAGCAAGAAGAGATTGCGCCACCATTAGGGTGAAGAGGCTCTCCATGGTATGATTTTCAAATTCAATCAAGTACCTTAGAGGTTTCTTCAAAGCAATCGAATAGACAAAACTACAGGGAATGCTGCAGAGGGTTGTCTAATCCTTAGCGACCTTCAAGTGTCAAAGTACCGTATTGCGTCCTTACTGTCATGCGATCTAAGATCAAAAACGTGGGCTATGACACCAAATGTCTGGCTACATGCTGCATAGACAGTACTGGCATCTTTAGCGTCAGCAAGGAAGTAGGGCCGTCGCGGTGGTATTTTGATCGACGATCCGCAGCAGAACCTAGAAAGTTGTTTCATCGTAAGACTCCTGTCTGCGTACTCGCTAGTTCTTTATTGTGAGGAGAGTTTCCACAGACCAGTCCGCCCTTATCCATTCCCAACAAACTCATAGCCCGTTTAATAAGCGTCTTGGGCACGCTCTTAGCGATTTTAACAGTGAGACGCACATTTCGAATTATGTTCCCATCCATGGTCTCAACGGCACGATTCGCATCCTCGGTCGTTTCAAAATCGACAAAAGCGAAATATTGATCCCCTCGACCTCGACTACCGTTCCCTGGCAAAGCCCTACATTTTGAGATTGCTTCGATGTTGTAGTTCTTGAATAGGTTCCGGACATAGATGTCGGAGGCATGTTGGTTTGTAGGCTTGGGCAAACCACGGACAAAGACTCTCCGACCTTCGCTGGCCGAGGCGAAGTATTCTGAGGGTGGAAATTCCAAATACGCATCGTCATCTTGGTCTCTACCTGGGGGCTCATTCCGTGGTGAATGTTCATTCCATCGATTTTCTACGAGCGGCTTTGACAGTGTTTTCTTTGGGTCTTCGCTTTTCTGGATGCAAGGTTTGATCTTCACGGGACGACCGCGGAGAAGTGTTCCAGTTAGGTTTTGCATTGCTGATGTTGCGGCTTCGCTTGTGTCTAAGTCTACGAAACAATATGACGGGTTTCGTCCCGTGAAATGGTCTACTGACATGTCGATGTTTTCTCTACATAGCACATGTAAATATCCTGTTCAATTTTCTACTTGGGGTAGATTGAGATGTAGGGAACTTACATTACATATCCTTCTTTCTCAAACAACTTCACGACATCAGACTCGGTTGCTGTATAGAGCAAATTGCCGACGTATATGCGGTTACTACCTGCGGCATCTGGATTTGGATTTACAGTGCCTCGGCTTTCGGCTTTAACTCGTCCAGTTGTTGCATCGTTTCGTCTCCAGATATGTCTGGAAGGATGTGGGTCCGTTTGTCTAGGTGAATTGGTTGGTGCAGATAGCCTGGGGTCTTTTCGCCTCCAATCGCTCGATTCCAGGGCTCGATTTGACGGCATCGTCAAGGTATCAGCTGAACGTGTTAGGGTCAATTCACCGTGTTCCCGATGTGCCTGCGGAAGTCTAAGTATGCCCATACAATTTGTAAGGCAATCGTTGTTGTGAAACCACCGCTGTTTTAATAATGAAGGCAATGCTTTGTCGGTTTTCTCTACGCTAAATCGGTGGTAGTGCTCGGGGATGGACGCATCCCTAAAAGCTTGTGTCTGAAGTCAAGTAAACTTGAGGGGCCTTTGCATAAGCTTTACTTTGTTTAGAGTGAGGTCAATGGCGGTAGCACGTGATGGCCTAGTAACAATAGAAGATTCCTAGTATGCCCCAAAGACAATGAAACAGAAACCATCATCAATAATCAATTTACCTGCATATTCGTACCTTCCACACCTAGGGTTTTTCTCAAGGCCTGAATGGTAGTTACATCTTCCACTCAAGGAGGCGGGGGTTAGTAGTAAATCGGGGAAGATGGAGCAACCCATGTAAAACACAAACCTCTGAGACTCCACAGAATTCCAAAGAACAAACATCAAATTCCCGGGACAATCCCTGAATATCTAATACCACCATCAAGGTCATCAAACAAATCACGTGCAAACCCCAGGTCCCTACAAACCTTAAGTACCTACCGAAAGGTAAGGTTAGGTACCGTCCCCGCCAAGCCCGCGGAGAAGCCTCTCCAGCAAGACCAAAGTATCACGCGATCCTCCGTACCAATCCGCAGACTCCAGACTCTGCTTACCCTTAACACGTGTCCAGGCTGGTGCGATGATCGGGAGAAGACGGACGTACGATGGTGTGACATTTAGTCACGGTTTTTTCTGGTTTTGTGCTGCTAGAGCAGCCGCGCGATGAAGATGTCGTGATGAGTCGAGATTGTGTGCTGGAAGGGGAATTGGTAGGCGAGTTGCGTTGGGGCTTGTTTTCTTGGAAGGCCTTGGGGATCAACTCTTTTTGCGTTGTTGTCGAGGCTTGGGAGTTGTTGGATATTCACCGTGTATCGAGATTGAAGTTTGGTGCGATTTGGTAGGATGCAGAGAGCTTATTTTTGATATGGAATCAATGGCATAGTCTAGCTATATAACGGAAGCCGTAGAGATAAGATGGAGCATTGCTTATCGTTTGTATCAGCAGTAGACAGCACGAAGGATGCGAGATACCACAGAAATCTACGAGTCTACAAGGGTTATGCCTACTGGTCGAAGCTGTACAACTACGTAGTGCTCAAGAATTGACCTCTCAAGGTCGTTCAATTGCTCATCTCGACCCACTCAAACGACGTCGACCGAGGGACTGCAATGCTCGGGATCCGCAGCCCACGTTCCTGAACAGCGAGCCACAAGCGCGTTGGCGGATGTGGCGGGCCACGTTTCGGCGTTTAGAACAGCATCATTTGAAAAATTTTGGTGGTAATCGGCAAAAGGACCCTTCGCCTTCGACTTCCCGTGCACCGAGCCCGCAACCTAGAACCCCTAAACAAAGTCTAGCGCGCGCAGCTCCCGATGTACGTAATTTGCACCGATTGCGCACACCCAAGGAAGAAAAAAAAATCTGGGGCATCTTACGATCTTTGTTTGCTGGTATACCCTTGCCTGAGTAAGCGACCCAGCCGCGGTTTTTTGTATCTGGTGATCTCTAAGCTGGAGAAACTCTCATTCCGCGGAAATGTATCATCTTAACGGAGAGGGTAGGAAGCTGGCTTCGTATGTGTTTTGTATAAGACTAAAGGTTGATGGCGGCATCGATTGAATTCTTCTTTTTTATTCAGCATCAAAGCATTCAAGAACCCAACGTTACCTCGCACTACTTTTAAATCCAGCCTTTTGATTTTCCAGGGATTGGATTTCGTGATTGGACTACAACAACGAACGACCTACCTTATCTGATCAGCATCGTTATCACGTTTGTACTACCATCCAGTATAGACCTTATCAACATCTGTTATCAGTAGCTTTTCCCCTCACAGGATCCGGAATAGCTTCAACCTAAACACCACCAAAAATGGCACCAGCACTTACTCCCTCCCAAGTTGAGGTCATCAAAGCGACCGTCCCGGTCCTAGCAGAGCATGGCGTAACAATCACCACGCAATTCTACAGGAATATGCTCAATGCACACCCGGAGCTCAAGAATGTCTTCAACAATACCCACCAAGCGACTGGTCACCAACCGCGGGCCCTCGCAGGCGCCGTTTACGCCTATGCAGCAAACATCGACGCACTCGGAAACTTGGCTCCAGCTGTTGAACTTATCTGCCACAAGCACGTCAGCTTGTACATTCGACCCGAGCAGTATGAAATTGTCGGAACCCATCTCCTGAAGACGATGAAAGACGTATTGGGCGATGCCTGCACAGAAGCCATCCTCGACGCTTGGGGAGCCGCGTACTGGCAATTGGCCGACATCATGATCAACCGAGAGAAGGAGCTATACGCCATTGCTCCAGAGTGGAACGACTGGAAAGATTTCACCATTGTCAAGAAAGAGAAGGAATCCGAAGAGATCACCTCGTTCTACTTTGAACCCGTAGACAAGAATCTGAATCTCCGCAATTTCAAGCCCGGCCAGTATATCTCGGTGAGCATCTTCGTGGACGAGTTGGACGGCGGCGTGTATCAGGCGAGGCAGTACAGTTTGAGCGATTCTCCCGGGAAGAACTATCTTCGAATTAGCGTCAAGAAGGAGGATGGTGTTGAGATTGGAGAGGAAAAGAGCAAGACTCATCCCGGCTACATTTCGAATATCTTGCACGCAAAGAAGAACGTCGGCGACGTCGTGAGACTGTCACATCCATATGGCGACTTCTTCTTCGATGAGAAGGCAGTTGCGGAGGATGCCCCCGTCGTGTTCCTCGCTGCAGGCGTTGGGTTGACCTGTCTTACGAGCATCCTGAATTCCCTTGTTGAGAAGAAGTCGTCGCGGCCGATCTCCTGGATCCACGTTGCACGACATGGCGGTGTCAGAGCATTCAGAAAGCATACCGACGAGCTCGCCGCCAACAACGACAACTTCCAACCTCTCTACTTCGACTCAGAACCAAAGGAAGGCGATGTCGAAGGTCAGGATTACCATGTCAAATCCCGCTTAGACTTGGATAAGGTTCCAAAGGAAAGACTCTTCCTCGACAACAACCAGACCCAATACTTCGTCTGCGGACCCACAAACTTCATGCTGGAGACAGAAGCCAAACTGAAGAATTTCGGCGTCCCAGCCGAGCGGGTGAAGATGGAACTCTACGGAACTGGCGGTGTCCCACGAGTCTAGGGAACAACCGGAGGTCAAACCCATTCCAGGGCGATTAGAAGCACTTGCTGCGCGAGATGTCTTCGCGTTGGTGACTCCCACGGAGTTGAAGGAGCGTAATATTCGCCGTACGAAGCATGTTTGGCAACGAATGCGTACGAGACTTTTTCCTGCATATTTGTGTAACATGACAAATCCCCCTTCACATCATTTCCTAAGCCCATTATTCTTCACATAGCTTAGAGGAGTTTAGCTTTATTTTTCATTGCGGCGTTCTGTTGGTGGGCCAGAGTCAAAGGTGCTGGGTTTGTGTTGGAAATTATTTATTTGGGAAGGTGTGTTCTGTTGGTGATGGGTTCTGGTTCTGGTTCTGGGACCCGGACCAACTACAACAGAGACATTCCTTGTTCTTTGTTTCGGAAGCATTATAGTCGCTGTATAATAATGATCTTATAGGGGTGGGCGGTGAACCCAAGACAACTTCTTTAATCACTTCACAATCTGGATTACCTATGAATTATGTGACACGTGTGTGACGAACGAATGGCTTGCATGGTAATAAGTCATTGGGCGACCTGGAATGCAGTGATAGGCTCGGGGATAATATGTACATAGGACTCGGTCACGAGGGGTTTGTTAGTCGCAACATTAAGCTCCGTTGTGGGTGATCAACTGGGTGGGGAGTAAGCAGCGAGGAGTGGAAGTTTCAGATCTTTTGTTGACATGTGTGTCTCGGCCTATCAAAGGCGCCCGCGAGGAAGATTTGCAGGATTCTTGCTGCCTTGGAGCGAAGCTGCAGTTCCGCAAAGCTTCAGAATATGCCCGTGGAGCTTCGATGTCGGCGCTGGAGGTGGATTATGAAGCCCGTCAAGCCACCACCAGATTCCAAAGATAGAACCTAACGTTCGCATACCGCACCGGTCAGATGCCGGTCGCACATTTAGCCCGAAGAGCGATTGAGGCTGAAGGTGTATCGAAACATCCACGCTGCGGGAAGCAGCATAGATCTCCAAGCCGTCTAGGAGCAGGCACACCAAGCGGGAGGACGTGTGACGTCCACAGTACTGGGAACTATAGGCCCAGGCAAACAATGACGAAAGTCAATTTTCGATGACGACTTTAGGTGCGCATCCAAATTGTTCATGCCAGATTCTTGTGTGCAATCCCAGCATGTCTTCGGTCATAAGCATACAAGTGCAGACGTGTTAAAAGGGGGTGAGCGGCTGGTGTCTCCGTGTGCTGTTGCTCATTATCTGTATTGAGCAAGCATAATGCGGCTCCATTGCCAGAACCCGGCGTGTTTCTACGGGCCAGCATCTTTCTTACGGTAGAATGCACGGCCCCCCAGTGCGTAAGAATGAGGCTGCAAAAGCGACGGGGAATTTGACAGCGCCCTGTAAGCGGATATTAGATCAAGCACACTTCATAGCTATTACATAAACGACCAAGAAAGGTGGGTGAAGGCGTCTAAATGCTCAGGCCACGATGGAGAGTAGCCCTGTACGAGCATTACCGAGTTAGAATAGGCCACGATACTGGACGTGAATGCGGGATGACGAGCGAGAGGTTCGACAAGCGGCCATTCGGCGAGCACCAGGGGTCCAAGCATGCTTTTTCCACCGACGGGAGGATGCTTGTGCACTCTGTACGGAGTAAAAGGGGCATTCTTCTAGAAACCAGGGGGCAGTGCACGACTCACCATGCGACCGGGCTCTGTCACAAGGCACAAAGGGTAATCTTCTGGAAATTGCGATGCACCGGGAGGCGTCCCCCTAACACTGAAGAGGAAGTCTTCTAGAAAGAAACGCTTGGGTAAAACTGGATGCCTTATGAGCAGGGATGTAAAGGGTCGTCCATGCAGCGAGCTCCAGCATTCTGGGATTTGGGGGAGGGAGGCACAAGGTTGATGTTGGTCGCAAAAGCGACGCCGTTGCAGGATGAGTGTTTTGGGCTACAAACCACGGCCCAGCGATAGGATGGACGATGCTATTCGTAAGTTCTGACGCACCACGGGGCTTTTACTTACAAGAATAGCCCTCTCTTGAAATCCAAAAAAGTGACGAGTAGGGTTGGAATACGACCAACGGGGAGGTGGCGCTACCAGCTGAAGCGCCCGTGCGTGTTGGATTCTTGTCGCAGTTTAAACGGGTAGTCCTGACAGGTCGACCTTGATCCATGAAGATCCCAAGGGGAAAAAAAAGAGGTTGTGTCTGCATGCGCATGCCCATACATTAGCGAGCACAAAATGTCCAGTCAGAGGTGCAGATTTTTGTTTCTTCGCTTTGCTCCCGTCGCTCCCCGAGATGAAGGCGTGCCTCTCTTCCGAGCTTTGCATGAAGGGCGCCAGATGTCGCATTTGTTTGAGATAATGCGCCTGCTGGTGGAGAGAGAGCGGGAGTGACACGATCGACCTCCGGAAGCGTGCATTGAGGGCCTCTGAGGCTCGTAGCGTGGCCCGGGCCATCCGAGTGCATCTTGAATAATCGATCCACCGTGGCACCTGTTGCCGAAAAGCACTGACAGATCTGGTGGAAGCATCTCAGAAGGTGTTGGCCCAGCTGGGCTCGCTCTTCGACACCAACTCGTCGCCCTGCGATGACTCGCGCAAAGTATACCAACAGTGGGGAGGAGTAGGCGCAGTCGACAACTAACAAAAGGGCGACATCTATTCGCCGTTCTCCTGAAATTTGTTCATGGAGAGGGCGTCGTTGGCGCGGAGAGGACCTGTCGATCACGTCCAGAAATCAATGTGGTGCGCAGTGCGAGGGCGAAGTGTGATATTGGTTGCGAATTTTGGGCACAGCATGTTGAACTTGGCGCGAGAACATGGGCGGCGGCGTAGTGCGGTATGGGAATGGATGGTAATGGATGGTATGGATGGGTATGGATGGGTATGGATGGGTATGGGTGCAGTCTGACGTGATGGCCACCCACCCACGTTGTAGCCACGAGGACAGCTCTGCATTACCTAGGCGCTTGTTCACGGTCGTCGAGGAGGTCTGGACATGCGAACCATGGGAAACCCCTAATACGTCCGAGAACGGCGAGCAGAGGTGTGATGGGAACTTTTGGAGGATGAAGGGTTGAGTATTTCGCCTGGTACGAATACTGATGGTGCACAATATTACCATGTGCAAGGTGGATGATTTGCGGTACAGAGGTGAGAGTGTACGCACATCTATCCCCTTCTTGTGCCGACCTCATAAATTAGGCTTTCCCAATTCTGCTGCCTCTTGGGTTGCCAGAATAAAATAGGCGGCATGTTCAGAAGGCTAAGAGACGCCACGCTCGCACAGTATTGGTTCCTAGAGGGTATGGTAGCGCGTATCTGAGGCAGCTGGGGAACGAGCACGAGCGTGCTGCCGTTGATGTCATGCAACCACGGTCTCTTGTCCCACACCGGCACACAGGCACAGAGGCACACACACACCAGCACCACCTCGTTGCGGTCGACAAGGCGGCTAGCGGCAGTATGGGTATGGGGAGGAACGTGTCTTGTGTCTTGTGTCCAACTCTCAGACCTTTCCGTGGCTGGCAATCGTCCAAGCTACGGTGCGTTGTGGAGAATCAGGGGTGTCTTAGCTGTCACTCACTCCACAATCCCCATCATGGGCCTCTCCGATGCACGAGTTGCCGGCAGCCTCCCATCGTTCGGGTCGGTTTGTGCAAATAATGGAAGAACTGCTTTCGTCCCCGACGTACGGAGTAGTTGGTATCTCGCTCTCCCGACTTCTCCTATCCTCTTCCTTCCCCCCTCGTGCTGCACGTTTCGCAACAGGCTAAATTTGGGGCCGGGTCGGCCAGGGGGGTTTTTTTTTTTCACTCTCTTGGAGCGATCCCTGAGCGCCCGGCGGTTTGAGATGCGTCGTATGGACTGCAGCGCTGCATCGATGCATCACCACAGCATGGGCGGCCCCTGCGCTCGTAGAAGCCATGAATGCTTCTAGTGGGCTTCCAAACATGGTCCATGCCCGCAACCCCAGCACTCGTCCCCTGGCATCAAAAAGGTCGCTTGAATTGTTGATGCATCGCGCGGCGGTACGGCCTTTTTTGACCTTCTCTGGAATGCATTTGGCCTCAACATCCCGTGGATCCCAACCACCCTTCCCCCTTGGTTGGCTACGTATCCTAGAGTAGAGAGACGCCCACGGCCATACTGCCGTCCGGTGCCGTCTACGAAGTATCTGGCAGAGCGATCGCAATCATGGACGCCTGCCCGCCACAGAACGCCAGAACGCCGTCAAGGCTGCGAATATGGCCGCAGAGGCACTCGAGCGTCTTCAGACACACGCGGAGGACTAGCATAGAATGGTGTAGAGGCCCGCCGGGTCCACCAGATAGACACAAGGATGCCGCTGCGCGTGAATTTGCATATTCTGCTGCTGTATAAACAAGCGTCATCTACTTACATATTTGAAATGCCCCTGCTCCGGCTGAGATTGATGCCTGCAGGTTGAAGTTACACGCACACCACGTTTCTCGCTGAGCAAAGCACAGTGACGCAGGGCAGAGACTCGACGCAAAGCTGCATTTCAAACGGGCTCGAATTCGAACAGCCAAAATCGCATTCACATCGACGGTTAGTGTTCCGGCGGCTCCCATCTTCTATCTCTGAAGACGGCGCCTCAAGGGTCATTTCTATTACGAAGGAGGAGGATTCACGGCCAAGGGGCGTGGGACCAATCTGAGAAGGTGAGCGCCCGCATCCCACCCTATCCCATCGCCGTGGACCGCAGGACACAGTCAGACAGCATAACCCTTTTCCTAGCTGGGTGAAGAGGCGATACTGACACTGGGATCCAGCCACACTTGGTCGACAGCAGCAGCAGGCCAATAATCGCAAGAGAAGGACGATCCTGCCAACGGCCACGCGCGCAGTGTAGCACACGAACGAGCAGTACAGAATACTCGGCGCCAGTTGAAGCATTGCAGGATCCGTTGGGAGCAACCATCCAGGAGACGGTGAGGATCCGAATCGAATCTCCATAACCCGACGTGACGGGAACCCCAGCCAGGACGCAGGCAGGCCAGCAAGCTTCCAGAAAAGACAGGGCAGACCGGACGGAACAGCCAGGCATCCGGCACAAGAAGGGATTGGGGCTCAACCGCGGCGCATAAGGAGCCTCTCGAGGGTGTGCATTTTGCTGGCAAGATTGTTGCAACCAAACCAGCAAAGCAAAGCAGAACAGCGGGCCTGTGTGGGAAGCACGGCACAGCTGAAAAGCAAAAAAAGGGTAGAGAAAACACGACACGGTCGTCAGCGGGCCGTTAGTCATCCCTGCTGCTGCGGTGCAGCAAAGCGGCGACTGTAAGCCAGCGGCTCTGTTCTGCCGATTCGATTGCAGCTGGGCATTCGAACAGGGAGGCAGAGGAGAGAAGAATAGACCAGGGCCCCAAGGAGCACGGTGAGATTTGCGGGTTTCAGGGTGCCCGAAGCGTGCGGGTGAGCACACAGCAGACGAGTCCGTGGGAGACTCTTTAACAGGCGCGCGGACGGAGAAGGGGAAAGAGCGCAGCACAGCACAGCTGGGAAGCGTAATCGAACGAACCCTCCGAAGAGCCACTTTTTTTTTTTAACTTTGCTCTTCCATTATCCCTCCCACCCCCATCTCCCCATCAGCACCAGCACCAGCACCAGCATCAGCAGCGTCTGTGGCCTGAGCGTCCGTCACCTTTGGTTAGCCCCGACTTGCTCTGAAGCGTCCCGAATCGTCGTGCGCGTTGGCAGCGTCGTCCTTTTCAGGGAGCAGCAAGAGCGACTCGGAACAAGCCGATTACCCGATCCGGCCTAGTAAGAATTTCCAACAACGCGCAGCAGAGGCAAGAAGTACCTCGTACCTTTTTCACCGTCAACCACCACAACTTCTTTTCCCTTCCTCTCATCAACACCGACACCGCCTGTCCCCCGATATCCCCAACCACCCCGCGGACCCATTACAGGTACGTATCCTTCTCGTTTGCCAACCTGCTTCTTTGCTCTCCCTGCCCGCGCTTTGCCGCTGCTGCTCGTCACCGCCTTCGCCTCCCCTTTTCGAGACCCGTTCAATCACCACAATCCCCCCGGCACGTCGTGTGGCCAGCGTGACCGCTCCGCCATCGTCAAACGACGCGAAAACCTTCGTCCAAGCCATCTCTGCTGCTGTTCGCCTCCCGCTGACTGGCCTCACCTTCTAGTGCATCGTCAGCATTGACCTGCACGCGGTCCGACCCAAGTTTTTTGGACGCTGCTGAACGGACCACCCTCGACCGCGCTCGTGAAGTCTGTCACTCGTCACCACCATCACCAACTCCATACAAACGACACACGCACTCGTCCAGCGTCGTGTTCGATCGACTCTCGTGTCTCGCAATAGCAGACTTGCACCTCCACCTGTGAGGTACACCGCCAGTTGGCAGCCAACACTGTCTCGGTGCGCACCCGTTCCCAAGTCCGAGTCTCTCCTCTCTGCACACCTCTCTCCCTTTCATTGCTGCTCCGTAACGCGGAGCACTGCACCCTCGTCCCTGTGAGGATGGAAATAGGTACTATTTTGAACGCGAAATTAACAGCCCGCGCAGGAACAGTCGTCACGCCCTTCGGCATGCAACACACGATGCAACACGACCTCCAACAGCAGCACTTCGGCGCTCCGCCGTACATGAACGGCCGCATCAAGTCTGAGAATGGTTCTGATCGCGGCGTCTCGCCACACCCTTCAGATTCGTCGCGTTATTCCTCGCAGCAACCCCAACAGCTGCCCTCGTACCCTCCTATGCCTCCTCACCAAATGAACGGCATGCGTTACCCTTCCCCTACGCAGATGCAAACCCCGATGCCACTTCTAAATAACAACAATTACATTCCGAATCCCCCCGAACACCCCTACGCGCAACAACAAACACCCGACCAGCAACCGCAACAACCTGGCGGTCGACCGGCGTCCGACACGGGCCCACCCAAGGCATTTGCGTGCTCAACCTGTGGGAAATGCTTCGCACGACGAAGTGACCTCGCACGTCATGGTAAGGAGCTTGGACCTCAACTTGACAGACTGCCGCCACTAACAATTGTGTAGAACGTATCCACAGCGGCATCCGACCCCATGTTTGCGAGTACCCCAACTGTGGCAAGCAGTTCATTCAACGATCGGCCTTGACCGTTCATCAACGCGTCCACACTGGCGAAAAGCCTCATATGTGTGAGCGCTGTGGAAAGGTATGCCTACTCAGACACGTGCCCTCCCGATCTCTGCTAACATTGCTCTTCAGCCCTTCAGTGACTCAAGCTCACTCGCGCGACATCGCCGTATCCACTCTGGGAAACGACCATACAAGTGTCCGTATGCGGACTGCCAGAAGACGTTCACGCGTCGTACGACTCTTACCCGTCACCAAAACCACCACACTGGAACTGTCGAGGAAGCTGCTGCTGCCACTGCAGCTGCCCTCGCTTCACGTGCCACAGCTCCTAACAGAGCTGCTCGTTCTGATGCCGACGAATTCTCCGAAACAGCATCTCCATTAGGCACGCCGTCCCCCAACGAGCGGCCTCTTTCTCTGTCTCCCGCTGCTGGCATGCCTGCCGGTGTGGTAGCAGGGATGCACCGCCAGAACTCAGAGTACGCGTACATGGGCAACATGAATGTACCACCGCACCTGCGAAACGAGATGCCTCAACCCAGCCCTCGCTCCTCCCCTGCATTGACGTCTCAATCATACAGCTCCAATGTAAGCGGCCAGCGCCCTGCCATCACCTCTCATCCCAGTGGGTATGGCCCTCCACCAATCCTTGAACCCCCGGCGTCCGCAAACCACAACCAGCCCGGCGGCACCAGCAGTGCCAATGGCAGCCCACACATGGCGGCAATGGGGTGGCAGTCACCTTCGCAGCAGGCCTTGCCATCTCCAGGAGCTGGTGATAGCAGCTATGTTTACCCCGACCCGCACTATGGCAACTCTAGCAATAATATGTACTACTCCAACTCGAACATCCGCCGACCAAACAGCACGGAGCCGGACCACTACAATGCCAATCAACAGCGAATGGCTAACGAGATGTGGGCTCCCGCGGTCCAGTAGATGCCTTGAGGTTACCTTTCCCCTTGTATCACTACTCCTTACTACCCAAGTTGAAAGAAAGAATTAAGGGTCATATTCTATCGGTGTTTTTTGGCAGTGGTTATACCCCTGTTTTCGAACCAAAAATTTTTCTGTCTGCTCTGGTTTCGGCATGCTTTATCGTCCAGTGACAGTCCTGCATGGGCGGTACAATGGTTTCTGCAGGGCTTCGTTGGAAGCTTCCTTTACACACACACACATACACACTGTCCTGTCCTATCCTGTCCTTATTGGGGTCTCCTTTGTCTTCTTCAGCCGAATATCTCCTTGTGTTGCATTCTACCACAATCATCTGAAGTTTCCTTTGGGCGGTGAATGGTAAACATCTGCTTATGGGGATTTTCCTGTTCTTTTTCAATTCGGAATGGGTCGGAGTTGGGCGTGCCTTAAGAAGAGATGGGCAAGGGCGTCCACGGCTCGTGTGATTTTATTTTCTTTCCTTTACACTATGCGGCTATCTTTTCCTTTGCACACAGGTTCTCTCTCATACACTCTAGACTGGTACTTAATGAAGGATACTCATCCGCCCTTATAGACTTTCTTAACCGGACGTGCGCTGTCTGCTCTTGATGATGTGTAATGATTGAGAAAGAGTGCTATTAACCAGATACATGAGTGAAGATGCTTGATAGATGAGTATGTAGACGCGATATCGCAAGAACTGTAGAAGCTGGAGGTGTGTGCGGCACTCACGTGAGGAACAAAAGACCTCCAGCTAATTGGAATTGCGATCTGAGAGGCGAAATTGGACGGATGATTCGTCAGCTCCACGCAACGTACCGAATCCGGACAGCCAACGCATTACGTATAATTAGCAGAAGGCGAGTGCAAAAGCTCGGCGAGCGCGCTGCGTTATTCTGCCCGTTCAAACTTGGATTGAATCAAGGTCATTTCCACAGCGATGCCGATTGATGTGGTGGATAGATACAATAGATTCATAAGGCTACCCAAGAATACAAATCAAATGCAGGCGCTTGGGCCGGCAGAAGCGGAAGCCCTGACCTTTGGTGCGCCTGCGTCTGCGGATTGCGTCTGTTTATGGCCGTTGCTGCCACCGCGCTGCCGTGTGGTCGTGGCCGACGCCGAAAGGAGCGAGTGCCCCAGCGTCCCAGAGTCCCCAGCCTCGCTCGACGCTTGGTGACGAAGACGGCAGCCCACACCCTGAACCTCAACCCAACCCTCTCCCGATCTCTCTTCCGTCACGGTCACTGAGCCGCCACCTCCACTGCCCCAGTCTCTACCTCGCCCCGCCGCATTCACCACCGATTCTCTTCTAATACACAGCCTGCACCTCGGCGCCGACCGTGAGGTCCTCACCGGCGACCCTCGTTTTTGCCAAGCTGGGCATCTTGGAAACCAACGACAACTGACTACTTGCATCATACCTCCGACCTCCATCACCGCCCGGAAAAGCCTTTCGACACCAACTCTCCTCACCTACATCGCCTCTTGTTCGGTGTCCTAGTTCCTCCACCGCAGATTCTGCCGTCGCTTGCTACTTCGGGACTGCTTGAAGCAATCCCTCACCTGCAACTATGTCGAAGGTCGTTCGGAGTGTGAAGAATGTCACCAAGGGCTATTCCGCAGTCGAGGTGAAGGTTCGCAATGGTATGCAACAATAGAACATGGGCCAGACATTGCGACTGACCGTTATAGCGACCAGCAATGACCCGTGGGGTCCCGTGGGCTCCGACATGGCGGAAATCGCTCAGATCACATTCAACAAGTAAGGACTGTCATGGAGGCTCTATGAGCTGCGCTGATAGCAATTCCTAGCTCCACGGATTTCTACCAGGTCATGGACATGCTCGACAAGCGACTGAACGACAAGGGCAAGAACTGGCGCCACGTTCTCAAGTCGCTCAAAGTGCTCGACTACTGCCTGCATGAGGGCTCCGAGCTGGTCGTAACATGGGCGCGGAAAAATATCTATATTATCAAGACTCTACGGGAATTCCAGTATATTGATGAGGACGGTCGCGATGTTGGACAAAACGGTACATCCCATCAATGTCATGTGTTTTGATTCGACTAACTCTGTTCAAGTGCGCATCTCGGCCAAAGAACTCACTTCCCTAATCCTCGACGAAGAGCGACTTCGCGCCGAACGAGCTGACCGGAAGTCATGGAAGTCGCGCGTTACTGGCATCGAGGAGTATGGTGGTGGTCACGCTGCCGGTGGACCGCCAGAGTCTCACAGGCGCCCGCGCGAACACCGTGGTGGACAGCGCAGAGATAATGAGGAAGATTTGGAGCTGAGACTCGCTCTTGAGGCAAGCAAGAACGAGGCAGAGGAAGAGAAGAGGCGCCGAGAGCGACAAGGGGCTACCGTTGATGATGACGAGGATCTTGCAAAAGCCATCAAATTGAGCAAAGAAGAAGAAGAGCTTCGGCGGAAGGAGCTGGAGCAAAACAACAACAACAATGACCTCATATCCTTTGCCGATAACCAGCCTGCAGCATACCAGCCTACTGGGAACAACCAAGGATACCAGCAACAAGGCGCCGTTGATTGGTTTGGGAACCTTGTGGATCAAAACCAGCAGCAGCCTCAGAACACTGGTTTCCTCAACAATGCATATTCCCAACCCACAGGAATGCAGGGTCAGCAACCAGGATTCCAGAATGGCTATGGTGGTTTCAATGGCTTTCAACAACAGCCACAGTCGCAGCCAACTGGGTATGATCAATTTGGCGGACAGCAGCAGAGCTTCATGCAGCCCCAGCAGACAGCTTTCAACATGAACAACCCTTACAGCCAGCAATTCAATGGCTTTGGAGACATGGGCCAACAGCAACAACAGCAGCAGCCCTTGCAGGAGCAGAACACCCTTCAACCAGGAAGCCACAACCCTTGGGCAACTAGTAAGCCACAGGAGTCTCTTATGCCTCAACCGACGGGCTCCAACAATCCATTCGCTCCATCCTTCAACCGACCCCAGACCGCACAGCCTCAAAGGCAGCCCACTCTCAACACACTACACGAACAAAAGACCCAGACGCAGTTCAACAACACCAATTTCAACCCACCCGTATCCTTCTCCCCGCAACCTTTCTCCCCACAACAACCCACACAACCGCAGAAAGAGCTCGATCCCACCGCCGCAAAGCTCAA
Source organism: Nigrograna mackinnonii (assembly GCA_001007845.1). Lineage (NCBI taxonomy): Eukaryota > Fungi > Ascomycota > Dothideomycetes > Pleosporales > Nigrogranaceae > Nigrograna > Nigrograna mackinnonii. The sequence continues at coordinate 19,218 of JGVQ01000103.1, forward strand.
CTCCCTTCTCGCCACGGGAGAAGGTCAAGACACATTTGGAAACGTGGGCAATCTACGCATTCCCGCCCAGCACACGGCCCCTGGGACTTTTGTCAATTCTGCTGGTGCTGGCGCGAACAGGATCACCTCGAATGCTACCGGAAACAATCCATTCTTGAACTCTCAATTCACAGGCCTACCCCAACAGAATAGGATCATGCCGGCTCAGACGGGTCCCGCCGGTGGCTTTGGGGCCAACCCCTACAGCAGTGGAAACCCATTTGGAGGGCCGCAACAGAACCGGCAGCAGGGTGGTAATAATCTGATAGACTTGTAAATGCGTTTGTCGGTGTAGTGTAGGTTGTTTCGATTTCTTTTGTTTGATATTTAGAGCGCGCCTTTATGACGATCTATCTTTGTTCCAATTCACCCACTACTACATTGGGCGCGGCTTCACAAAAGCTTCATCTCGGGCGGAGCTTCGAGCGGCCCCGGTTATTTGTTTGGTAGCATCATATCACTCCATTCACAGGTTCGCGCGGTTTGTTACTTTGGGAACGGTTGCGAAACGTGGGCAGGCACCGGGGAAAGGGGGAGGGGAAAGGGAGGTAGCACAATTGTCCATTTCTAGTATCAGAATGCCGGAATCTCTTACTTTTGCTTGTACCTTAGACCGTGGAACAGCTTCGACGCTTCAGGCGGCAAATGGCAAAATTGGGCATTTAGATCATTTCTTCAACTCCAGTGACATGATTGTAGCTGTGAGTTGCTAATTACAGAATCTAATAAGTACCCACACCACACACCTAAGAATCTAAAGATGATGGCACTTCCGCTGGAACGAGTGGGGAGGCGTCGAGTGAGGCTACGCTGGCCCGGCGCTTTGGAGCTTTGGGGCATGACGGGGTATCTTTCTGGTCCTAGCGCGTCTTGGCGCCTCCGACCGCGGGACATCCCGGTCTCCGAGTGTCGACAATCAACCCACCCTCGTCGCGAAGCACAGCACCTTTACCCTCAACTCAGCTCAACTCGACTTTTCCCCACCGCCCTTTCACGTCTAGTTCGTGGTCTTTTAGCTACATTCACACATACGCTTACACCCTCTTCTCTTCGGCTTTGGGGGGGATTGTTCCATCATCCCATTGTTCAGCACGTTTACATTGCGCTCGAGCACCCCGCCTCTGCCCTGCTCCAACGCGACAAGCACCCCATCTGCGCCTACGTCAATCCACCATGGATCTAGGCTTTTCCGAGGATGATGAGTATGAGGAGGTGTACCGCCGCCGCTCTGCTCGTCCGCGCCCCAGGAGGAGGTCGACGCGAATTAGAGATCGCTATGAACGAACTACACTGCACTCCGCCAGCTCTGCACTCGGCGCGCCAACAACCTCTTCGCCAGCCTTACCCAGCCTGTTCACCTTCGATCCGAGCCTGACCCAGAACACTCCACAAATGAACTGCCATAAAGACCAGGCCCCGTTGGCGGACAATGCGCAGCCTGCTAGGACCAGGGATTTTGAGCGGCGAGGCATCTTCCCTTTCACAGAATTGCCGGCTGAGCTCAGAGTACACATCTACCGTATGGCACTGATGCGGGAAGAGCCGTTGTTGTTACATATGAGGAAATGCGAGGTCAGGGAAGAAGATGGTAACAGTTCCGATAACTCGAACAGCAGGTTCCGCCCTATACTGTTGCCGTTTGAACGTCGCTTAGAGTACATGACTGATGCCCTGGTTGAGTCAACACTACCTCCGATAGACAGCATCACTCCGGCGCTCTTATTGACGAACTCTGCGATATATAAGGAGGCACGTCAGGTGCTATACGCGGACAATACTTTCGTTCTTAACCTGGAGACTGGGGTCCATGCCCTGTCCAACCTTCATCAACGCTCTAGATCGTTGATCAAGTCGGTCGCCTTGACCATTCCCAGTCATCACGATATCCTTGACGGCTTTGCTGACCTCGTCCGACTTGGTTTACGCTACTGCTGGGGCTTGAAGAGTTTGAGAATTGTTCTGCCAATGTCTTTCCCCATCGAGCAGCATATGACTGGAAACACGACCAGTGTCTACGCTAATGCCTTCCATATCCTGCGGTGGTTGCCCAAGGGCTGCGAGGTCCGTCTAGACGGAACGGTGAACGACATGATCAGGAAGGTTGTGGAGGATGAAGGCAGACTGATGAATGAATTGGATGATGTGAGCTTCTGTCGGTATTTGTATTCGCCGGAAACTTACATTGCGCACAGTCAAGCTATCTCAAGCGCCAACATCAGATGCCCGAGCGCCACTAATTCAATTCGTAGCTACTGCGCATCGAGGCCATTGGCTTTTATAAGCCTTCACTAGCTGGCAGCTACATTAAACGAGACGAACCAAATAGGCATAGTTGGAAAGAGTAATATTTTGATGAAAGGAAGAAGGAGAAAAAATCCGAATTCTTCTTTGTATGTCTTGCTCATGGCCTGGACCTGGAATAAGGATGCTTCGGTGCCATGCCCAGTGCTTGCGCACTGGGATCGAACAGCTTCGGAAAGATAGAGTTCTGGAATGAGTTGACGAAGTACGAGCTCCAAACCTCCTGGATGTACGACTTTTGTACGATATTGCATAGTTTCTTTCTTGTGCTCAACCCTCTTGGAAGACTTATTTCTGGTGTCTCGACTGGTTTAGCAGCACTGATTCCGTTCTAATCGGAGTCCTGAGTCTTGGTGATTAAACCAGTTTTCTTGTTTGCACCCAGGATCTGTCCTTGCGTCTTGGTCTCCATCGACCTCGGGCATCTTTTCCTCTTTTGGACGAAGATTTAGGTATAGGCCAGTACAGTACAGCTTGCAGGACAAATACACCGATTCAGATGACGTCGCAAGACTTATTTCACATTGAAACACTTCTGCAGATTCCCGTATTCGTGATGTAACATAGTGACACGTTGAAACGTGAGAACAGTATTCGTCATTGCTGTCCTTGATCTGTCTTTCCATCTACCTTTGTCACTGTTATTTTTTGACAATTGATAACAGTGTGATAGCTCAGGCTTGTAGCTGTAGGGTTAAACGTGTATCGTTAATGCGGATAACGGCAAATGGGGCACGATAAACATGGCACACAGCCTTCCTAAAACACTCACCAAAGGTAGTTAGTCCTTACAAGTAAAACCACAAGGAAGCAGTAGTAGAGGTCAAATTGCCAGGGTAGGTGAGAAGTCTTGAGCGTTGTCGATCCATGGACATGGCATTTTTAACTTTCTGTACCACGACGCCCTCGTATCCTTCGCTTTTCGCCCCATGGTCAATCTTCATGCGTAACGGGAATTGGAAGCGAGATGTTTGGGCTGCAAACGCTATCGGGTCTAGATCCAAGATGCCTTGTCACTTTTTCTGTTTTTTTTTTTTTTGGGTTGTAGGCAATGTATCT
>JGVQ01000104.1:0-56945 GCA_001007845.1 Nigrograna mackinnonii
GGGGGGGTTGGTATCACCTTACGAAGCATTGTGCCTTGTGCACGTACGTTCTTGTGAGGTCCTGCGTTTGGGCTTTTGCATTTGTGTAAACCACTCAAGACCTTGACCAATATATGCCTCGAGAATATTGCTGCTTACTCGGTAGGAGTCGTGCATGTAGGCGGGGAACCTTGACCTGCAGCCGCAAGATTGGTGTTGTGCAGGACGCACCCAGGTAGGTGGGGCGTTGGTATGCCGCGTATTCTGTAAACTTACAAACGCTTTGGCTGAACTGTCGTTATCTCAAGAAATGACGGGCGTTTTTCAACGGTTCCGAAATGCTGTATCACAATTCGCTAATTGTATGAGGATGAGTCTGCACACTGCGCTGCATGATTCCTTGTGAATCGGCTACGCTTGCCTAGGCAAATACAAGGCATCATGAAGATGCAGTTCCCCAAGCCCTTCTCGCCTATGAAAGTCCTTGGTAGGTCGAGAGCGTCTCATAATGTGAGCATTAGCCCCACTCTATGTGACCGACCGAGTTTAGAAGAATGGTTGGGCCGTAGAGTATTGTGGAACGGGTCATGCATGCTTCAAAGGTGACCCGTCACGAACGGTTCATATCTCAGGAAATGACATTCAACATTAGGTGCTTTGCGTATCCTCCCGATTAGTTGAACGGTTTAGCGGCTATGCAAGGCCGCTCAAACTTTGTATCAACGGATCTAAGGGGTTTTTTGCGGAACGCAAGGACTGTGCATTCAACATCGTGGATTGGCGCCACAATTCGGCAACCAGAGCCAGATGAATCGCAACAGAGCGTTACTGAGTTAACAGAACCAAAGTACACATGAATAATACCCCATGTATCAAATCGAGATTGTGTACAATTTCGGAGCCACCTCTTGGTTAGAATAGCGGGAGGGTCGAGCATTTCGTAGGGATGGTAAGCCATACTCGGACCTGGGCAGGACGTCCGATTGTGAAGTCATCGTAAAGCAAATGCAAGTGTCTATCCGTTCATGCTGACATTCTATCCTGTGGAGTTTCGTGGGCATGAGGACGAAGTGCAACTATTAAATTTCCTGAAGAGAAACGACACTCAAACTGATTGAAAGCACTATTCGCCGTTTCTGGTGTATGTTCAATGTAGCAATGATGTGAACTTCCGATATAATTGATATATTCCTAGCTAGTATCACCACTGCTACACCCAGGCAATGTAATTTTCTCGAATCTCCTCCCTATCCACCGACCTTGTTGCCTCCCTGTTAGACCACTACGACAGCTTTTGAGATGACAATCCCTCTCTTCGAGCAGATTTCCTCCTCGTCAAATATATCGTCGAACGAGAAAAAAGGTTTATTACAAGCGAATGCGTTGGTGATATTGGTTGGATCCAAAGTCGAATAGTCGAAAGAATTCTGGCTTATGCCTGGAAAGAGGCAAAGTTTGATTTCCTTCCCTATGCATGCTTCGTCTTGTTGCCTCTTACCATCAATGTCTTCAGCCACCATTCGACTCCCATCGAATTCTTTGCCAGGGAAACAGAAGAAGATCCGGTACAGGTCCGGACTCATCAACAACCGTAGCTTAAGGCCAATTGCTTCCTCGCACACCTGATATAAGTCGACATCAGTTGCAATCTTGGACGGAAACATCGTTCTTAGCCTAATACAAAGATCGATGCCCAGAATCGTGGCTGCTTCTTTCATTTTAGAAGATCGTAGGAGTTTGTCCTCGATGAACTTCTTTGTTGCCCACAAGTCGATCTTGTATACAGCTGATGGGCCGCCTAGGTGACTGTTAGCAGAATACATATCTCCAGGAGCGAGATACCACAAACCCTCACGAATAATCATTGTGTAGACTTGACGACCCAAGTCACAATGCTCGGAGTGGAACAAAAGGTCTGGATCCCCGAAAACCTTTTTACAAAGCAGAACACTTATCAGACTCCGAGCAACACACATATTCTGCAGATCTCCAACAATCGCTTTCATGAAAAAGGTGATAAGATCCTCCTCTGAACATTTGCCCATCAAAAAACAGCGTACGAGGCTCATAAAGCCACCGAGGATCTCTGGCCGAGGCAATAATCCAGTATGGTCCATGAATGGCAATTGAAGTTTGTCTTGTATATTGACCCACTCTCTAGCAATATCATCCTTCGATGGAGCTGGGGGTAATTCGTTTCCTTCCCTTAGAGGTTCGACCCTGAGGAAAGGTGTGACAATTCGAACTCGATCACCAAATCTCTCAGCAGCGAGTAGATCTGCGTACAAATCTCGTCCGATTTGTTGGATTTGAGCCGGTTGCTTATGCTCTATGGTCCTCAAAATGCTCGTCAATCTCGTCCTCTCGTCTTCCGTCCAAAGCTTGGTAGGCTCTCTTACACTCGTCAGCCAGCGCAGGTAGTCGACGAGTAGAGCAATCGTCTCCCTTTGGTTCTGGTAGTCATCCCAACTTGGACCACGTGAAATTCCCAGAGAAGCCTCACTGACGGTCGAATTTGCAATGTCATGAGCATAGGCCCGCATATCCACGGCATCAAGTGATCTGGCAGCCATTTCTGAGCCATTGCTGTCCGTTCCATGTTGTGCACTTTGAGTCAGACCCTTTTCTTGCCCTAGTGAGGAACTGTCAACAACAACCTTTGGCACGGGACATATTTCACTTCCTCGAATTCCCGTGTGCCATGGTGGAGGTGGTATCAGTGAGCGGGGTGCTGTCCTCGACGTTCCGGCACTTGATGCATGAGATGATTCATTCTGAGTTGTGTCAAGGTACCGCGACAGGGGATTGACAGCATCGGATATGATCGGGAAGTGATCTCGAGACGGTGGCTTTGGGGAAGTTTGATGAAAGTTACTTTGGTTGACTGTCGTATTGATCTTAAAAATTCAGTAATGCCTGGAGATTAGGCTCAGAGAAAACTTACAGAAATTTCTGATGGGGGAATGCTCCGTGGTAGAGGGCTTGAGTTGGGCGAACCACTGGTTTGTGGGAGGCCCATTCTTCGCTTCTCCTCCTCCAATGCGCTCACTAAACTACTGTCTAATTTCTCAAGGGGAATGCATCTTGTGCCCGAACGTAGGATGTGGGAATATTTGGTGCCTGTCGGCATAGAATCTTTGCAAAGCTTATGCAACATAGCACGGATTGCACTCACTGACCGCTCAGGTCCGAATTTTAAAAGTTCTCTTTGGATCGTGGATATGAAATTTTTCTTCTCTTCCAAACAATGATCTATCCAAACGAGTAGAACAGCCTTCTCCTCGTCGGTCCATCTTCTAATTCCCTGAATATTCATGAAGTGAGAGCAGGTTAAAAATTCCGAGATGTATATGTAGACAAGTAAGTACGATTAGTTTTCCCCTCTAGGACATTCGGCTGCGCTTATAGATTCCTTAGGCTAGAGCCACAATACAATTCAGTCAGGTCCCACGAGATTATGCTAGGATGTCGCGGTTCAGATGCGAGACGAATTGGTTTTTTTAGTGTAACTCGAATAAATGACTCATATGAAATAAAGTTTGATTGTCTCAAAGAAGGTAATGCTGCACTTGCATGGCGTGGGGGGCTATCATGTTGTGTTACCACTCAAAGACGGCCGAATTCATGACAGCAACAAAGCAAGATCAAGCGAGAGGAATCACAAATGCACCTCGACTTTGGCGTAATATACCATCATAGGACCCATGTTCTTACCTTCGACAGCACAGGGCGGGTGATAGGCAGCCGTACTTACGGGAAGGTGCATTGCGGAAAGTTTCTAGCCTACTAATAGCCAATCATGCTACATTGGAAGGAGTATACTTGAGATTTCCATTTCGTGTGGCGTTTATTTGGCCCCGACCAAAGCATCCCCATTGACAGAAGCACACTTTATCGGTCTGTATTAAGAAAGTCTAGATGCCCTACAGTTCCTTTGAATTTCAGACCACCTCACTCTAAATCTCCATTAGAGATCCTCTCCTTCCATACCAACCTCCCCAACCTGACGTTGACCATCCTCAACTTGTGTTCTCCTTGTCTAATAATTAGTCCATTCCTTAGGCAAGGACTAGCTACTATGACTCGCATAGTACAGAACAGGCGTGGTGCTTCTAGCCGCAGAGAGAGCATCACGCCGCATCGGTTGCCTTCAAGACATGGATCCAGAACGGTGCGTTCAACCAGCACCTTGGCAGGAAGAATATACAGTGAGAGTCGCTCGCCACGAGATTGCCGCATTCCATCAATCGAAAACACAACGATTTCTGATTACCAAGATGAGCGTCCTCCATCATGTGAAGAAGATTTCAAGATTTCCATCGACTTTGGAACCACTTATACGAGCATCGCTTATGTTCAACGGGGATTTGATCCTACTTCAACTGACACGATTCACACAATAAATTATTTCCCTGGCGATCGATTCTCTGGCGGGCTAGATAGGCAAATTCCTACTGTAAGTTGGTATCCAAAGCCAAAACCATCACGCGGTTCGAGACGACGGGAGGAAGCAAGGTCTTTTATGTTGGAGAATAATGTTCTCATGGCATACCAAAACCAAGTACTGTCAACGTTCAATTGTGATGAAGAAGTCTGCGAAGGTTACCTTTTCGGTTATCAGATTCCAATCAACCTCCCCTGTCAACAGGGAATGAACGAGGGCCAAGTCCACGGAATGAAGCTATTGTTGCACGATAGCCATGTTACAGATGAGTGGCAAGGAGAGACAAGAAAGACTATTCAGATGCTCAAACGTCGTAGGATGAACAAGATCCATCACGAGTGTGATGTCATACGTCATTTTTTGATTGGCATTCTCCTGCATACCCGAAGGATGCTAGAACGCAAACACAACTATAATGAGAACAGCACTGGTACATATCGCCTTAATGATGTTTCTAGCTCTATGCTAATCAAAGCTAGTGGAAATCGTGATCTCTGTTCCCACATGCTGGTCCGCCAGCTCAAATGCAAAAATGCTTGAATGCGTCAGCGATGCGATGAAACATATCAACATGGGGATTTCGAGCCACAATTCTCTCCCAAAGTTATTCATGGTCAATGAGGCTGAAGCCGCTGCCACTTACGCACTCAACCAAGGCCAGCACTCTTTTAAGGTAAGAGACTCGCAATAACCTAGAATCTTATTAACACCAAAGATCAGCGTAATAGTACGTTCATATTGATCGACTGTGGCGGTGGGACAGTGGACCTTGGGACCTACCGGGTCACCAGCGAATTCCCATTACGACTGGATTTAGAAGTCACTTATCCGACAGGTATTTCAATCTTAAATGACGGGCTGAGAGAGCTAACGAGGAAAAGGGGGCTTGTTCGGTTCTAAATTTTGGAATGACAGAGTGCGGGACCTCTCATTACGTTGTTTGAGTACGGAGACATATCTCGAACGGCCTGCTGAAAACGTAACCATTGCCTCCATTGTTGAGGAAAAGGTTATTCAGGTATTTGAGGAGAATGTCAAGAAAGGTATGTTCTTGGACAAAGAAACAGAGTTTTGGGTCTTTAGGATCGATGGTCTGAGGAGAAATCCGATCGATCATCGTCTGCAAACTGGTTGTTTTATTCTTACGTAGTAAGTCTCCTCTAGCCACAGTGAGACGATTTGACAAAGACCTCTAGTCATGATATATGGGCGACGTTTGAACCATGCTTAACAGGAATAAAAGGTCTGCTGAGGAATCAAATTGAAGGCGCTTTCGAAAAGAGTATTCCAATTGACAAGGTTGTTTTGGTAGGGGGTTTTGCAGACTCGCCAGCACTCCAATTTCATCTCAAAAACCATGTCGACATAATTAGTAGGGAATGGGGCACGCGGATTGAGCTGCTTGTCGGCGATCAGTAATACTGATATGAACCCCCTGTCATGGCGTCGACTAATCTGCGTGCAGTAATTTTGAGGGCAAACGTTCGACCGGTGTTGCTAAAGGCGCCCTTTTAAGGGCGATAGATAAGTCACACGCTCCTAAACGGATACCTCGGTTAAGCTACGGAATTCTCAGGCATCTACCCTGGCACGCTGATCTCCAAGGGCCCATACAAGAAGGGAAAAGGAAGTATGATCCATGGGCCGATGAAATGGTAGTTGAAGATACCATTACTTGGTTCATAAAAAAGGTAGGCTCTTTATCTAAGAAAACCACAAATGGTCTCTAAAAGTTTTCATTTATAGGGGCAAGGGGAAGTTGCTAGCGGTCATTACTTTTCCATCGAAAACATATACCAGTTTCCAAATGAGAAAATAGACTGGAAACAAAGGGAAAATGTGTACGTCTCAGAGACGTGTACTGAGGATGACTACCAATTGAATCACCCCAAAAACAAAGGTTTGTTTCTGGATCCCTTTCCCCGGCCATCATTGATCGAAATTAATTTATGACTGGTAGGAAAATATACGAAGATTGGAACAATGTTACTCAATTTGAACAGGCTGAAGGGGAAAATAGACCCAACATTCGGAGCGAAAAAATACTATGAAGTGAAAGTGCTTGTGGAAGTCGTGGTCGTTGACCGCAACTTAGAGTTCACGATTCGTTGGCCGGCTGTTGAGACCGCGATGCCCATAGAAGGATCTGAGGAGTCGTTTTGCATGGTTGGAGGATTTGATCCTGGCACAGACTGAGCTTCATTGTTGAACGCATCATCACTCCCTGGCGGATGTCGGCTTATAGAAGGATATCTGATTACAACTTACTTTTGCTAATGGTAATTAAATGCCAATGCTGATGATAATGCGTAACCATAATTTTGCTATCATGATTTAGTGAGCTTCTAGAACAGCGATGATTTTAGACGGTGCTCTAGCATACTTTCTTAGATATCCACAGGTGCTGATCTCATGATATACGAGTAAAAGTCCCCGAATTAAAGTGCCTAATTATTGCCAGTCGAAACCTGAGAGTTGGGCTGATGAACTGACGGGGAACATATATATTCTTCGCCTAGTACGGCGAGGATCCGTACGTGAGACAAATTTCGAACCGAAAATTTCGCCCTTTGGCTGTTGCAACCGAATGCAGTTACAACATCACCTGATTTTGAACCTAAATCGCTATCTTACTATTATACGATGCACTGAGAATAGCGGATTTATGTCTTCGATTAGTACGTACCACTGGTAAGTACTATGTCATCTGTATCTCCTACATCGATTCTTTCAGCGTGAAACAACTGTCAATGTATAACCAAAAGAATTTTATGATCCAACAAGTTCTTGAGCAGCCCCGGCCTCAAAAATGACACGATTTCGCTCCTGGTAAGCGGCCAACATCTAAGATGAACCCAAGAACGTATCGCCATAATATCAGGCAATGGGGTAGTGAAGTTGCTATGGGTGAAACACAGGTATTAACTGAAAGGAGAATCTATAATATTGTTTTGATATCAACATTTTGTGACTCAAAGGTCGCTGTGCACAACATATGTATGCCTATCACTGGTGCGTTTGGAGAGTTTATCTGGTGATGGTGATTCTAATATTTGGGATCTGGCTACCATCGCATTCAGGACCAGGACTCCCTTCTCAGCCCTCGCCATCATAGGTAGGAGTGAAGGTTTCGACTTTCCCAACCGTGAAGCACAGCACTGTCCGCACTCTACACACTTCTGAAGATATCATCAATTCAAACTTCTCGCCGCGACCACATGCCTTGTGCTTAGGTTAAATAAAGTTTGCGTCAGTGATTACTTGGGTCGAGATATCGAGGCTATTTTCTTCGCCGTGGAGTCTCTGTCCCTAGCATGTTGCCCAAAAGAAGCTTTGAATTTACATTCTCAATAATGTAAAGAGCAGCCTCGCGAGTTATGCTGGCATCGGGACTAGATGATCAAGGAAGCTTGCGACGTTTTCTTTGCGGGCTAATATTCCGATATTCTTCTATTGGCCGTTTTACCAGAGATTTTGTTTTCCGCTGTGCCACACCTCTTATCGGCTTCGTTATGAGGGGGCTATCGTCTTGTCTGATGTCCAGAGGTCTTTCCGAAGGATCTCTATCTGGTTCGGCCTCCGGTAATTCACACTGGCCATCTGATTGGATTTGGTCCTCCGCCTGGACCTTTTCTTCTGCAGGAAGCTCGGTGGCGAGATTGTAGTCGCACTCACCGAGACAAATTTCCTTACCAGTCTCGTACCGTTTCACGCACCGAGGCGCTATTTCCACATAAATCTTAAGGTCGCCCCCTTCGAAATTCAGGCGGAGAATCAAACCAACCTCATATCGTCTAGTAGAATCCGGTAGCTTAATTGCAGGGTTTTTCTTTTTGAGATACCCGGGTGTCATAACGCTCCTACTTTTTAAGTTTTCCATATACTGCTTAACATTGGCCGAAAAGGTCCCTACGATGTGATGGCCTGGAGCCAAGCCATGTTAGGAAAGAGTATGCATCGTCGAAACGGGCGGCTACACACTGACCTTTGTTTCTATCGTGAGAGGCTGGGTACCAGTCTTCCACATCGTTGTCATTGACGAATATATGCTCTTTCAAGCTCCATTCAGATTCGCACTCGTAAAAGAAGTGACTAGAATGAATTTCATCGATCATGTGATCAGACAAGTATGAATTTCCCTGCGACATGTTAGAAAGCGGTACTTCCGTCAGCCGACACCGATCCATCATCCGTGAAGATCTACCTTTCTAATTTGATATTGAACTGTATTCATCAAGTACCATGTGTTTCCGGGGGGGCCTTGCTCGATCTCGCCTCGAGTTTGGGCTTCTTCCAGTGATAGAATTTGGCCTTCTCCGACGGGCAAGTGGCGTAGAAGCCCAATATTGGATTCTAAGATTCTTCTAGGGGGATTTTCGGGACGAGCTGCTGCAAGTACAGCACCACCAGCAACCAGTGTTGAACAGAAGCCCCTATATGATACTTAGTTCCTGCAAAGCATGCTAACCTTACGTAACTTACGTGTAGGGCGGCTTCATGAATTTTATCTTAACTACGTCTCCGCTGTTCATATGAGCGAGTACGTTCTCTTCCAAATAAGGTAAGAGAGCAGCTTGATCAACACTTCCTCCAATCGGCAATATGTGCGACACCGATGGATCCACTTTTCTTGCCTCTTTGATCTGGTCCTGTAATTGTGAGGCATTGTATCTCAACCACCTTCTGAAAACTCTATTTTCCATCACGTCTCCAGTAACTTTCCAAAGGCTTGGTTCAAAAGATAATTCCTTGTTTTTTCGGAGGCCACGAATCCGGAAAACGGCTTCACTGCAACGATCGAAATCGACGTGTCTCTTTATATAATTCTCAAACGGCTTCATGACCTCCATGTCTATGATCTGATCAATCGTGTACTCGCCTTCGCTTTCGAGATATGTTTCATTCCTTAGGGTCTCTTTCGCCAGGGACCTCAGTTCGTTGTTTAAAAAGTTACCGCCATAATCACCCCCTTCCGTTTAAAGTAATGTTAGTGAACACTTTCTAGATTTGAAAAGGGCTTGACATACCGCTAGACTTACACAAAGTCCTCAGGATCTTATTCGGAGCATCGGGCGACACTGCATATGTCTGCAAATCTGTCGTGCCGCCCCCAACATCCATAATGATGAACGAATCCCCGGGCTATCTTCGTCAGCTTCATTGAGTTTGGGAATAGAAAAGAACCCTAACAGATATTTTGCCTGGTTCCAAGTCAAGGTAAGACAAAGCGGCGGCGAATGTTTCCGTAACAATAGATATATCATCGATGGCATCATGCTCATGGATCATGAATCTGTCCTTGCCATTAATTTGGCACACCTGCCCTAGGTGGCTCTTTTTATCTTGCTGGACGAAGTCACACTTTCTAATTGCTGCAGCCAGTGCAGCTTTCATCCTACGCCGAGTATGTGGCCTCCACATATTCGGCACAGTTAGTGCAAAGGAAACCCTACTTTCACGCGTGAACGGATCTTTCTCACGTGACAGCACTTCCTTCACGTGCCTCAATATGCTCTCAAGATACTCGGAAATAACACAATCTTCGTCCTCTATTATGTTATCCTTGAGTTTTGAGAGCACCTCAGAGACCCCATTATGCCATTTTTTAATGTTGGGGTCCGAAGAGTTCATTGGTTTAACGGACTCTATGTGATTGTCGCAGAGACGCCAGTTTCCGGGCCAATGAAGCTTATCCTGCACCTCATAGCCAACATACTTTTCGTTCTCGGAAACAAGAAGAAGCTCAGTGGGGACTTCGATGGAACCTTGTCTCATGTTGGGGTCCTACTTGGATTAGATATGTAAAACACTTTTGGTACTACTATGGGGTCATAGATAATCACATTTGGCCACTTGCGAAAGTGAACAATATCCCTGCTTGTTACGTGGCTACGCATTCCTCTTTTGTACGACAAGTATGATAAACTCAACTTGCTTGTCCCTAGATCTATTCCAAAGATAAAATCCGTGGGTGGTACTAGTTCGCGAGCAGCAGGTGGCATCTCGGCGGGTGTTGCTTCGATATATGAGGACATGTTACTCGTGCTGATCTAACATTAGGAACTCATTTTCCATGTTTTGACATGGTTGACATGTTTACCTGTCCATCAAAATATAACAAGGTAACGGGAGATCGAGACTGTTCTGTGTAGATCCAAGTTCAACGGCGCGAATGCCTTACTTCTTAGCTAAGGCCACGCTTGAAAGCGTACAAGAAGAACAATGTGAGACATGACGTATTGAAGCAAATGATCAGAATTGTGTAGAAGTATCGGTTACGTGAGGGAATAAAGAGAGAATAGTTTCTTAAATACTTGAGGAGGATGAAGACAAATGGTTACTAGTCTCAACCGCAAAGATCTGGCTTACTGTGATGGATGAGAGGCAAGTTACCGAAAAGCCCCAGAGACAACACCTGAAGATTGAAATACTCAAATCAGACATTCCAACGAACATAACACATGAATTGCTAAGCGTAGAATTTCCTGCTGAGTATTCTACTGTGAAACAAATCGTATCACAAAGTGCATTTTAACGGAATTGTCACCCGACCACCCACTTGCTAAATCGACGCGGCTATCCGCCATTTCCATTTCGTTCATAGGTTTGGAGGCCTTATGAATAATGGGGCCTGCTCCTATCCGCTGGTGTGCAACGTACGCTCAGTAAAAGCTAGCCCTGTCGGGCAAGAACACAGCGGTGAAGCCAGAATCTTGGAATGAAAGCGGATAACAACGCAGATCGCTTCATATTCTTCAACCACAATCTGCACGGGAAGTGCCATACATGCCGGGTCGTCGCATTGATATGTTGCGAAAATGAACCACCGCCATTCCAGCCCTTAGGTCTCAGATGAAGCAACCAGTTGGCTGTTCTGAAACAGACACCATCAAAGACCAGCGCCACCGATTTCCCGCCACAAAGTAGCGGTCAGAAGACCCTAGTTGGTTTACGAGAACTAGGAGTCTTCATCACTCCCAGTTCCCCAAAGACAGCAAACTACCAGGCTTCGAATTTCGTCTGAATTAGCTTACTTTCTGTCCATAACCCCCACCATCCTCCCGCCCAACTCCAGTTCAGTGCCCATTTCCGATATGGGGTCCAAGTGGAGTGATACAGAAGAAATCAAGCTTATAGCTTGCATCGAGTTTACCAAGATGCGCAAAGAGAAGCTTTATGCAGCAACGAAGACTTGTCTACCGAACAGGACCGAAAAGGCAGTGGGGAGCAAGATATTAATGCTAGCTAAGAAAGCGCAAACGACCTCCCAGCTGCTTCTGCAATCAGGCAGAGGTTGCACTCAGCTAGACACTATTGCGAAAAAGGACGAGGACATCTTCGCCGGAACCATAAAACAGCTGCACGCGCTTCGAAATGATTCGGGTACCCCTGTGTCCACTAAGAGTGGTATATTGATTCAAGAAGCCCAGATAGATGCAAGTTTCTCTGCAGATAGTAACAACTGTCTTGTTTAACATGTAAGACTGATTAAACCGTAGTTGCAAATAGAGAGTCTCATGCTGTCCGGCAATGATGCCCAGGATCAGGGAACGACGTCAAAAGTTGAAGAAATATCGCATATTGCAGACCAGTATCTGAACCAAGATACGATAGTTGGTATGGACACTGGGGCAATGAAATCAGCGTCGCGGAAAAGAGAATATATTGCCGAAACGAGTCAAGCTGGGCCGGCAGCAGAACCAACCGGAAACGCAAAACGTGTGCGGCTGTGCAGGCAATCAGTAGATGAGGCGCCTTTCAATAAGTTCCTAAAAGGAGTTGGAGATGCAGTGAGTCAACTCCAAAACGAGGTAGAAGCCCGCAGTGGTACAATAAACCAGACTGGTGAAGATTGCCGCGTGTTGGAGGAACGACTCCGCGCGCTTGAAGCTGAGAACGATCGACTTCGAAAAGCTTTGGAGAAGTCGGTGCAAAAATGTGAAAGGGAAACCGGCACAGCAACTCAGATCGAAAACAAGAGACATGCCGAAAAAGAAGAATTGGAGCGATTGAGAAACTTTGAGGTCAAACAGAACGCAGAGGAAGGTAAATATCTGGAATTACAAAAAAGCTACCAGATCTTGATAAGACCAGCACTCGGTCTTAGAGGTGTCCCGCGACTGTACAACAACACGTTTCCTGGATCGACTGATATGAAGCAGCTAGAGCAGAGGTGGACAGACTTGGGTTCCCAGTTTCAAGCTTTATTACGACAAATACAGGTCCGGCAATACTCCGATATCGAATTAGATCAGTTGAGTGGGAGACTACGATCACGCATTCCAAATATTACCGAAGCAAGGACAACACAAACCGGCAATGGCCTTTCTCTGAGGAACCTCCGCGAAGCGCTATCATCATATATCGTTCAGCGACTATTAGAAGTAGTGTTCCAGTCCAGGTTTCCAAATTTCGATAAAGGGCAGAATCGGAAGTTAGAACTTACGTATGAGGAGATAGCAAAGCTAGAAGGTACGCTGTGACACTTTTCTCGCCGAATTTACCTTTCCTAACTGACCATTAGGCCTCCAAACTGCGTGTCTGTACGATATCGCCACTGATAAGCGGTTGGTATCTGAGCCAGACTTTGTAAGAAGACTGCAGCAAAAATCGCAAAAGCTTAGTGAACGACTACTACGTGAAGTGGAACCTCTGCTCTTGATGGAAGACAGGGCAGATTTGAAGAAAAGGCTCGAAAACTGTGCAAAAACTGCACTGGAGACCAAGACTGACCTTAGATTCTGCGACGAAGGCTTCGAAATCGTTCATGTAAAGCCTGGTTCACAGTTTGACGAATCTTGGATGAAACTAAACCCTCCAACTAGGGCTGAAAAAGACGGAGAAGTAAGCGCCACAGTGGTTCAATACACATACTTTCCAGCATTGTATCGGTACGACCTTGAGCCCATGTCAACTGAACCGCATGACCCGGGAGCTACTTTCTCAATAGCTCGAGCTACCGCCAAAACATTTTATTTACCCCCAGACGCTCCGCGCCCAAATCTTGTGCTAATTGCACATGCGATAGTATTGGTTGGTAAACAGTGGCCCGACTAGAGGTATGGGTAATGCCGTGATCGCAAATGTAAGTCAGCATTGCATTTGTAACATTGAAAACACGCTCAATCTAATTCTAGTCCTTCGGCTGCTGTTTCTCAAGGGAAGTATGCTGGGGTATTCATGCTATTTTGACTCAAGTAGCTAGGGCGGATTGCTTCAAATAATTCTCGCTCAGCAGGGACAGGATTTAAGCGGACACAATCTAGTATTCATGGATCGTAGTATTCGAGAAATTGAAAGCTCCAGATTACTGTATCAGGAGGTTCAAGTATCTTAGGCAACATACAATACGTAGTGACAATGGTCGTAAATAGATACAATCACCTCAAATTTCGCTCAGATATCCTATTAGTCTATTTCATATGCAGTGTTTTAGTAACTGATATTTCAGCTAAGGAGGTCCTGTACTGTGTAGGGAATTTGTAATTTTACTTTCACGCAGTGAGTGATACGTAGAAAGGCTAGTATTCTGCAAGGGGAAGGTGTTGGCAAGATTCGCTCAATAACCCGGAGCTATTTCCTCTCTCAGGCTATGTTCGTATATAGCGGTGGGCGCTCATGGGATGGGAAACGGGCAGATAGTAGCTGCGAAATAATTAAGGGACTGCCGAATGACCGGGCAGGCCAACACTTCTTCTCTACGGTAAAGATAGCTCGAGATGAACCCCAACGTTGTCTCATCATCTAATTAGGCAATGGGCTAGCGAAACAGCTACGCGACTGGACGCTGGTTTTTGACCGAAAGCAAGGAATCTATCATTTTGGCATCAAGACATGGCGGCTTTCTTTAGTGCTGCTACGCCCTGGAGCTATACATGGGTCTTGTGCCTAACTATTTAATACCACAAGAATCTGCCGACCCTACCCTGTAGGCGGGGAAATGTTAGACTATGTAACTGCCAACTCGTTAATCTAGCGGCTATAGTCTGTACGATATACTGATGAATGACACTTTGATGTAGTAAGCTGTTCGAAAACGACGTAGTATAGAAACGAAGAAGGTATCAAGTGGATATAGGAAGAAGCTATCAGCAGAATAAAAAGACAGTGTACTTTGCGAAGAATAGGTTATAAGTTCACGAGGTCAATCCGGGATCGGAGACGTCTATACATGGCAATGATGGTAATATATCTAAACCGATCGAAGCAAGCCAGAGGAATTAGAAGTTGTCCTTGTTGTCACTTGAAATTTGATGATATTCTGACTGGGATTTGCGCTATAGTCTTCAAGAGGCTTCGCGACGATTGGCGGATACATCACAATGACAGTTGACATCGTGGACCCCGTCAAAGCGTGTTGTGGGGAAGACATAATAAAAGGAGGATGTACAACTCGACCATACTGCGAATACCATATGACCAGTGAGTCATTTGTCCATTGGAAGGTATATTTTGTAGCAATTGACGCTAGGGTGCTCATGAGAGGGAATTGGGTGATCCACTACAACCTGTACCGTCGAAAATCATATCTGTTCTTGCTCGGCGATTGCGAAATCCTATCACCATATCGAACTCCATCAAGACCAGATGCACAATTACTGTTGTGAGGTTTCAGATTTTTTCATTAAGACAGCTACCATGAAGCAGACCCTCCTGCCCTACCATGGCCGTAGAATACTGGTATTGAAATGCCCCGTTTCAAAACTGGCCGACATCACTGCAGGTCTCCCAGAAATTTTGGATGCACGGGTTGAATGGGTGTAGCGCCTTTACTCCAATCCTCCGCCTCATCTCGATCGCCAACCATGCTTTTCCTTTATACTGAGCTTGGGTAGAGCATAACTCGGACCGATGCGCCGAAAGACTGTGGAGGAAGGTTATTCTTGAAGGATGCTCGTACGACACCGGAGTTGCCTAGGAGAAATGTCAATTGTTGTTGGAGAATATGGAAGCCAGGCAAACAGACCGTGTGTGCTCCTGATCTTGCCCCAGATCACCCTGTGTTTTGTGCCTCGAACCTCCTTAGATGCCCGATATACGTAGGCTACGCGCTTGCCGAGATACCATCTATGGCAAAGTTAGAGAAATGCTCTGAAATTCGAGAATGGACATAAACGTACTGTGCGGATGCCGGGCTGTCGACGCCTTCCAGGGCGAGAAGAGAGATGTTGGGGTTGGTGTTGCGCTTGCCGCGCTGGTAGCCAAGGTGGCGGCCCTTAACGTAGACTGGAGTGAATCAGTAAAGGTGGTATGCAGTATGTATTCGTAAAAACTCACGGCGGTGGCCCGATTCTGAACCCATCGTGGATATTGTTGTGGATGCTCTTGTTCTGGAGGGACGTTCGGACAAGGTCAAAAGAGTTTCGTGCCTGTAAGCGAGAATTTGGTGTGTGGATCGGCAGTACGTTTCTCCGAAGCTTCGCTTAACTCCAGGATCCGGGCCGCACCAGACTCAACTCCAGACTGCCACAGCACCACCATCAACCAATGACGGTCAGTATCCGCGAAGCGGGTTTAACTAACAACATCTGGCACGCTGCCGGCGCGCAATTTCCGTAGAAGGGAATTATCCTGAAATGATATTTTCTCGAATGCCGTCACTTACTTGCTCCCGCATGTCACCGGCTACATTGCATAGTAATGCGACTGCTGCTGATGAGAAACTCTAAAATTTCTTCAGAAACAATGAAAGTTCCTAGGACGGTTCGCGTTCAGACCAAACATCAACGCAACAAGTAGACGATATTGATACGTTCATTGTCCCTGGGATCTTTTTCTACTTTCTACTGCAAAGCGAAAACCTATTCCTTTGTGCACGACTAACACCTACTGTGGAGAGCTACTTTCAAGGTCCCCTTAGTGGGCTTGAGGGGTACCGTTTGCGCTTACTACTCCCACTGAATTTTCAGCTGATGCCCCCGGCCTTGTCATGGAATCAGTAATGAATGAATGTAGATTGCATGACTTCGAAGTCTAGCTAGGCACTTTGCTTGATATGATGACCAGCACTGAAGGCTCGACCGACCATTATGAACAAGGCGCAAATGCCACACCTGTTATCAAATTACACGCCTATCTTACGATTCAGTATGCCATCGACAAGACTGCTCAGTTATAAGGCAGCAAATCAGCCACGTCTTCCAGTGGCCGCATATCTAGCAAGTCTCGAATCATTCCACATAACTCACCGCCTATAGAGGTCGGCACATTATACTTAGTCGGCGTCTAGAAAGTCTATTCAGTCGGGATAACTTTGTTGCTCAGTAACCCTATTGACCGGCATGCCGCAGACAGTGAGCTATGAGAAAATATTCGAAAGGATGTAAACGGAGTGGCTCGCGACATCCGAAGTTTTGGTAGGTTATAAGCGTCGTGCATCTACAACAAGGACGACAGAACCACCTGGCCTGACACAAACCGAGAAATGGTTCGCATATCCTTGGGTGAGGCACCTTATTGCGAGCTTCACGATATATCGGGGGGCTGGACACGACCTCCGGCTTTAATAACCCTTCTCGGCGGTAACGTGCTTGTTCTGGAATTGACGATGGCAAGGGGTGCCTCTAGGGCGCCGTCGGCGAGACGGGAAGCAGTGACGAGGCAGGAGTCCCCCTTACGAGATTGTCATTGTAACTCGAAGGCAGGCAAATGGCTCCACGAATATCACGGCAAATATCCGCCAGGAATGCAGATGGATTAGCTTAATTCCTTGGTCTACTTGCTTTTGCTTAGAGGTTCACTGCACTTTTGAACAGAATGACTTAGAAACCATGACATCGCCCCCGTACAGGCTGTTTGAAGCTCGGCAACAGGATCCTTCGCCCCAGGGGGTTGTCCCGTATGTCTCATCTCCACCTTCACGGCTCCAAAGACTTATCGCTAACCCCAGGACTTGTGTTTTCGGAGAAACTTCGTTTATTCATGCGTATGTTCAATAATATGAAGGGATTATCACTTCCCCTACCGCATTCTATGTGCCATTCACTAGACAGCAGTGTAGATCTTGTGCAGCTAGAAGCTGAACGAGGAAGTTTCATAGCTCATGTTGTTCCGAGGACAGTCTACTTCTCGCAAAGCCTTTGATAATACTATGCGTGATCAATGCCAATGGGCTCGTCACGGGCCATAACCCGACTCTGATGTTGAAGCTGAATCGCGGGTAGCACTATTGCTAGCATGGCTTTTAGGATTTGTCCGTACACTCTGTGCTCATAGGAGGGTTGCACTCTATTTTTACGGTTCTCACCCGTCTTAGAAGTCAACTAGTGGTGTCGGTCATCAGCTCAGCTGTATGAAACCCACAAACATGGTCCTGCGGATGACAAGTTCTAGACCTGCCACCCAACTAGTATAATGCATCTCTCCACGCTGTCTTCAATTTTAATTCCAAGAGCAGGCCTAGTGCGTTGAACCTATTGCTCATGATTTCGATGCTCACAAAGTAGTTTCTCCACTCCCCACGCACCTCAATGTAACCCGACACTAGAGCTTCCTGTGCCGTTTCAACTGCGGCAAGATAGAGCTGATCACAGCCACATCTATGGACAAGCAGGCACTGTTCAGCTAATGTATGTCCAGATTATTTCCGAACTTTTCGGGGACGAAAATTGATTCTCTCGTCACAGTGTCCAGAAATGATAGGTGGTGCACAAGCCTTGCCCATTTCCCGACTTTGGTTGCCGGAAATGCTAGGAGTTCCGTGCTCAACCTTTCATATGCAGGTCCTCATTTAGCCCTGCCTTTCAAAGGCGGTCGATGCCTCAAGGTACACCTGATACTTTTCTTTTGTATGTGGGAAATGTTGTCTAGGAATGCAGCGCCTGTCACACCGACTGACAATTTGGGCACCAACTATATTGCTTTTGTTGCATTTTGTGAGGATTTCAAAATGCTTGAAAACCAACTCGCTCGATGCTACGCATATGCTAGCATCATACCTTTAGACACCGTCATCGAGGCAATTATTCGAAGCAAGGCTTAATGCAGGTCACGGTTGGTAATGGGGCGAAAAAGTGTTGCCTTCGGGCCAAGCAAAGCTGTACTTTGCCAGCTGCACAAAGTATTCGAGCCCTAGCATGGAGACCGCCATAGCCTCACCCACGCGCAGGCAAGTTCATAATTTGATATCTGGATCGTGATGCATCAACCTCCAGCCAAAGGTCAGCTCCAGATGCTTACGAAGCGACCCACGCGACGTGATTGGCTGTATATGCCCTTAGCCCATTGCTTAATCTCCACCCCTTGCCGAAAATCTTGGAGAACAATGCCTCTTGATGCGGTTAAGCCGGAACGAAAGAACGCGGTGAGGCGGTATCACGCTGTGTCTACTATTGTGATGCATCGTAAAGTCCTTATCACCGCTACTCCGTTCAGCGACGGCAACACCGTTGTTGAGCGGCAATTGTCCGCCGCCGAAACCCTCTTGCCCGCCGTAGGCCGCTCACGTGCGCCTTTTTCACAGACGGGGCGAACCAAACGGGGTTTGCGGCTCGGTCTTTGTATGATTCAGCTCTAAGTGAAGTAGGCAAGTCGACGCATCTGAAGGACCGAGTTCGGTATATGTTAAAATACAGGTGACCGAGCCACTTGCGTTGCCGCTTTGAGAGTCACCATACGACGCGTCCACCCGCAGTGCACGAGAGCAGATGCCTGCTTATGAAACGTGCAACTCTGGGAGCTAGTCCCCCTGATCCAGAACTCCATGTCGTCCGCCCTCAGATTTAAGGTTAAGGTTGAAGCGGAAGGAAGGATCAAGCATTTCTATGCATGTCCTCTGCCCCATTCTATTCTTGTTCTCCATTATTCATCATCCAAAATGTATTAACGGGCCTTGTCTGCTCATTTGCGCTAGCTTGTATTTCTCAGGTGCCAGCTACTCAAGCTGAAGACTACCAAACCCTGAGATCCATCCTTGGCGCTGCCCATTACTTCACTAATCAAAAAGGCGAGCCGTCGCCCTTTCCAACTAACATATCTCAAGCGAACCAAGCGCTTCCAACCACACATTACCATGCCATCAACCGCAACGGATCCGTCAAGAAATTCCCCAGCAAGACCGGGCACACCTCAGAGTATGGAAATGGAGGGCGCTGGACCAAAGCAGAAGCCAAAGAAAGTCAACAGTGAGGTTCGCAAGCTACAGAACCGGATAGCGTCCAGAAACTACAGTACGAGAACACCTGATGAGAACAGAGCTCACATTTGAAGGCAAGGAAACTAATCGAATGGGTTTCTTAGGAGAAAAACGAAAGCGAAAACTGCAGTACCTACAACAACTTCTCCAAGACCAAAACTCTACTGAACGGGAACCTACTACGACTCCCGAAGCAATCTCGCCAAACCCCCAGCCCAGTTCCATAGCACATGGGGCTCGTGTTCAGGTAGCGGATTCGTCGCTATATACCTCAGACGCTGAGATCGGCTCCCTAGCATGCTCTGGAGAGTGCTCCGTTCCTTCTGTTTCCTCAACGTCGAGCTATCACAGCAGCCCTCACGAGCTTCCTGAGTCGTTCAATGCAGACGCATCATGGAATGCCCCTTTGTATGACGCCTTCCCACACTCTGCGATCTCAACGTGGAATGTACCGGCCTGGATGCCGAGCATAGATTATTTACCGCCTCAAGCTTCTTCGAGAGCTGAAAACTTCCACTTTAATGCAGTACAAGGCCTGCAAGTCTTCGAACCATTTCTCATGCAGGATCAGTTCAACACATCTAACACTGACCTCAACCGCCCCGATCATTTCACTTACGGTAGAAATTCAGTGGGTACATCACAGAATATTACGAGAGTGAGTTCAGCTTCATCTTTACAATACAATCAGGCGCAACATTATAGCCCACCATGAAAACGTGCAGTACCAATTTACAACTCCTTCCAACACCCTTCTGATGGCTTTCACAGATTATTTCCAGCTAGCATCCACACGTCTCTCTCAGCATATCTGATGATAATATCTGAGACTCGCAAACACGCAACCTTACCCCCTATCTCATGCTGAACTTAATCCCGCCGGGTTGATGAAGACGGAATAGGCTGTTTTATCCTCGACTGATCTTTCCCCCTTTGGTCCGAGTATGCGAGAAGCGAGCTACACAATCTCATACGAATACGCGGCCAGACATTTCGGGGGCCAAGCAACAAGAACAACAAAAGTTACATACTAGCGTCCAGAGCCCATTTCAACCCCTCGAAAAGGGTCGCGCGCGTCTCTTTCGACACGAAGACTTTCCCAATGCGGTAATTCGGAGGAATATTTGAACATGGCAAAACAAAAGACCTGGAGACTTAGTCCCTCGTATTTTGGAAGGAAAACTCTCCGCCCCACGAAAAGTAATCATCGAAGAACAACGAGCCGAGTCACCGAGGGGGCTGCCCGATTTGCCGGTTCCAACATCCGCTCTGATCAGGTCTGGTACAGCTTACGCCAAGCAATGTATGGGGGCGACCGGCGTGACTAAGCTAGTCAAACCCCTTCCCTCTCCTCTCCAAATACAAATCAACGCCTAGTAACGGATCTCGGAGTCCCGTAGAGCATACTAGCTACTTAGTAGCAGGTGTCACTTGTACATTTCAGCTTGTCAGTCGGTCAGTCAGTCAGTGAAAGCGACGTACATTGGACACATAATTAGCTTTCCTGGGCTTCAGGCGTGCAGAGTTTTTGAATCAAGACGGAACGGGGAAACTTCCGAGCGAGTAATACAAGACAATGTCTTTTTTTCTCACAGCCTGAATCAGTAGTGGGCTGTTTACCTACGGTTACTAGATATAGCGTCTTGTCAGCTTTTTGTTGGTTGCTGCGCTATGCTGTGCCTTTAGAGCTTATCTCCTTACTCCCGTCATCGCGATCGATTATTCCGTTCGGACAAAGAACATTGAATCCTGACTTACATTGTCCACGTTATGAGACAGTCGGTCAGTCAGTGCTGGCTGACTGATAATTAACTATCTACCTCCAATAATGAATCTGATTCTTATCTTTCATCACTTTTAGTCTATCTTTGCAATCTATCTTTGCACCATCACCATCACCATCATCATCATCATCACCACAGTAACAAAACATTATAAACACTACTTCCTTACCTCAACATCATACATATTCTCTCCTCTGAATTAGCTAACCGTCGACATGTCCCGTACCTCACTCACCCCCAAACTAAGTGAAGATTGGACTACAGGCCTGCATGCCATACAGAACGCTCGAAGACTGAATTGACAATGGCTGAAACATTCCTCCAAGCGGGCACGGAAAGCGGATTATATGATTTAAGTAATCGCCGTATCCGGAGGAAGCTCCAGATAAAAGGTTTTTGAAAGACATGATGATGCGTTGAACATGTCTCATTTGTGATTTACGAGTTGATGGTTGTACTGTACGCGTAAAGATGTACCAATGACATGAGCTTTATGTATTATTACTGCTCCCGGCTCAAATCTATATGTATGTATGAGATCCCATTTTGGTCTCCAAGATATGCACGCTCAAGCTTATGCGTTGCTGACTCCGACTTTGAAACAAAAAAAAACATGCCGAGAACCAGAATGCCATGTCCATAGCCTGTCAAAGAACTCCCTTCTCCATCCACATACTCCATAACCAAATCACCAAGGACGAGGCGCGCCCCTCCCCCTTCCCCTCCGACCACCCGCATTTGGACCACCCTGGCCCCTTCCACGACCACGACCTCGTACCCACCTCCCCTCCTCCGCAGGGTCCATCCACCGCCCATCTAAACCCCTGAACTTCGCGAAGTTCCTTCGATTAGCGTTCTTCAAGACTCCCATACCCACACCGTCCTGCACCATCAGTTGCATACCTAGCGCGTCTTCGCTACCTTGTTCGTACATGCCGAGGTTTAACACGTCATTGTGCGGGTTGTAGGTTCGTTTTATGTCTATCCGATTTGTGTCTGGGAAGCGGGATATGGAGTTTTTGAAGAGGGGGTCTGGGTGGGGATCCAGGATGGATTGGAAGGAGAGGTTCATTACATTGCCTTCTAGGCCTGCGTAGAGGGAGGTGGAGGTAGCGGAAGGTATAGAGAGGGAGTACACAGGAGATGATCTTTGTCGTGATGGTGGACCGGCTTTGTTGCGCGGATCCAGAAACAGATTCCATCCTCCCGATACGGGGGAGATTCCCGTGTCTCGTATGGCGTTGGCGACGATTTTATTGATGGCGGAGTCGCCTGTCCTCGCCTTAGGCTTCTGGGGCGTGAGTGGGATGGAGTGATACGCGTGCGAGCCTGAGAGTCGAAGGTCGAATACTTTGAGCATACTGTGCATAGAGGCACCTGCTACAATGCGTTCTGCTCCCTGCGCTGCTAGTGAATATATGGAAGAATCGTTTGTGACATCCCAGAACATTGTCTCGAAGTTGTTCGGCGAGCGCATATCATGTAGCCGGATGATACCATCATAGCCTCCTGAGAGGAACGTGTGTCCTGCCCCTGAGCCTCCTGAAGACTCAAGAGAGAGTGGGAGGATAGGATACACGGATGTTTCGGCGCTCATGTGGTTGTCCCTTCTCCTGCCTTCCCAAAACTTGGAGTCGAGGTTGAACTTGCGCAACGGTTGGGAGAGAAACCCCGTCGGTGTGACTTCGTAGACCTGGATAGGCTCGTACGAAGGACCTAGTCCTACAGCTACCTTATCATTCGAGATGAAGTTGCAGGACCATACCCGACCGTGGCGCATGCCGGGAGCTATTGGGGTTGTTTCTCCGATTAGATCTATTTCTGTCTCCGAATCATGCCCGATATTGACTGGATAGAGACCTAGCGATGAATCTCCCAGAATGGCTGCAATCAAAGGCTCCTTAGCGTCCGAGATAGATATCGAGCCAAGGGTTCTTTGACGAGTTCCATATTCTAGTTTCGTTGTTTCTTTCCGCTCGATGTCTAGCAACAGCAAAGATAAATCTCCAGAGGCCGTGCCAAAGGCAAAGGCGTCCGAATATCCAATCCTCTGGTGTGGCCGAAGGAGCTTCAAGCTCGTGATATCATCTCTCCCTTCTCTTCCATCAGGTAAGTTGTATGAATACCAGAATGATAAATGTCCATTGTGGTCCAGATACTCTTCCCCAAGCTTCTCGATCTTTGATCCGGTCTCTTTGACTCTCATAACAACATTGGTCCCAGCTGACCAGACGACAACCTCTCTCCGATCCGTCCAGCTCCCAAACATCTCCTCATGGCTGTCGATGCTGGGCTGATAGCCCATGGTCTGGCCCTGTGGCCCTCTCCATTTCTTATTCACCCATGTGTTAAGGGAAGTGATAGGGTTGGAGGGTGCAAAATATCGACCGACGAAGGCCTTGCGATCCCAGTTCCGGTAGAGGGTGGTTAGACCGTGGGCGGCGTTCCGAGCGTCGGAATCTAGGGTGGTAATGCCGAAGCGACCCCTGAGGAAGGCCTTCCAAGCATCAAGCTTGGAGAATTGGTGCAGGCGACGACTAGTTGAAGCAAGATTTGTGACATCCTTCGGACGGTCGAGGTGCCCCGTTATCAGGGAGAGGATTTCGTTGGGGAGTTCATCAAGAACTCGCATTGCGGTGCACAGAGGGAAATTTTCTGCATGTGGCGGGGCGGTATAAAAAAGTTTTATGGTGATTGCATTGGAGAAGGGGCAAGGGGAGAAGTTGAAGGGGTTATTTAGAGGGGAGCAGTGGGAGTGCCACCTCAGAGACCAATTGCCGCCTAGAGCTAGAGTGAATTGGACATGGATATTTTGGGTGTTTTGAAGCTGTGACTGTTCTGAAATTATGACGACAGGCGCTTCTCGCACGGTGACTGTGGCAGTGGCAGTGGCAGCCACACAGTTTTCTATGACTCTGCCTATCGATAAGGGTTTAGCCTCGCACTTGCCCTTTCGTTTCGTCTTTGGGGAAGCGACGGGTCTGCAAGCTAAATAAGTCACCAGTGCACCTGCCCTGCATCTCTGAAGGGAAAGGGAAAAACAAAACAAAGTGGACCTGGACCATGGCTATGGCGTAGGTGAATTCCAAGGTTGCATCAGTCCAACTCGTGCCTTATTTGGACTTCACCACATTTCCACCGCACACTGCACACTGCGCACTGCACCTCGCACCTCGACTGCACCACGCCACCGTATCTGTTGGTTGCACCGACCCCGACGCCGCTCTGATCTTTTTCCCATTCCCATTTCCCACTGAACACGGCCAATGTCCCGTGCCACCTGTTCTGTTGGCTTCTGCTCTCGCCAAGGCACTCACCCGGCACACTCGCCTGTTCTATCCCGGACGCGTCCCTGGCGTCCTCTGCGCGCGCCGCAATTCTAACTACTCCAGATGCTCCATATGCCACATCTGACTGAGAAAGAATGGACACATCGGCCTCAAAATGTAGTCTCTCCTGAGGCACGTACACTGGAACAATCCTAAATGAGTTCCAGCGCGTGTAAATTGGCTAATGTCAGATCTCCGAGTCCCTGAGCTGCACGTCGGTGTTCAATCCAACACCCTTGCCCTTGCCCTCCTTCCCTTGTCGTACTGTCCTCTGCCCTCTGCTCGCTCGCTCAGTCTTGCCGGACAGCGAACCCAACATGTCCTAGGCGCCAGCCCTCCCCCGCGTGGCTATGCGCGACATTGGCCAGACGATCTACGAACCGTGATACTTATCCTCCTCTTCCTACGTCGTCTTTCCCTCGAAACACCTTGTTTCTGTCGTCGCTGTCGTCGCTGCCGTCTTCTTCCGCCATGTCCGACTCCACGGCAGACGACAAGCGCACCTTCGCTCTCATGAGCGCGGTCGGCACCAACATGGACCGCCTCCGCCAGTCCATCAACTCCCTGCGCCAGCTTCACGACCGCTGGAAGGACGGCAACGACACCTTCATCAACCTCATCGCTCAATTGACCGCCTTGAAATCCAATCTCGGCGAGATGCAGGACTGGATGAACTACGCCATCAACGAGATGCATCCGCAGCTGCTCATGGACCTCGATGTTCTCATGACATCGTGCCAGATGCTGGTGCGGAACCTGGACGGCCTCATTGCCCAGCTACGGCAGCCGGATCACGAGAACACCGATTGGGCCATCAAGCTCAAGTTCGCAGTCGGGAGCCGGTCGATGAACCGATTGAAGGCTGTTGCGAAGCGACAGACTGATGCCGTCAATCTTCTTCTTGCCGCGTGCAAGTGGTAAGCTCTGGAGACCCGTGCACTACAGCCAAGCAATCGATCCTAACTCGATATAGTCACACGACTGCACAGCGAAAGATTCTCCTGCACAAAAGCAGGCAGATCAGAAAGGAGGATGCTTCATCCCTTTCTACGCTCGTGCGAACTTCAAAGCTGAATGGACAGGCCATCTCTACCTTGACTCAGATCTCGCGGATGATTCAATGGTTTAGATGCATGTTCTACATTAAACTGTTTCGTAAATCTGATATAGATGCACCAACAGAGCAAGACTATCTGGACGCTGCAGCCGCTATGCGGTCTGAAGCTATTGATCGTAGGCTAGAGGAAGAAGCAACTTCACTACGTCGGGAAACGAAGCTTGTTCTCATGGGCTCACCCAATAGTGGCAAAGAGTTGATCATGAGGCAGATGAAGGTGCTTTATGCAGAAGGTTATGCACGTGAAGAGCGTGTTGGCTATCGACACGCGGTTCGATCGACCGTACGGCTACTGATTCATGCCATTATCGATCTTCTAAAGGACACAGGGGTCAATCTGCCAGAAGATCTCAATCAGGATTTCGCGGTCCTTCTCTACGAAGTAGAAACGGTGGACATGAGACGAATCACTCCAGCTGCCGTTCACTCGGTGCAGAACCTCTGGAAAAGTCCCCAGTTCTCGACCCTCTTCGTCAAGAATTTTGAAATCGACTTTCCCCAGTACGCTCAGTACTTTGCGCAAGAAATTGAGCGCATATCTGAGGACAACTTCATCCCTTCAGAAGCCGATATTATCCGCCTTAACCACTCCATGGGAGGTATCAAGGAGCTGCGGTTCACCTGGGATGAACTTGATGTGCACCTTTTCAACATAAGTGGCTATATCCCAGAGCAATTCCGCAAACGCTGGTTCCACCAACTTGAGGGCGCAACAGCACTCGTGTACTGCGTAGATGTGAGCACCTACGACCGACCTTACTTCGGCCAGCCGACCGAGTCTCAACTCCTGGACGACTTCGCAACCTTTGAGTCCTGGGCGAATTCGCCAAAATTCACGGGATCCTCGATAATATTGCTCCTGAATAACTTTACCCGGTTCCGCGAAAAACTGACCCACTCCCCACTGACGACCTTCTTCCCTGATTACAGGCCTAATAACAGTGTGACCGCAGACACTTCAGCACGGCAGTACATCCTCAAGCGTTTCAAAGACGTGAACAGGAATCAACTCAGCATCTACTCATTCTGGGTTGATCTCGATATGAGCGATAATCAGCATCTGTACGCGGCACTGAAGAAGACCCTGAACCATATCCAACACAAGAAGGCACGCAATGAAGTTGGGGGTGATGCTTTGAGCTTAAACAGCCCCACCCGAAGTCGGAATGGAATTTCGGTCGTCAGTAGTCCTATAAGACCACAAGCCTCCCCTCCTCCATCAGCTTCTGCCGCAGGCCCCGGCGAGGCCATCACGAGCCCCAAACGCAGTCCAATTAGTATCTCCAGCCCAATACCTATAATGAGCCCCAACAGCATATCCAGTCCAATACCCATAATGAGTCCGAACAGCGTCACAAGCCCCATCCGTAGTCCGACAAGCATCACGCCGCTTCGTAGCCAATCGACTCTAGCATCAAATACGCGAGGTGGTTCGGCAGGCGTATTGAGCCCAAAGAGAAGTGTGACGCTGACGACGCCTTCATCCAGCCAAGGTCAGGGACTACCTCTTCAGTCACCGAACATGTTGTAACGCTGATGGCCTTCTGTCCTTCATCACTTCCCATGTTACTCCGTGGCGTGGATGCGCCGTGTTCTTTTTGAAAAGCCTTTGCTGTTTAGTGTTTTGTATTCTGCGTTGACGACAGGGCTCTATACCATATCTTTCCCATCTCATATTCCAGGTTCTCTCATTTTTTACGCAATTGTCGCGTACTCTCATCATCCCTAACCCTCACGAACTAGACGGCTTACTACTCAACCTCACCCTACATATCCCTCTGTCTCTCTCTCTCCGTTACTTCCATTCTTTGTCATCCTTCTCCTTTCCTTGCAGTCCGTAACTAGCATCCTTCATAGTTTGCGGGCATTCATATGATTGACGTCGTTAAGCGCCGTTAGTGCTCGAACCTAATGTCTTCTCTCCTTCAATTTTTCTGTAGTCTGGTATTATATGGCATGGTATAGGTAGCATTGGCATCAGGGTATCACGATCGGGGTTTGGGTATCATATACTTTCCTTTCGTGACGACGGTGAAGCTCGGGAATTCGGGGGTAAAGGAAGCTCTGGAGTTTTTTCAAAGACAGGATCGGGCATATTATTGTTGGTATCATAAATACTTGTAATGAGAATATTGAATCACTTGCGCTCTGAATTATTCTTATGATAGTGTGTACTATGCAAGAATATGCGTGGTTGTCCTATAGGATAGGTATAGGAAAGGAAAGGGAAGGGAAGGGAAGGGAAGGGAAGAAAGACTACCTGTAGCCTTGGTCGTTGCGTGGAGCATTCTGTCTATTTAACACAACATAATGCCTAATGGAAATCTTCATCCCCCATCACAAGTCAGAGTCTTGATAGGGTACCCGATCTCCCAACTCCAATCACTCTCTTTTTCGCACATTTCCATTCCTCCATCCCCACTCAACGATTCATTTCACATATCCTCCACCATAAACCAAAGACCAAAAGGGCTCAAGAACTACGCGACCCCCAACCCAACAAGTACCAAAAGCGCAACATTCATGACGACAATGACACCCCAAATCAGGACCGCGAAGACGGCCGTGATCCAATGATTTCTCATCTGGACATACGACGCCGAAGAATTGGTTTCCAGATCCTCCGCGTTAGGATTTGGACTTGGATTTGGATTTGGTCGTGCTCCTGCTGTTGTAGCGGTAGCGCCATCGATTGCTGAAGAAGTTGAGGAAGACGAGGAGGAGGAGGATGACGTTTCGTTGCGGACAGAGACTTTCATGTATTTCCCGCGACATGTAAACCAGATGAGGGGTGCGCTGACAAATGGTAAGATGACAGACAGCGCGACCTGGGACCCTTCGAGCGCTTTTCCCAAGCCCTCCCGCCCAACGGCTCCGGCGATGATGATGGAAGGCGTGATACTGATGGAGCGCGTGATAAGGCGTCTCAGCCATGGTTTTAGCGTCCAATTCAGTTGACCTTCGGATACCATTTGCCCGGAGATGGTGCAGACGATGCCGGCTGAGGTGCCGGAGAGGAGGAGGGCGAGCGCGAATAAGGTTCCTGCTACAGGCGCAATGGAGTGGGAGAGGAGTTTGTGGATTGAAAAGAGATCTGCGTCGTCTGCAGAAGGAAGACCGTAGAGGGAAGCTCCGGAGACGATGAGGATGGAGCTGTTGACGAAGAGTGCGAAGGTGAATAGGGAGACCGCGAGTTCGACGATGCTATAGGACATGCATGACTGTATCGCGGCTAGGGATGGTTTGTATTTGATTTGGTCGCTGAGAGAATCTGTCTCAAGTACTTCGGTGTTATTGTGTGCTTCGTCGAATTCGCGGAGGCGTGGTTGGACTATGCCACTACCTAGGTAGAGACTGTGGGGCATGACCGTTGCACCAAGGATACCGCAAGACTGATACAAGCTGTAGAGATATTAGTTGCGAAGATCAAGCGTATATAGGTCTTTCTCACGCTTGTGACTTGACCAGTGTGGACGATGGTAGATAGCCACGGAAGACGTCCCCCACTGGTGCCTTGATTCTGCTAAGTTCAAAGCAAAAGCATATGACGACTCCCAAGACCAAGGCCATGACAAAAAATTCGAACGCCCTTAAAGCCCGCATTGTGCCGGAAGGACGGTAAAAAATGAGAATAATAAGCACATCCACTATGGAAAGTGCGCACCCAGCGACTAAAGGGATTTTGAGCAGAATATTCAACGCAATCGCCGTACCAATCACCTCGGCAATATCGGTCGCGATGATGGCAGACTCAGCGAAGAAGTAGAGAATGTAATTGAGGTATGGTGGGAGATTTGCCTTGCAATTTTCGGCAAGGTTCATTCCTGTGACTGTGCCTAATTTGATACAGAGGGATTGTAGGAAGATGGCAAAGATGTTTGACATCAAAACAATGAAGAGGAGCTTGAAGCGAAATGTAGCTCCGGCCGAGACATCAGTGGCATAGTTTCCTTGACGAAATAATTAGCGTGAATGTATAAGATGTCAAGACTACACAGAAACAGAACAAATGTGAAAGCACGTGACATGTGAATCAACGGGCTGGCTTTTTCAAACCCCTCCGAGGTAGTAGTGTGAGATAATGACGTCTACTAGTTGGAAGAAAACGAAAGGTTATTTTGGGGGAAAGGAATTGCCTACCAGGATCAATGTATGCAACAGCGACCATGAAGCCGGGGCCAATGAAGCGGCAATATTCCCGCAAGACTTTAAGTGTCTTCTGAGTGAAGAGGCCAACAGACTGGTGGCATTTTCGAGCCCCTCCCCCAGCACCACCTCCACCAAAGCGATCTGACAAAGCTCTAGCAATAGAGACATTCTGTTTCTCAGGGCTAGCCGAGACCTTGTCTGACCTGACAAACCCCTTCAGATCGCTCGTAGCTTCTCCTTCATCGATGCGAGATGGACTTGGTTCTATTTCCGCTGTTGCACCGTCGGCGGGATCTATTCGATGGTCTCGTTGAAGTCTGGCATTTGCCATGTGATCCAGGTCGGCCCTCGTGGTCGCATCTGCATTGAGAGCATCTGGGTTCTGATTCCAGCCCTCGTCTGGAATGGCGTCGACGCGAGATGGACAATTCATTATGACAGGAGCGATGCCGCACGCATCCGCACAAGTGGTCAAGAGCAGGAGAGTAGTCCTAGGGGTTCGGAATGTGGGAGGGAGTAGAGGTAGATGTTCCAAGTGGTGTGTCGCGCGAGCAGGAGCGCAGGCTCAAGTTACCCAGGCACCAAGGTAGGTAAGAAGTGCCACTTGCTGTGTGGGGATTCACGGGGATGATATACTAGTGACGCTTGATCATCGCCTTCCGATTGTGCTTCCGACTAGAGGAATTCTTCGCAGGGACTACGGGTTTGCCCGGCCAGTAGCGGTAGCGGTAGCTGTAGCGGTTCCCCAGACTGCGCGATATTAATACCTAGGTTGAACTTTTGACCCAGAACTCGGCGGATAATGAGTCGGTGTGCTTTGGCTGCGTTATTATTCCCGTCTGGATCTTGACCTGTATTCCAAATGCACACCTGCACACCTGCCCCTCAGCGATATGTCATCGTAGTAGCCCGTCCACCACAGTGCTCCTGCTGGTTGCTCCACGTCATCCGCTTGCGTCTGACGCGAGGGGCAAAGCCAGAAAGCAACACAGTGTGCTCTACATCTTGACAATTGTCCTCTGGGCGTGTGGCTCGTCGCTGCTAGTGAAGCGGCAGAGCGCCCGAAGGTACGTATACTCAGGTGGTGGCCGGAGTGGGATGCGATTCGGTCTGTGGTGGGTTGGCAAGAGGCTTGATCTGCCGCTAAGGCACGCGGCGTGCATACCCAGAGTGCTTGACAAAAAACCTATTTCCACCCCATGCACCTCCTCACCTCCTCTCAGAGACTGGCTTACTTGTTGGCTTGCTCGTTGGCTGACATCCGGTAACGCAACGACACGCAGCACATGGTACTTTAGCAATCTGGTCAGTGAGTTACAAGTAAACTCTAGCAAACATGAAAAAGTCTTCCTATTCCAAAAAAGAACCTCATGCATCTATGCACCTCGAGGCAACTGTATCTTCTCGAGTAAATATTTCACTAAGTGTCCGAGGTACGCCTCTCTGCAAAGGAAAGTTCATCCCGTCATCAGTCATACCGTCAGCAATCCACAACTAAAGAAAGACCAACCACAACAAAAGAGCCCATATTGGACAAGAAGGGTAAAGAAGACCAGGAAGGGGAAAGGACAATGCCACTCAAAACATGACCGTATGAATGTAGACCCATGTGGGAAGATCCAGTGTCGTGGCCGTGCCCTCTGGCCACGACCAAGAGATGATGCGGAATCCAGCAATAGTGTAGTGCAAAAGGAACGAGAGATCCCGTGCGCCAGCCCAATCCATAACAACCGTTCAACAACCCGTTCCATGTAAAACCTAGACCATACTGTATGACCCCATTTCGCCGAAGAATGTTGCATGCATCCCGCCCTGTAGAAGTGAAGTATTGAACAGAAATGTTGTCCCGCACAACGCCATAAACTATGAGTACGACAAAGCCAAAGGTGCTCACCGCTGACAGAACAGCTCAATCTCACCCAGTTGTTGGCCGCCTGGGTTGAGATCCCGTTGCTGCTCCTTCCACGTCTCGAACGCAGTTTGCACGTCCTCGTCTGACTGAATGCTAATATAATCCCCGTCATCCAGATATTTGAGCTTCACCTGACCTGCCCCTAAAGAAACGCTAGTCGACCGTTGGAGTTTTGCGTCGATACGGTCTTTCAATGACTGGAAACTTATAGTCGTGCTCACCACGAGCGTCATTGTGCTCCCGGCCGAGGGGCAATGCACCTTGACCTTCAGCTGCGTTGGAAGATTGGGGTTAATGTCATTGGGGCCTGGCGTTTGCGAGAGTGGAGGAGACATGGTCCTGGAATCCACTGATGCAGGAGTCAACGTGCGTTCAAACGAAGATGCAGGAGTCATAGTCCTCTGCATCGGCATTGGAGGATGAGAAGGATCTCGGCGAGCAGGTCCACCATGGAAGTCGGTGTTAGCAAGCTCCACTGCAGTTCGCTGCTGGACGAGGCGGTCTCGTTGGATTGCGGGCGACTGGGTCGCGGCTCGTGGGGGCATGGCATTTGGCGAGTTGTTCTGACTACGATTGACAATCGCTGCATTGTAGGCGTAGTGGGTTGGGAATGGCGGGACTTCTGGAACGCCCGACTGTGAAGAATTGGCCGTTCGTCGCACAGCACCGTTATGGTTGTGGATATCTGGGCTGCTGGCGGCTCTCATTCGCCCCTGCGCCATCATTGCTGAACCAGCGTTGGGCGGCAGAGATGGCCGCTGCATCGCTCGATTATTGGGATAGGCATTGGAGCCCATAGAGCCGTCGCGAGACATGTGGCCGCGGGCGGGGGGAGGTGCGGTATGGCGATTATTGTCGTCGTGCCATTGGTTTGATTGCTGCCTCGGGAAGGGGAATGTTCCCGCTGATGAAGAGCTGGTGCGAGCGTTGGAATGAGTAGACATGGGAGATTCGGCAGTCGGAGAAAAGTAAGAGTCTTGATTCGGCCCTGAGTTTGCAAGCTGTTGAGTTCTCAGGGTTAGCGGAGGCTGAGCTGGATAGCCTGCAGGAACGCGAGGAGGAGGTACCCTAGAGTCTACCTCGCCCATCATAGGTCCACTATCACCAGTTGCTGAACGGGAACGTGGGGGTACACTTGCACTAGTCTGTCTGATGGCATAGTTGTCCTGAGGTCCAGGATAGCCTGGTACGACAGTGTCGATGTCTTCGTCGTCGCCATCGTCATCGTCCTCACGATAGGGATTCTCCAAGACCTGATCCCGCATATAGTTGAATTGGGTGTCTGATGGTCTTGATCGTACCGTGCTATTGCTCGTTCGGGCGTGGTCCATCCAGATGCGTCTCTGTGTATCGATCTGAGCAGCCCACTTCTTCATCGTTTCTTCGGAACTGAATCGAATGATGAAATTTTCGATACCAGGATCTCCCTTCCAGAAGATCTGGCAAGTGTATGAGCCTTGCAATTTCAGAGTCAGCGTCTTTTTGCTAATTCTTGGGCTACGAAATGATTTGGATGCTTACCGGGTTTCTGAAGTGAGATGGTTTCTGTAACATTTTGCATGAAGATCCGACCCTTGAGCTGTAGCTTAAGCTTCCCGTTCTTGTTAGTTAAAGGTTTGTTCATCATTCGATTCTTCTGCTTGTTCGGATTGAGTTCCTTGCAGCAGAGAAGAATCATCTCAAATAGATATATCTTATACTGTGAAGCCTGTCAGCAATTGTTTCCGGCGTTAAATCGCAGGCATGTAAGCTTGATTTGGTTGCACGCCTGCTTTTTGGAAGTGTGGACACTTACGTCGCGTTCTTCATTCTTAGCGCTGTTGATCTCACCCTTCAAAACAGTGAACTGTCCGTGTAATAGCAAGTCACCGAAGCCTTCGATGCGATGACCCTTCCAATCTTCGACCAGAGTCTTCAATTCTTCAACGGCTTCAATACGTTCCTCACGATCTATGGCAGCATTGGTCCTCTGAAGTACCGCACTTGCTGCTTCAATGCCCCTGGAGACATCCGCTTTCCGGAGCTCGTCAAGGTCGCCTTTGTCGCGAAGTTCCTAGTGAAGTGTAAGTATGCGAACGTCCCAACAT
Organism: Nigrograna mackinnonii; assembly: GCA_001007845.1. Lineage (NCBI taxonomy): Eukaryota > Fungi > Ascomycota > Dothideomycetes > Pleosporales > Nigrogranaceae > Nigrograna > Nigrograna mackinnonii. Next base: position 33,935 of record JGVQ01000104.1, read on the forward strand.
CATATGTGCCGGGAATTACCTTGAGCAAGAGCGGGTATTTAGCTAATCGCTGAAAGGGCTTTAGTAAGAAGGATGTCAGGTGTGTTGGTGATTCGACCATCTGCTGCATCTCCGCTGAACCGCCAGTCTCCTTGAGTCTCTCAAACTCTCGCATGGCGATCTCCTCGCATTTCTTTTGATTTGCAATGTACGGCTCGTACACTTTGAAAGCATCTTTGTACATGACAAAAAGGTTACCCCAATTCTGCTCTGATGCTGGCATAGCATTCGTTTGCTCGACGCGAATCAAAAATCGCCGCTGAACATCTAGAAGAGCGTTCAAGTTTAAGAAGATGTCGTGCACATTATCTCCAGTGACGACTCCTTTCTCTTCTACAAGTTTCTTGAATGATTGAAGAAGCTCTAAATGTTGTACATATGTTCGCTCGGTTTTGACAAGCTCATCAATGATGTGTTCTCTCTGCGTTCTCTTGGCCGTCGAGGTCATGGAAGCGGTATCTGAGGTCTCTGTTTCGTTTGTGATGATGCCGTATTGCACCAGAATGTCAAGAACACGGTTCACCACATTCGTGACCTGAATCACCGGTTAGAACGGAGATCCGGCATAAATTTAAGCTTGCTCACCTTTACAAACCCAGTAGTATCGTCCCCATACAAGTCACTGATGATGAAACACTCCTCTGAAGGAAACTTGAGTTCGTCGACACATGCTTTAATAAACTTGTAGGCTGCTGTCTTTGACCTGTTCTTTTCGGCAATCCTTGATTCATCAACGCTAAGCGGAACCTTGGGGCCCAAAGCATTGTAGACGTCCATCAGCGGGTAGCCCCGTCGCAAGGTTCTCCAGAGCAGCGTCACTGGATCTACGTCGGCGTCAGCCTTGCTCTCCTCCTCGTTTATCCATTGATCGAAGCCGGGGATGGCGCGAAGACGCAGTTGAAGATTCAGACATCTCTGAAACAGAGAAGTGTCCTTGTCAGCCCGCTTGTTGAGGACATTGTTGGAGGCTTCGATCGGGCCGCCATTTACAGGTGTCGAGGTGCCAAAGACGGGCGGGGTCTGGCCACCGAACAGAGTGGAGGTCGAGGTGGCCTGTGTGGATTGTGTATCGCGCGCGCTGCTATGGGAGTAGCTGTACTGGCTCTGGAAGCTCTGGTGGCTCGAAAGGGCCGGCGGGCCTGTGGTCGAATTCATTCGGGAATGGGTCGATGAGGTGGGAGAGGGTTGGTGAGTGTGAGCTCGCGCAAGTCCGGAGTGCAGGGCAACCTCCATGCTAGTTACTCATCTCCTTCTGTTGCAGGTCCAGCAGGGCGTGGGTGGCGCCAGAGCGCTTGGACAAGCACGGCTGGGCAGGGTCCGACGGGGGGTTTCGGTGGTGTTGAAGGGTGCGAGTGGGTATGTGTCGGTGAAGGAGGTTGGGCCTTTTGGCGCGGGCGGGCGGCGTGGGTGCGATGGAGAGCTGGCAAAGGCAGGGCCTGGCAGGAGGGCTCTTTGCGAGGGCAGCGACGAGATGTCGAGGACAGCAGCAGCGTCACAGCGGGTGGGAGGTGGTGATGTTCTACGTCGTCGCAGAATGCTGGGTATGCTCCTGGGGGGGGGGGGGGAAGGGTGCAGTCAGAGGTGTGGGATGTATGTGATGTGAGGAGGGCTGCAGTGGCAGTGGGCTGGCACGATAGGGGTGGCTCTTGTTTCACATCAGCGACTATGCGGCTTCCAGGTTTGGCGTCGGGTTTGGGGCCAGCACGTGATCCAATCCCTCCCACTTGCACCTGGGCAAGTCGATCGATGGGAATGGGATAAGGAGGGATAGGATAGGGATAAGGGACATGTACGCTGCTGGGCGCCACCACGGGTCTTTTAGCCGCATCGCACCAGTGACGAGTCAACGACGATTCACGAGCCGTCGGAGCCCTCGAGACAGTCCCCTTCCCTTCTCTTCCCTTCCCTTCCCTTCCCTTACCATTCCTATACTTGCTGGGCTCTCTTTTGGCTACTCGGTGCGGCCAGCGCCTGTGTGCCAGCAGCCAGCAGCCAACAGCCAACAGCCAGCAGCCAACAGCCAACAGCCAGCGCCAGCGCCGGTGCCAATGCTATAAGACTCCACTGATAGGCGCCCCCAGTCAGCCTCCCCGCCGCGCTCTTGACGACGGACCACCGCCAGCACCAGCCCATCCGGGCATATACTCACCAAAAGATTCTGAGCCTCATACCTCGCTCCGCAAGCCCCCAAAAGAGGGATTGCAGGCCATGCGGCCCGCCGCCCTGGGGAGCGACCGAGGCGGGCCACCAGCTCGCTCGCACAGTCTCGCTCGCATTGCATAACGTGGTCTCTCGATATCGAGCAAGGTAGCCCAGATCCGCGCGCTTGGCATGGATGGCTGCCGTCTGCCGTCCGTTCTCATGACTCTCTGCGTTTAGCAATAAATGGTGGCCCTTCTGCCAGTCCGCCTCCTGCCTTGGAATTCTTCTCAAGTGCAGGTGGTGTGCTGTCGGGCTGCTCGACCACGCCTGTTGTAGTGTCAGGTGCGCTGGCGTGCGCTCCTCAGATGACCACCGAGCCCCATTCCTCACCGCAATGCCGCCGCACTCCCGCCCAACATGTGGGCTGCAAACCATTGCTGCTCTTGTTGCTGCCACATCCATGCCTTTGCGGGCACGGCTGGTGATGCCCAGCAAGCCGCAGTGTGCACCACGGTATCCCAGCGCCGGTTTGACAAATGCGGACGGTTTCAACATTTTCAACACCCGTAAGGAACGAGTGTGCCACTGAGTTGCGACGGTTTGTACCACCAACAATCCAAATATCGGTGCAACTGATGCTTCTCAGCCGTAAGATGCGCCACTCTGGCGGTGCATGAATGTGAAATAGAGATGGTCATCAACCTAAGGCGTAATTCCCACTTCGTTTTTGAGTAGCCTGGTAGGCCATATGCTTCTGCGTCAGTCTTGCCGGACTGCGAGTCAACGCCTAGATGGTTGAGGCAAAAAGACAAGGGATGTCGTTTATTCCTCTGGCCCGGCGGGCTGAATAGTTTTCCCATGACTCTAACAGGCAACGCAAGATGCCTAGGTAACCGGGCATGGAGCCCTGGGAGCTTTGGCCTTTCCGTGGTTTGGAGCATGCTCCATGATTGCTGCAACTGGATGTTTATCAGAATATTACTGCACGGTTCACATGTAAGTACAAATTTCCTATGGAGTGACGGCGGAAGCCATGACTATGAATGAAGGTGAACCTGTCGATACTCTCAGTGCCTTACGCCCAACCTCATCATGTATATAAGACTGAAGGGATTTTGAAAGCGGCATGGTGTTCTAGCCTGCAGCTGCACAACTCAGCCAAATTGAAAGACTTGGGGGCCGGTCTGCCTAGTGAGCGTCTCCCAACTCTGAGGCAAACGTGCGTGAAGACTGTGATATTTCCAATAACTGCTGAATCGTAACCATTAGAGTATGCTAATGTAGTCGGCAGCTTGAAGTGATGTCGTCGAGCGAAGACGTGAGGGACCCAGCTAAGCTCTGGCGCTAGACCTGCTTGGCGTGAATTTGGAGAATTAGCGGAAACGCCGTGACGCCCATTCATCGGGATATTTCGTCGCCCACTGGAACTGGCAGGGCTGGCTCGGCATCCTCCGTTCACGGCCTAGACTGACAACAACATCAGCTGGATATATCGAGCACCGGCCTTCATACACCACTGCAGCGATTGCATCGTGAGGTCCGCTACTGCGTCGACTCCGCTGCGTGGTTCCTCATCTCATCCGTCCGACTCCTATGATCAACCCTGCTCGTTTGCAGCGCTGCTGACTGTTCCAGCGGTCCACGAGGCTCTCCCAACAATCAGGCAGCACAAAGCACGACTGCCTTGTCCCGTCGATGCTGTGACGGACATTCTCCCCCATACATCTCCTCTTGGAAGCAACACTTTCTCACGACTGCTCCGCGCCAAACCTCCGATTTGTGCCAGCACCCGGTGCACGCGCCAGAAAGCCCAATACACCATGGCCGGCCCTCTGAACAACAATAACGCCCAATTCGTGCCGCCACCGTACCTGCAAGCGTTTCGGCCTGCATCCTCAATGAGCGCCAACAGATTCGATGAGGGATATTCGGAAGATACTAGGAGCCAAAGTGGAAGCGATATGATATTCAGAACCGATTCCAGGCTCGGCGACGGAATGGGCATGGGTGTGGATTCAGATCCTCAATATCCCCTCCCCGAGTGGGTGATGAGTATGAGCGAAGGCGACCGGAGCGGTAAGTCGAACATCTTTAGAGCCGTGTGCTAGCTAGCTGCTGACTTTAAACGCAAAGAGTTTGCGTATGCTATCCTCAGGTCGTTGCGCACATCCTCGATAGCGGGTATCGTCGAAAAGTTGAATCCTCTCCTCCACCTTGACCCTGTAATCCACCTCCCACCGGAAATCACTTTTCAAATATTCTCATATCTGACCCCCGAGACCTTACTGCGCGCCTCTACTTTATCCCGAACATGGCGCTCTCGAGTGATGGACAGTCCGCTATGGAAACTCCTATTCCGCATGGAGGGCTGGAACTCAAATTTTGGTCAAGTTAGGGCCTTTGAAGAGGCGGAGAAAATCCAACGAGCTGAGATGAAGGAACGTAAAACTCGATCCCGTGGTTCTGAGGACATTGACCATGAGAAGCCTTCCACAAAGAAGCGACTTAGAGAGAGACCTCTGTTCGGCGACGGCTCATCTAGTGACACTGGAATACATGATAAGCTAGAACCTCTAACATTGGGTGGGGCCAAGGAAGGGCTCCCCAATTGGGGCGAACAGCATGGCCTTGTAGAGGCAGATGACAGYCCAGCCATAAAACCAGAGGACAGAATGGAAGGCATATCATATCATGACTCAACAACTTCAACGATGTCACCAACAGATATCTTACGACGAAACAGAAAGGGTCTTGAAGGTGGCGAAGATACTGCCACTTCTCCTACTACTGCAAGTGCCGTAGAACCGCCGTTCCGACCAACTCTTCTTCTCCCTGCTAGCCCGGAACCAAAGATCAATTGGCAATATCTGTACAAACAGAAACGCCGCTTAGAGGATAATTGGGATGGTGGAAGGTTCTCGAATTTCCAGTTACCCCATCCATCTCACCCTGCTGAAGCGCATACCGAGTGTGTCTACACTATCCAGTATTCGGGCAAGTACCTCGTCAGTGGAAGTCGTGATAAGTCAGTTCGAATTTGGAATCTAGACACCCAACGTCTAGTGTTACCACCATTGGTGGGACACACAGCATCTGTCCTGTGCCTGCAGTTTGACGAGAGACCAAGTCAGGATATAGTCATTTCCGGTGGTAGTGACTGTCATGTTATCCTTTGGCAATTTTCTACCGGGAAAATGATTAAGAAGCTCGAAAAAGCGCATTCCGAATCAGTTCTCAATCTGAGATTTGATGATCGTTATCTGGTGACATGTTCGAAGGACAAAACCATCAAAGTGTGGAATCGAAAAGAGATCTGGCCAACGGATGACGCTTATCCATCATCGACCACAAGGTCTGGAGCTCGCTTTCCCTCTTACATTATAAACATGCAGCACCAAACGGAGACCTCCTATTTGCATTTCAAGGTGCTTCAACCGTATAGTCTCTTGATGACTCTAGAAGGGCACGGCGCAGCCGTAAACGCGATCCAGATCCTAGAAGGACAGATTGTGTCCGCTTCTGGGGACCGGAGCGTAAAGGTGTGGGATGTCCGTACCGGGGCATGTTCAAGGACATTTTCTGGCCACAGCAAGGGCATTGCATGTGTGCAATTCGACGGTCGGCGGATAGTCAGTGGAAGCTCCGACGAGACTGTGCGCATATTCGACCGGGCCACGGGTGCTGAAGTTGCCTGTCTTCAGGGGCACTCAAACCTGGTCCGCACTGTACAGGCCCAATTTGGAGACCTGCCAGGCAATGAGGAGGAGCTAGAGGCCGAGGCGCGAGCTATCGACCACACCTTCTTTGAAGCACGAAGCAAGGGTCTTATCTCGAAAGAATTGTCAAAGGCTCAGCGCCGCGCACGTAATGCTGGGTCCAAAGACCCGAAATCTCTCTTCGCGTATGGCGCCAAACTACCCCCTGGTGGCGGAGGGAGTAAATGGGCCCGGATTGTGTCTGGCTCCTATGATGAAACGGTCATAATCTGGAAGAAGGGCTCTGACGGTGCTTGGGAGAAGTCGAAGATTCTTCACCAGAATGAGGCAGTGAAAGCAGCTGGCGGTCGACCCCGCCGTCCCGTAGCTCAGAATCACGCACATGCAAACCATCTAAATGCCCTAAACCAAGCCCAGGCACAGCAACAGCAGCAGCAGCAGCAGCAGCCGCAGACACCGCAAGCGCAACAGCAAGCAACACAACAGAACGCGCCGCCGAATTTGCATGCCCTTGCCCAGCAGGCACATGCACAAGCTCAGCAGGCTCAAAACCTTGTTCAGCAGGCTCAAGCGCTTCATGCTGCATCTCAAGCAATGCACCAAGGAAATGCAAATAGCACCACAACTGTGGCTACTACTACGTCGACACAAAATGCGAATGCTGCAGCTACTGGAGGCCAAGGACAGAATGCAGGTACTGCACAACCACCGCCTCCTCAACAACAGCAGCAACAACAGGGCGCCGCCGCAAATGCAGGGGCACATCACCACCACCACGGAGCACATCACCATCATCACCCTCTCGCAGGTCCATTGAACCAGGGTACCAACTCCAGGATATTCAAATTACAATTTGATGCGCGAAGAATCATATGTTGCAGTCAGGATCCAACCATCGTTGGATGGGACTTTGCGAATAATGATAAGGATATCATCCTCGCCAGCCAATTCTTCGGAGATTCTATATAAGGTCATCAGTAGACTGAGCCGCAATCAGAGAAGTCGGATTGGGTCGGGAATATGCGTGAACCGAACCACAAATATAGTCTCCGCCGGCTCACTAGTACATGCTTCCCGTCCTTCGCGCTGACACCCCGACGAATTGTCCTCAATAACGTGACATCGGCCTCCGTGGTATCTCTAGACTATAATAGGTCTTTTTCATTCCGAAGCTCCTTTGTCTAGGGAGCGAACAAAAATAAACACGATGTCTCCTAGATACCCTTTCCCTACCCCACTTTTCCAAAGCATACAGATTTGAGCAGTTCAAAGATGAGCCGCAGACTTGTAAAATAATTAATGACGAATGGGTCCGGACTGGAGTCAATTGATCTAGGATAAATACGGTAGTAGGTCATAGCAAGCGAGCAAACAGGTGGTCTCAAAGAAAGGTAATGGGAAGAGGAATACATGAAAGGCGTCATTTTTCTTTCTATTCTGTTTGGCAGTCTGACTTGGCGTCCGGGGGCTGAGTATGGATCGGTGGAGTCGGAGGCGGTGATTTCGGCTTCGGCCTTTTGGACCATGAGGTTTCTTTGGTTTCTTTGGGCTTCTGTCGTGGCAAGAAGTGGGGTTGGCAAGGGGGGAGAAAAGAAGAAATCAGAACTGAGTCCTACACTGAGGGACTCACCCCTTTTTGAGAAAGCGGTCTGCAAGCTGAAGAAGAGGGATACACGGCGGTTCTACAACTCTTACTAGTGTAGTGAATGAGTAATGAAATCCAGATTATCAAATTTGCAAATTTTTTCACTCATGTTGCATGTGTGTATTCATGTCTCTCAGGCTCTGAGATGACCCAGTGTGAGGTCACTACTACGAAATTTTATTCCTGATAGCTTGCTGTGCACGGCAAAATGATTGAAGATCCCCCCTCTTAAAGAAACCTTTAACACTAAATGCAGCTCCAGTATACGGAGTACCTACACAGTGTATAAATTGGTCACGCAGCACGCCGTCAGAATAGACGAATCCTTAAAACATACACTTGGAGGAAAGGTAGTGGTTGTAGAAAATCAATACATTCGAGCTATTATTATATTGTATGTATGCATGGATCTAGATATGGGTGGCCTTTTCTTCGCCGTTTAGTGCTTGTCAGATGTTCACAGTATGGGATCTACATTTGCTAATGTTTTCATTCTTCCCTTCACAGCATGGTTTGTATCATATAGAAAGCGTGTGGAGATGCGATATGGCAATCGCGAAAGTAGCTCTGGATTGAGGCTAGGTCTTACGAGAGCGTAGGGCGTGACTGAGTGCGTGCGTGGGTAAGTGCAGGGGGGAATATGCAGAGTGCGCGATGCTGAGCTGAGGCTGTTGCTGAGGTTGGATATTTGGGGTTTGCTAGTTTTCTTTGGTGGGCGTGCGTTTTGTTTGCAGAGATTATTCCGTTTCAGGGGTTTTATTGGGGGTCGCCGCTGCGCATGCATGTAGGGTTCGCCTGCCCTGATTTAACTGTTTGAGTGGGTAGTAGGTACCTACATGGGCTTAGAATCGCGTCTTGAATGAGTGCCCACATGCTGTAGGAAGATTCCTTGTTGTTCTTGAATTCCCCCTTTTACGTTGGAGTGGGCCTTCGGAGATAGGACGGTCGGGAATAGGACAGTGAGGTGTGCCGAGATTGATACTTCGCAGCAAAGCGGCATGTGAACAAGACTGATATCCACTGTGTTCTACAAGACGCTCCCACCGATCAGAGAGTCACTGCAAATCAATTGTCGTCGATCGTATACTATACAGCGGATATGGGCGGATGGTGTTATTCATACTACACTTACTCCGTACTGTGTAGTTGCGCCATCGAACCCCTGTGGTTTTCCGGAAAGCAAAAAGCCGGTATACATACCTGCGATGGGGCCACTTTACGGCTCGGATGGAACAAGTCATCTTATCCCTTTATCGATAGAAGAGTAGTGGCACAGCGCATGAAGGAATTGCTCGATTGTAACCGACGTGGACTACGGGCATGCTGTGGTATAAGAGATGCGAGAAAATCAGTCCGTCCAACCAAGCCTTTTCAGGAACCGGAATGTTGGTCAACGGGCATCGGCCCATAGATGGGCATGTAGGGCTGAAAGAAGTAATTAGCGACGGAGACGCGGGTAATTGTCCAATGTGAGGTAAAACTGTACGGTGTTGCAAGAGTACGCGTGTGTATGTATGTAGCCATATGCTCGGAAACGGATGCGCGCAGTTCCCGGGCAGCCTTTCCGCCTCGCTTGTCGGAGCAGAGCTAACCCTTTCGGGGAGCTGGATTGCTTGGCGCACAGGCCAGGGTTCATCGCTCCTTGCCTTGCAAGGCAGGAAGGAAAGTCGGCCACAGGTCTCCGGTTCCCGGGCGCCGCGCGCCGGCGACTGGCTACTGGCTACTCCTCCCCTGTAGCCACTCCACTGCCCTTGTAGTCTCCGCTGGCTGGATGTCACTTTTGGTTGCCCACGCGAGTGCGAAGACAGTGGGTCAGGGTTTAGACTAGGGTCCATTTCGGTACATGGCATGGCAGGCTAATTATACCCTTCCTCAGGCATCACATTGGCGATACGATATCTACTCGGAACGGATCTTCGTCGGGGAAGATCGCTTTTTTTCGTCCGACTTTTGAGCAGGAGGGGGAGGGGGGGAGGATTGTCGCTCCTTGTGGCGTTACTAACAGAACGCCAGGATAACGTCTTTTGGCGTTTGATCTTTGATCTGCTCTTTTGACGTTGCACCCCCGCCGTTGGGCTGTTGGAAGTGGTGATTGAGAGCTGACAGAGTGCGGGTAAGGCTTGCGCCTGGCTGTTTTTTCGCGGTCATCATGAGTCCATCTGACATTGTCTCGCACAACAATGTATTGCTCCAAACGGCTTAGGCCACGGGGACATTTCAGGTAAGAGTTTGTAGGGAAGGCGTTTCTGGAATGTGAATCACTGAATCTCACTGCGTGGGCGTTGAATCCCTTAGTAGTCAGCAGTAGTGGATGATGTGCAAGGCATCCAATCACTTCGGTGGCTTGTTTGGGAGAACCATCCGCAGGGTTTGACTTACATGCTCACTTTTTGATATGTGCGACACATCTTTTTTCTTACCCATTCTTACGAGATGCATATCTGTTGTGACTACGAATCCGGCTGTTCGTATTGTGCTCTCGTACAGGTACGACAGGATGGTACGACAGTAATTCCAGGCAGCGGGGCCGCAGTGTAGATTCGGCGGGTCCGTGTGGTTCGCTTCAAGATTTGAGCTGGGCGCCAAGGTGGACGGTGTTTAATTTGCGCACATGTATGTACAGAGTAGGCGGACGGTGTGAGTGTGTACTGGTGGGTGGCAGCAAAAAGTTAGTAGTCTAGTAGGTACTCTGTAGCAGCAGCTGTGGGCGGGAGGGTGGTGCAAAGATTTGCCGGTCAGTGATTCCTGCGTTCTGGTAATGGGGATGCAAGGCGGATCCGGGTTGGGAATGCTGCCACGAGGTGCACATCATTCGGCGGACGAAAATAATGGCCCTGTTGGATGGGGATGATACCAGAAGCAGAGGTAGAAGCAGAATGCAGAATGCAGGATCAGGATGTGAGCCCCAATCGCACCCATGAGGGAGGTGAGGGCCTATCGCATGCCTGGCCATAGTCCCAAGGCAGCGATGAGGTGCAGTCGATGTCAGACTGTGATTGGTCCTCGGAGACCTCGCCATCCGTCTCCCGGCAGGCGTCAGCGAGTGAAGAGCCCTGAGGAACGAGCGAGCGGGATGCGGGAGGGATTCACTTCCAAGACACTCCCGAGCTACACCCTGCTGGGATGGCAATGGCATGGGGTGCCATTGCTGGGGGGCAACACGCTCCGCATAGAGCTAATGACGCTTCTTGCGGCCTCTTTTTTATCTTTTGCCCTTCCCCTGCGCTGCTGACTCTCGATCTGTATCCCTCTCTTCCAATTCTCCCTCTCCTTCGCCTTCTCGGGGTCTCTCCCCTACGTCTCTCTCTTTCCCTTCTCTTAATACCTTTTCTCCCTCATCAAGGAATCTTTTTGTAATAAACAGACGCAAGGACTGAGCGGCCCCTAGCCGAACCCTAACAAACATGAGCCTAGTCGGCAACTTCACGCTCAATGGCGACCGTGAGGCTTCCCACAATGGCGTCTCTCCCCCAGACGCCGTTCGTCGCCCCTCTCAATCCCACCACACTACCGAGAACGCTCACGATTCCGACGCGTCGACTATTGCTGCCAACCCGGACGGTTCGAGGTCGAGGAGAAGCACAACAAACGAGCGTCCAGACCAGAAGACTGCTGGTCCATCTCCTCCTTCTGAGGAAGGAGACGAGATCTCCAGTATGGCGAGGCGCGAAGAGGAGGTCCATCAATTAGCTAGGAAGTTCACCGAGCAGAGCCACTTCTCCACCACCGGCCACAACCCTTTCAGTGCCGAGCCTGGAAGCTTGTTGGATCCCAATGGTGACCATTTCAATGCCAGAGCATGGTGCAAGGCCATGCTGCATCTACACACCGAAGACCAGGAAGCACATCCGTTGCGAACAACTGGTGTCTCCTTCAAGAATCTTAATGTCCATGGCTTCGGTTCCGCTACCGATTACCAGAAAAGTGTAGGGAATGTCTGGTTAGAAGGCCTCGGTCTTGCGAAGAAGGCCTTGGGCCAAGCTCCCCAGCGCAAGATTGATATTCTGCAGAATCTGGAAGGATTTGTCGAGGCTGGCGAGCTCCTCGTCGTCCTCGGTCCTCCTGGTTCGGGATGCTCGACGTTTTTGAAAACTATCACTGGAGAGACCCACGGTTTCTTCATCGAGCAGGGCTCCAGCATCAACTACCAAGGTATGTTTGGGATGTCGTCGATTTAAAGGCCCTGCAATTGACTCTATATAGGTATCAGCGCAAAGCACATGTCCAAGGATTTCCGTGGAGAGGCAATCTACACAGCCGAAGTGGACGTGCACTTCCCTATGCTTACTGTGGGCGACACCCTATATTTCGCAGCACGTGCTCGGGCACCCCGCCACATCCCTGGGGGTGTATCAAAGTACGAATATGCCACTCACATGCGAGATGTGATCATGGCAATGTTTGGTATCTCCCATACGATCAATACTCGAGTCGGGAACGACTACATCCGTGGTGTATCCGGTGGAGAGCGAAAGCGTGTCAGTATTGCTGAGGCAGCCCTTTCCCAGGCTCCACTGCAATGCTGGGACAATTCCACTCGTGGTCTCGATAGTGCTAATGCCATTGAGTTCTGCAAGACGCTCCGAATGCAGGCTGATATCAATGGCGCCACCGCTGCTGTTGCCATTTACCAAGCCCCGCAATCCGCGTATGATACTTTTGATAAGGTCTTGGTTCTCTACGAGGGTCGTCAGATCTTTTTCGGGCGTACCACCGAGGCCAAGAAGTACTTTGTCGAAATGGGTTTCGACTGCCCTGACAGACAGACTGATGCCGATTTCCTGACATCCATGACGAGTGCTCTTGAGCGCATCGTTCGCCCAGGCTTCGAGGGCCGCGTGCCTCGTACACCCGACGAATTCGCCCAGAGGTGGAAGGATTCTCCGGAGCGAGCTCAGCTTGTGCGCGACATTGAGGATTTCGACCAGCGTTATCCGGTCGGCGGTGAGCAGTTTCAAAAATTTAAGGAATCTCGTAAAGCACAGCAAGCCAAGTCTCAGCGCGTCAAGTCACCCTATACGCTGTCTTACCAACAACAAATTAATCTCTGCCTGTGGCGAGGTTTCCAACGCCTCAAGGGTGACCCTAGCATCACCTTCACGCAGCTGTTCGCAAACTCTATCCTGGCTTTGATCATCGGTTCTGTCTTCTACAATCTCGCTGACGACACCACATCTTTCTATCAGCGCGCTGCACTTCTCTTCTTCGCCATCTTGATGAATGCCTTTGGATCTGCCCTCGAAATCTTGACGCTCTACGCACAGCGACCGATTGTTGAAAAGCACTCTCGATATGCATTATACCATCCTTCCGCGGAAGCGTGGGCATCTATGCTCACGGACATGCCTTATAAGATTCTCAATTCATGCACCTTCAATCTCGTCCTATACTTCATGACCAATCTGCGAAGAGAACCAGGTCCCTTCTTTTTCTTCGTTCTCATCTCGTTTGTCCTGACACTAGTCATGTCTATGCTTTTCCGGTCGATTGCATCCCTCTCTAGGTCCCTTGTACAAGCCTTAGCCCCCGCCGCGATCCTTATCCTAGGTCTTGTCATGTACACTGGTTTCACAATTCCCACAGGTTACATGCTTGGATGGGCACGTTGGATTGGATACATCGACCCTGTCGGATATGGATTCGAGTCCCTTATGATCAACGAATTTCACAACCGCCAGTTCGAATGCAAGAATTATATTCCCAGTGGTCCCGGTTATGAGGGCGTTGGGGCCAACAATCAAGTGTGCGCCACCGTCGGCTCCGTTCCTGGTCAACCATATGTCGATGGTGACGTCTATATCCAGAGCTCCTTCTCTTATGTCCACTCACACAAGTGGAGGAATCTTGGTATTTTGATCGCCTTCATGCTCGGCTTGATGGCCGTCTACCTGGCGGCTACTGAGTTCATTACAGCAAAGAAATCAAAGGGTGAGGTCTTGGTCTTCAGGCGCGGACATAAGGCATTGGTCAAGAGCAAGTCGACTGAAGATCTCGAATCAGCACCCGCTCCACGCGTAGTAGGTGCAGAGAAGACTGAGTCGGATGATATTGCCATTATCGAACGCCAGACAGCCATATTCCAGTGGAAAGATGTATGCTACGATATTAAGATCAAGAACCAGCCAAGGAGAATCCTCGATCACGTTGACGGATGGGTCAAGCCAGGCACTCTGACCGCGTTGATGGGTGTATCTGGTGCCGGAAAGACCACACTATTGGACTGCTTGGCCACTCGTACCACTATGGGTGTCATTTCTGGAGAAATGCTTGTTGACGGTAGACCCCGTGATGAGTCCTTTCAGCGAAAGACTGGTTATGCCCAACAACAAGATCTGCATCTGAACACATCTACCGTTCGTGAGGCTCTCACTTTCTCTGCTCTTCTTCGCCAACCTGCCCACGTACCTCGTCAAGAAAAGATTGACTACGTAGAGGAAGTCATCAAGCTTTTGGAAATGACGGAATACGCCGACGCTGTTGTTGGTGTTCCTGGCGAAGGTCTCAACGTCGAGCAGCGAAAGCGATTGACAATTGGCGTCGAACTTGCTGCCAGACCTGCACTACTTCTCTTCTTGGACGAACCTACCAGTGGATTGGATTCTCAAACTTCATGGGCTATCTTGGATCTTCTCGACAAGCTTAAGAAGAACGGCCAAGCTATTCTCTGCACTATCCATCAGCCCTCTGCCATGTTGTTCCAACGTTTCGATCGTCTTCTTTTCCTCAAGTCTGGAGGCCAGACCGTTTACTACGGTGATGTCGGCGAGAACTCTCACATCCTCATTGACTACTTCGTTCGAAACGGTGGGCATCCATGCCCCCCGTCTGCCAACCCAGCCGAATGGATGCTTGAAGTCATTGGAGCAGCCCCCGGATCTCATACGGATATCGATTGGTTCCAAGTCTGGCGCGACAGTCCCGAATATGCTGCCGTCCGAGCGCACCTCGAAGAACTTAAACAGGAGCGCTCCCAGATGAATCGCCTCGAACGCACTGTGTCAGCCCAGAAACGTGAGGATAAGGCCAGCTACAGAGAGTTTGCAGCTCCCTTTGGGGAGCAACTTCGCGAAGTTACTGTCCGAGTGTTCCAACAGTACTGGCGCAGTCCATCGTACATCTACTCGAAGATTGCTTTGTGTGTCCTCTCAGCTTTGTTCATTGGCTTTTCGCTCTACAACACGCCCAACACACAGCAAGGTCTTACCAACCAGATGTTTGGCATCTTTATGTTGATGACCATCTTCGGCCAGCTCACGCAACAAATCATGCCACACTTTGTTACTCAGCGTGCGCTTTATGAGGTTCGTGAACGCCCGTCCAAAGCATACTCTTGGAAGGCTTTTATGATTGCCAACATTGTCGTCGAACTGCCTTGGAACACTATCTGCGCTGTTCTTATCTACTTCTGTTGGTACTACCCAATTGGGCTCTATCACAATGCGGAACCCACAGATGCAGTCCACCTGCGTGGCGCCCAGTTGTTCCTCTTCGTCTGGCAATTCCTGCTCTTTACCTCAACTTTCTCACACATGGTCATCGCTGGTGTAGAAATGGCCGAAGAAGGTGGTAACATTGCTAACCTGATGTTCTCCCTCTGTCTCATCTTCTGCGGTGTCCTCGCCGGCCCAGACGATTTCCCGCGTTTCTGGATCTTCATGTACCGCATATCACCCTTTACGTACTTAGTCTCGGGCTTGCTTTCAGTTGGTTTAGCGGACACCCAAGTCCATTGCGCGCCCAATGAGTGGCTCGTATTCTCACCTGCTAGAGGCACTTGTGACGAGTACATGGGACCCTGGATCTCTGTATTAGGTGGATACAATCGCGATGGCAACAACACTGAAGAATGCCACTTCTGCCAAATCAGAGACACCAACGTGTTTTTAAAGTCAGTCAATGCCGACTACTCACAAGCCTGGAGGAACTTTGGACTGTTGTGGGTCTACATTATCTTCAATGCCGTGGCCGCGCTTGCCTTGTACTGGCTTATTCGTGTTCCCAAAGTCAAGAAGGAAAAGGATGATGGTGCGGATCAACAGCTCAAGGTCGGAGGTACAGCGGATGCTCTCCAAGAAAATGCCCTCGGTACCGGCAAAGAGCGTATCAGTGGCGAAGAGAGCGCGCCCGTCCTCAACGAGAAGAGCGCCTCTGAGAAGGAGGCTGCCCGTGAAAACACCGAGGCTCAGGCAGAGGGGAGGGATGAAATGCCACAATACGTGGATATTACGAAAAACACCGAGGCGATCGAGGAAGTGAAGAAGTCGTAATCGCCTTCCTTCTCCACTCATCCATCTTGCAAGACGTTGCCTCTCCGGCATTTTTCATCTCTCCTTGTTTGAAGTGTGGATGTTTGTACGCTCCCTTTTTGGTTATTTGTACGCGATATATTCCGTGTATTTCCTCTCTTTATTCTTATTACTCCCTTCGATTGGAGGATCTCATCACACATAGACAAAGACACTTTTAAGCAAGTCTTATTCCGGGTTATTCAGCCTCATGGCGTTGATCTCGTTTCGGTTTTTTTTGTCTCTTTGGTTTGGTATGATTGCGGAAAAAGTTGTGCAGACATTGGAAGTCTGCGAGGTGGAACGATTGTAAATAGAACGACGGTGAAGATATGATCGGGATCGAAGAATAGTATTGAGGACTTTAATTGTAAACCTGTCCCATTGCTACATTTGCAGTGTACATGTACGTGTGTGAGAGATATGTGTGTAATACATTCGGCTTGCACTTTTAAAGTCTTGTAGAAAAGCAATGATAAGGCTAGACCACATTCTACCGAGCTATATCTATTCCACCTAAAGACCTTTATGTTGTTCTTACCCTTTCTAGCATCGTTTAGTCCAGTGAAGCTGCACCACCCCTAGGACTGACCCACCCTTCTCTCGAGGAGTTCACCGGGGTACAAAGCCCATCATCAGCTGAACAGAAGTCCACATCATCGAATACCTCCCTTCATGGTGTTTTGGAACTTTTGGGGTATTTTTGGGGTTTTCGTTGGAAGGAAGAGGATGGGGGGTTTGCGTTGCGATCATAGTCAAGCTTGATTGATTATCGAGTCCGCGCCAAAGCATCTCAAACAAGAGCATACAAGTCCCAACTTTCCTTAGAGTCCAATCATAGCCATCAGTCTCTGGAAGGTTTTTCGAATAGCCACCCCCTCATGAATAGGGTTGGAGGGTGATTGGAGCTGAGCTCGTTAAGCCTTGCCCTCGTTTCGAGAGCTGCTTCGCCTATCCAGCGCTCAGCCTGGACGCCACAATATTGGATCACGGTTTTCGTAAGGGGGATACAAAAAACTGCCTTGCGCTGTCGCCTCGCTATGGCAAAGAACGAAATGACAGGCCACGGTCGGCTGGGCATTGATATCAAAATATTATGCGCCTGCTCCCTCGCGAAGTTTGCAATGTCAAGCCTTATATTCGCTGCCCATCTGCAAGTTTAAACTAGCATAAATGAAGCGTACAGCACGACTACGGGCACTCCTACCTATCCTTCCTCTTATCCTCTGCACCTGCGCCGCATCGGCTAACAGTGAACCTACATGGTCGCTCTGGCAATTCCAGAAAAATAGCCGTCTGGCTCTCAATGGATGCAACATTCCGAACCAGACTGCACCCGCCAACTTCTCAGACCCCGGACTACGCTTTCATTACGGCCATGCAAGGACGGATGCTCAGTTTTGTGCGAATTTCGATCACGAACCGGGGCTTCTCCTAACGGAGGTTTCAAGTGCTGGCTACCTGCCTGGATGGCCTAGTTTACTGGTCTCGGCGGCTTCATTGGGATTCGGGTTATGGCAATTGATGTCTCTCGTCAAGATTCTGGAGCACAAGGTTCTCTCTCGCGAGTCGCTCGGCGCTTTCTGGGGTGCCATCATAGTGGACTGTGTGAGAGTAGTGGCCTGGTGGGTGCAGGTCATACTTGATGGACGGGACTTGCAGCATGCAGGGTGGCCGAATGTTGTGATCTGGATCGTCCCTATGACTTGGGCAGCCCTTGGTCCCGCGATCCACAATATATTGCGTTTGAAATCGCCTTGTTGGGTTTATGCCATTCGCGTCTACGCTCTCTTACATTGGGCATTCTGCCTCGCCATGGTCGCTGTCCGCTGGAAAGTTCAACGCGTTTCACAGTCCGCATACTATCCGATAGATTTCTCGAGTCAGACGCAACACCACCTAGGCGAATCCTGTAGAGACTTAGATTTATCCACGTTGCCAGACGATTTCTTCTCGGATCCAAACGCGGAAGCGCTACGTATCGCTCAGGTCGTTCATTTTGTTATACAGACTCTGACTTTCATCTACACATACTTTCGAATCAGCGGGACATCTGAAAATGACCGGTATTGGAAGTTTACGAGGATCATACTCGTAGCGGGATGCGTAGGTCTGGGTTACGCAGTCGAACTGCTTGTAACTTGGATTTCGATCGTAGCTAAAGGAACACCGTTTAGATATACAACGGGGTCCTGCTCAGTTGCAGTTGTAATGATGGTAGGAGATCTTGGGTATTTGGATTGTAGGGGTGATCTTGGTTGGAGAGTTGCGAAAAGCGTACTGGGACTCTATTGAAGGTATGGACGGGTTTTCAACCAGGAGCTCATGGGAAGGCGTTATAGAAACTAGAGGTCCGACTTTACATTTGAACGTGCCTATATTACTAAAACTTGGAGAAGAGGAAATAAAACGAGAGATTGTATTTGTACCTCCCTTAGATTCTGGTGAAGTTGAAGGGCAGAAGGAGAGATGGACCGAGTCCCGGTCATCGACCCACCACTACTCTTTTCTTTGAACAAACGTCATATGGAAACGTGCAACCCTCTCTCAATCTAGTGAGCATGCTCAACCCACCTCATACGAGAGACTAATGTTCTAGACAATTTCCAAATCCTACCTGCCGTGGACTAAAATCAACTTTACTGTAGACTAATGCGGCCCTAAAGATCCCTACGACTATCATTGTCGGCGCTCGCCGCTAGCATCCCAGATCCTACACATTTTAGCGTCTAGAAACAGGTGTGCAAGTAAGTGTCTAGGGCTAGGGCGTCTACAGCGTAAACATGCAATGAAAACACCGAATTCTGTACCATGGCTATGGTAAACACGAACGAATGCCACCAATGGTTTTAAGCAATTTGTATGCATCGCTTACAAGCATATCGGAAATTTCTTTACATCATAAGTAGATTCATCCAATCAATATTCGTCAGTCTTTACAGACCCAGTCACTCAGAAGAGCGTCGTACGACCGCGCGGCGGTCTCCGCTCTACAAGACGCACTGGGGTAGCGGAAAACATCGGGTTACAACACTCGCAGAGCAAATCATATCGCGAAAAGTTCCGCTGAAATCGACATCAGGTATTCCCAGAAAAGGAAATGCGGCGTTGTTGGAGGGAATTGGAAACTGCGGCATCGAATAAGCACAGCTTGTACAGATCCAATGAGTCCGAGTGAGCGGTGTAAGTTGCGACTTGAACTTGCAACACCCCCGGTCCGGATCCAGTATTTCTACCCGCGGAACTTTGGAGCATTGCGAGACGGACAAGACAAGACAAGACAGCAGGCGTAACCCCTCGATGCGTGCGTCCATAGCGGCAATTTCCTTTTTCCAAGAGTCGCAGAACGCGGGATTTTTCTACTCAAGCCTAGTGACCAAACATATACCAAGAAATCCATGATATCGGCATATAGGGTCCAGTGCATTTGGTGATAGCAAAAGTCTTGGGTTTTCAGCAAGGGGTGATGGATAAGTTTCTTGGACGTGGAGTCGGCAAGACGCCGTGTCGTCGGCGCAAAGTCCCAAGACGGTGTCTCAAAGTCCGTAATCGAGTGCAGGATCTCGGCGTGTTTCGCTGCACTGTAGAGGGCTTGCAGGTGTGCATATCGCACTCCCGAATAGCGTCTTGTCCGGCCCAACGCGGCTTTATCGACAATATCTTGCAGATTCCTCGAAAACCGCGCATCGTAGGCTCGCAACAGCGGGGAGGTGGCTTCAGGAGCGCTCACTGGCGCCGGTTGAACGCATGAAGCTACGCAAGTCGTTGGGCCGGGTGGACAAAACAAAAAGCAAGCATATCATTGCTCAGTGAAATTCAAAGGATAGAAGGACCCTGGGGCCGTGAGTTGCAACAGTTTAAGTTCCGTATGACGACCCTCGTCTGCGTACCCTGTCAGTGACCTGTGGTAGAGGGTGTCTTCGCGAAGCAGCTCCCTGTCGTCAGCAGCACACGCACAAGCACAAGCACAAGCAGCAGCGCCAGCCGGATGATAAGAATGGCATACCACTCTGCCGCCGCCGAAAATGACATCTCCGCGAAATCCCATCCCAATTCTCTCTCCCTGTCCCCACTCTCCCAACTCTTGCGAATCTGGAATTCAAAGACGAGACGAAAGAACAGAAGGAAATACCACGCACCTGCGACTGAACAGCAGACGGTGCGATTCGTGCACAATCTCAGTCATCATAATCCACGCATAGATTTGCCAGCGGCAACTAAGCTCGAAATGTCGTACGTGGGTGAGTATCCCCCCAGCTGGTGTTCCGCAAATCAGCCGCCATTCTCCCCCAGACACATACACACACACGCCCCTCGAGAGAAGAAAATGTCTGTACGGTGCGCAGTCGATTGCAGGCGGCCGTGGAGATGAAGATGGCAGCAGCAGTGTTGACTTGGGCTGATGCTGCCCTCTTATACCTCGTGGCGGGCCGCTCCAGTCCAATGCGCGACTCCCCATAGTAAACCGCTACCCCAGCCAAGTTCGCAGAATCCACAGGGATAAGCCTGGGCTAACTGCGAACCTCACCTGATTTTATAGACGCCCTCGACCGCATCATTGACGGAAACCGAGTTTACGCCCAGCAAACGGCCGAGCAAGACCCGAATGCCTTCGTCGAGCTCAGCAAAGGCCAGGCCCCCGATATTCTGTGGATTGGCTGTGCAGACAGCAGAATACCAGAGACCACCGTCTGCCACTGCAAGCCCGGCGAGCTCTTTGTCCACCGCAACATTGCCAACTGCGTCCATGCCAATGACATCAATGCTGCATCTGTCGTCGAGTACGCCGTCACCCACCTCAAGGTCAAGAAGGTAGTTGTCTGTGGACACACCAAGTGCGGAGGTGCCAATGCGGCCCTTGGGGATGCCGACTTGGGGCAGACGTTGAACACTTGGCTACATCCCGTTCGAGAGTAAGTCATCATCTCGATCCCTACTTCTTTCTCACGGCGTCTGTTTCTAGAAAGGAAGCTTGTAGAGGACCTGGCTAAGCATTCGCCTAGACTCCGCCGCAAGCACAAATCTGAGCTAGAGAGACTGCCCAACGATGATGCCCGCGCAGTCCGCGTCGCAGAGCTCAACGTCCACCAGTCCATCGACGTCCTCAAGCAGCATCCAGCCATCAAGAAGGCCGTTAATGACCGCGGCCTTACCCTCCATGGCCTGATTTACGACCTCAGCGCAGGCCAGTTGAGGTTACTCGAAGAAACGGGCGGTGGGAAAAAGTCCAATGGTCTCTGGGCACCCCGATAGGAGTCAGGAGCCATAAAAATAGGCTCATGGCGCATACAAGAGAGGCATTACTTGGGAATCTACATGGAGTATTGGAAAGCGAAAGAAATCAGCGCACGGTGTTCGTTAGGAGTTTAGATCATGATACATACAAAAAAAGCGAGGAGTCACACGGCGATCATAGGGTCACGGGCAAGGTTCACGGCAAGATGCGCGATTGGACGCAACGCACAAGATATTGGCAATAGAGATTTTTTCCTCACTTCGATGGATGATTCGGTACCTACGCAGAGCGCAAATCCACTCACATTGCATTCCATTTCTCTTTCCTTCATTATCGCGTGTGTCTTCGCTTCCCTTGACTCTGCTTCTGTTCCGTACATCATTGGAAATCAGCCACGTCCCTATTTTCAGATATGACGTGTTTCGACTCGCCAGACCTCGTGCCCTTTTCTTTACCCTTCTAGAGCTTACAGGGTCTGTTCAGGTTCCGTTTTTGTAATCCAGCTCGGCTTTAACGAGTAGCCGAGTTTTGCTTGGGACGTTTCTAAGGGTCTGGTCCAGTGGTTTAGTTAGGGGCGGATGGGGCGGAGTCGGGGACCACTCGGACGAGGGGTGAGTACGTGACGCAGTGCGGAGGAGAGGAGGAGTATATAAATGCTGGGGGTTTCTTAGCTTTAGAAGTTCTTTCTGTTCAGACTCAAACGATT
Organism: Nigrograna mackinnonii; assembly: GCA_001007845.1. Taxonomy (NCBI): domain Eukaryota; kingdom Fungi; phylum Ascomycota; class Dothideomycetes; order Pleosporales; family Nigrogranaceae; genus Nigrograna; species Nigrograna mackinnonii. Next base: position 55,704 of record JGVQ01000104.1, read on the forward strand.
CCATCAAACAACATTTGGGGTTTTCTATTTCCAATCCATTGATCTTTGTGGCGAGAATCTAGCAACTCCAACGACTAGTCCAAGAACACCATTATCAAGCTCAAACTCAAACTCAAAATCAAACCAACAAACATCCACCACTTCAACCTACGATATCTACGAAAAACCCTCGATACGATTCCGCCGTCCTCAGACTCCACCAAAAATCCCCACCAACCGCAAGACATACTCCACCCACCCATCCATCTACATCCATACCAACCAACCAACCAACCCACCCATCTATCCATACAAAACAAACCCAACAATGACATCCCAAACCACGCCAACCCTCCACCCCACATCCACAGAACCCCCAACATCTCCCCCATCAACAAGACAAACGAGGAAATTCTTCCTAGGCTCCATGGACGCCTCGTCGCCCAAGACGCTTCGAACACCGCTGTTGGTTCCGCTGCCGTTGGCAGAGGAAGTTAGGGTTAGGCCTAGGGGTAGTGTTGATTTGGTTAGATGAGTACATGCTTGGGGAACTTGATGTTTCTTGTTCTCCTGGTGTTTCCTTTCCTTTCCTTTTCTTTTCTTTTTTCGTTTTAAAGGGCGACAAAAGGTGGCTTTTGAAAGCGGTTTCTTTCTTTTTTTGGTTCATTTGAAAAGCTCAGGCGTCTCGGCGGCATTCAAGAAGAAATGTTTTTTTTTTAAAAAAAAAATTCAAAAGATTCTGGTATTAGGAAAGGAAGTCCGGGAAAGAGAGGGGATTCCTGTGTCAAGGAGTTTAATAATGATGACAATGGAGGACGGAAGACAAGATATGATCCAGCTTCTTTTAAGAGGGGTAAATAGTGCACCGAGTCCGCGGGCTAAATCTATGCGTGTAATCCATGGTAGAAACTGGTGGATTGGACTAGATACAAAATACCTCCCATCCGATTCTTTCATACGATTCTTACTTTACTATACTTGTAGCTCAAGCTTGCTGACATATACACTCTCTATATCGGCGCTTTTACAATAGCCGCTTGCAAAATATTCGCCCACTGCCCATCTCCTCCTCCTCCTCCTCCCCCTCCTCCCCATCACCCTATTTCCCCCATAATCAACATATAAAACTAAGTTTTTCTCCACTCTGCACTAACATCCCTGCTCACGCTCACGCCCACGCACCATGCTATCCTCCACCCCCATTATCCTCTATCGACACCATCCATCCGACTGACCCCCGACCCAGAAAAAAAAAAAAAAAAA
>JGVQ01000105.1:0-355999 GCA_001007845.1 Nigrograna mackinnonii
AAAAAAAAAAATCTTAAAAGATGACTCCACTTCGCTGGACTGTTTCTCTACGGCTACGGAGTAGATGCATGGTAAACACTACCCACCCATCCACCCACACACACACACCCACGTCGGCTATGTAAGTAATATCAACCATTTGCCAGTTGTTTGGAGAAAGACTTGGGAACGAAAGGCAATCTCGATCTTGTCCTTCTTGTATACCAATATCACTATATCTATTTCAACTCCATAATGGGCTTCGTTGACCAACATCGACCGCCCTTGAAATCCGTCTCTGCAACACCAATTCGCCAACATCTCAACAGATTCTGCTTGAGCATGCCGACAACGCTCCAGATTTCACCATCACTATCAAGACACGGCCATAAAGGCAGACTGATCAATTGCCAATTATTTCAATTAGTTTCGTATCCGATGCAAGCCGGGGTCCAGTTCATAGTAGCTCTCTACCCTCGTGTCCTTAAGTCATCGTCAAATGCAGTACGGCGCAGTGCAGACCGCAAATAAATCCTCCAAACAAACAGCCGCACCTTGTCCCATGCAGAAAACATCCATCATCGCTAAGAAAGACTTGCTTATTACAGAGTCTGAGCAGACATCAACGTAGCCCGACCCCGAACATATCCCTGACCACCATGTTGACCGGAAAACAAACCACAGCCCTGCCTGATCATCCCATTGCATCCCAAAGTTTTTGTGAGTTTGAACCCAGAGGTGCGAGTGTAGTAGACTCCTAAACACCTGGAGATAGACGCGAATACGCTATGAGGAAGGAAAAAGGCCGCAATGCAGAATATACAAGAAAGTGCGCAAGAATTAAAGTGTGTAAGAGGGGCGCCTGTCCAAAATTGGGTATGACGTTTACATGATAATGGATGGGGCTGATTGGATGTTAGTCTAACTGCAACAAATCTGACTATGAGGGTAAGCTTACTGTCGACGTTTTGCTTGATCGACTTGTGGGGCAGAACGGAGCCGCCATTGACGTAGACCTCATCGCCAATGGACACATCGTCACCCAAAACAGTGACATTCTCCAAACGTGCCCATTTGCCGACGGAGCTGTTCCAACCAACGATGGTGGATTTGATCCAGGCATGGTCCTTGACCTTGCTGTTCTTGAGGATGACGCAACGTTGCAGCCTCACACCGTCACCAATCACCACATTTGGCCCAATGGTGACATTGGGGCCGATGCGGCAGTTCTTGCCAATCTTGGCTGACGGGTCGATCAAGACATTGCCCTGGTGTACGTATGGCTCCGAGGCTGGGGTGAGGAGCTTCGAGCCCAATCGTGTCAGGGACGACAGGTAGAGGCAGGTGCCGGAGATGAAATCCTTGGGCTGTCCAACGTCCATCCAGAAGCCCTCCAAATCAAACGAGTGTAGCTGGCCATCCTTGACGATAGCCGGGAATGTCTCCTGCTCAATCGAAGTAGGTCGCAATTCGATACGCTTGAGGACGCTGGGATTGAGGATGTAGATACCGGCGTTGATACGGTTACCAACGAACTCTACCGGCTTTTCGACGAAGCGGTCGATCTTGGAGGGGTGGTTTGGCTTGTGCACAACCACACCATACTTGGATGGCTCCTCCACCTTTGTGACAACAATTGTCCCTTCGTCACCGTGCTGCTTGTGGAATTCGGCAAGCTTCTTGAAGGGGTACTCGCATGTAACATCGGCGTTGAGGACGAAGAAGGGCTCGTCGCCCTTACCCAGGATGGCCTCTGCGAGCTTCAACGGACCAGCGGTTCCGAGGGGCTCGGTCTCGACGGAGAAGTCAATCTTGACATTGTACATCTCCTCGTACTAATGCGGGAATATTTGGTTATTTACTTGTGTGGACCATGGTTGGAGAGTGGTGTACTAACGCTCTTCAAAGCTTCGGCCATGATCTCGGGCCTGTAGTTGACAGCGAGCACAATGTTTGTGACGCCGGCGGCAGCCAATGCCTCGACCTGATGCTGGATCATGGGCTTGTTGGCGAACTCGACAAGCGGCTTCGGGTATGTGAGGGTCTGCATTGCAGCGTTAGTCGTTGCATTTTTCCCTGTAGCTTCGCGGGGCTAGCTCTGGGTCGAGGGAGCGGTGAGTGAGAGTGTGTAGGCATACGAGAGGTCGTAGACGGGTTCCAAACCCTCCGACGAGAATAATGGCTACGTGTTGTTAGGACTGTGGAAGCGCATGGGCGACTGGGTAGCTAACCTTTCATGATTGCGGAGCTGTGGTGTTGAAGAGGGGGTAGTGGTTGAGGATGGGGAAATTTGTTGGTGGGGGGAAATTGTTGTTGGCGATGGGGGGGGACCTTCAACAAGATGTGGGACAGGGGGAGAGAATTGGTCCTTGGTAATTGGGGAGGACGCAGACGGGGGAAACAGAGTGCGGAGCAGTCAAAGAGCAAAGGGGAGATGAGGACAGGTAGTGGATATATAGTGCAGAGTGCACGATGAATCGGGGGGGGGGGGGGGGGGGGGGGGGGGTGGAGGTGGTTCTTCCTTTGGTGGCACCACGGGAGCTTGCCCTGGCGGAGCGTAACCCACGGGCGCCCTGGCCTGGTCGAGCTGCTGCTAGACTCGACGCCTTCCCTGTGCGGCTATCCACTCACCCAACTCACCCAACTCACCCACTCCTATGCGGCTGCTCCTCTGTGCACCCTGCCATCTACCTGTGCCTTGGTGGCCCTGCCCTGGCCTGTCCTGTCCTGCCCTGCCCTGGCCTGCCCTGCGCTTGTCCTGCACACCCACCCACCAAAAACGGCTCCCCTTTCTTTTTTGCTTGCACAAGGTCGGAGTCCACCAAAAAAAAAAAGCCCATCTGTCCACGCAAACAGTATCCTTTTTGCCCACACTAATCACACACCGTCTCTCTACCGCCGCACGCCATCATTCCCGTCCATTCCCACTCAACTCGCCTACAACACGCAATCCTCCTCTCCCTGGATCACCTCTTCTTCTCTTTGATGAATAATAATCCGTACACTTGTCCTTGCCTTGTCTCTTCCCTACTGTGTGCGGCTGCTGAACCTTGGCACACTCCCCTGGGATGCGGCTATCAATTACCAAGTAGTGGTAGAAACATGCTACGCTCGCTCTGGCTCAGTCTTCCGACCATCGAGGTCCTCTCAGCTTACCCGTTCTAATTTGGTCACCACTCACCTGTCCCATGGACCACAGTAACATCGTGAGTATCGTATCCCATCCTGTCCCATCCTGTCCCATCCCCCTCGAACCCCCCGGCCCAGCCAGCGCTACACCGCACCCATTGGCCACTCATCCCCATCACGCGCACACGTTGAATTTCCTTATTCCTCCACCTCGTCGACTCCAGACGCCCATTGCCTTTTTCCTTTGGTCATTCCCTCCCCTTCTCCACGATTCAAGTCACCGCTTGTAGCGCCTCCAGCACGGCCTCGCCCACGTGGGATTTGATGGGATGCCATGGCCATCGGTCCTTGCGGCGAAATTGCAAGATTGCAAAATTAAAGCTGTCGAAACAACGCCTCCCTTTCGGCCAACGTCTCCGTCACATGGGCGGAAAGGACCCGGCACTTGGCTCTCACGGCGTCTCCATCGTTTGGCCATGGTGACCCATCGTTTGGAGATCGAGGCTGTGGCTTGATGTGGCTGAAGATTATCCCTATCCCTATTCTTCCCCGTGTGCTCTGGTCTACCCCAGCCGGGAAGGCTTCATTTGCAAAGAGCCGCAAATTTGCCCACAACATTCTCGTGCCCAATTGCGTTTCCACTCCTGACCATCACCCACACACTTCCACCAACAACAATCCACCTGACCCTCCCTTCTCCGGGATACGTTGCGGCGGCTATTCAAAACGTTTCAGCATCCCTTCCTCCGCTCTCGTCAACTTGTTCTCATTATTGCTGCATGTCGTGCAATGCTTGTCCAGAACCCATTCATCGTTGTTTCTGATCATTCGATGGGAACACCGCGCGTGGGAATCATCAGTTCAGAAACCCACCCTCACTGCGCTTACAGAGCCTTACATAGGCCGCGCAGTAGGGCCTCTAGGCTCGTCCGTGTCCCTCCATAGTGTTTCATGCGGCGGATCCATACCGACACGTCGCTTGAAATTCCCTCAATCCTAGCCCTACTCCAATCTCCGCATCCTCTTGATCCTACTTGTGCAACCTCCAAGCTCGAGCTCAGGTGCAATGATACATATACTCATTGGGAATGATGGGCGTCTGCACCATCAATCCTGTTTCATGCCGTGCAATGTTGGCTGACGTACTCGTGCAATCCACATTTTCCAGATATGAAATGTCATATTCGGTCGTTTCGGTGCCAGAGTAATTCGCTTCCTGCATGACCTGCCTATACTGGCAACAACATCAAAAGCTATCGAAGACTGGGCGCTAACGCCTTCTGAACAGCCTCGAGATGCGATGCATTTGGGGTCTCGCTCAGCCTTGTCCATCTGCTTGTGGTAATCCGGCTTGCCCGATGCGCTTGCAATGCCCTGCACGAGGCCGGATGTTGTAGGATCGTCAATGCGGCACACTTGGTATCGCCCATGTCGATGCAGCATATTCCGAGCCATCAGAACATCTATTTCAAGATCCTTTCTCAAGAGCTGATCGTTGTGGCTAACCTTCCAAAAGTATTGGATTACATTGGGATGGGATTGCCTGATGAAGAAGGCTCAGCCACAACGTCGACTACTCGAAGCTAAAGGGCAGCGTACCATTCGTAATCCAGCGCCAGTTGCTATTTTAAACATGGCGATTTCTCCCGCAACGTCTAGGTCTAGGCCAATGTAACGAAAGCATGATTGTTCTGGCTTCCTGGCTACGCATGATTAATACTCTTTTGATTTTTGGCATCATTTGGTCTATATGGGCTTCTTTGGGTCAAACATGAAATCTCTCTCCCATCGCCAATACCCTCTATCATACTTCCACAACACAAGCCCGACTGCTTCCCCGAACTTGTGGACTTTTAATTCTTTCCGCTTGATGGTCTCAAATGCMCCTGCCACAGTTTCTTCGTCATCAACCTTATTCATGACCGTCCAGTGAGCACGCCGTTCACTGCTGTCCTGTTCACTCAGGAAAGGCCACCATTCATCACGAAGGCGTTCGTGCAGAGCCTTACACGCATCCCGCCCCTCTCCCACTCCAACACCTACCCCTCTCCGCATCCGGAACGGCCTACCAGTCGAGATATCAAAAGCCCCCGTCTCCGACACCAGATTCTGGAGACTTGCCTCGATGGAATCATAGCACGATGCTGGAAGGGCGTGGAAAAGCGTCAAATGTGCCGGTATCCGATTGAGATGTTTAGGAAAGTATTTCTCTCGTAGAAGGTTCATCGGATCTGCGATCTCGGAGGTCATTTTCAGAGTAAGTACGTAGACGAATTCTTCATCTCTTCCCGTCTTTGGGGCGTGTGATGGTTTTGGGGAGCGAGGCTCGTCTGTTTCCGTAGGTGTTGATGTCGTCGTCGCACTGCTTGGATCGGATTTACGGTCCGGAGTGATGTGGTAATTGCGTTGTGTTTGGCCTCGAGGCTCTAGGTTTTTGGAACGACACTGGTTCGAACGGTGATCGAGATGTCCGTCTTTTCGAGTGAAATTTCCCTGGACCCCACCATTCTGATAGTTATCTCTCATCGTTCCTGATGTACCTGCACCCGCAGCAGCAGAAGCATACGATTTAGACGCAAGCCGGCCGTCCATGATCCTTCGCAATACGAACAAATATCTACCCGAATTCCCCAAACCTCGTCTCATTATCTGTATTCGAAGGGAATAAAAAGCACACTCTACACTTAGTAGATATCTTTTTTTCTAATAACGCAAGGTTTAGGGATCTTGGAATTGGGATTGGTGCTATGGACTACGTCACGACCCGAACTAGCGCCGCCCAGCGCTGGCTTGATGGCACGGAGGAGAAACTGCTTAACGGCATTAACAAACAACGCTAAACCCCCCCACCCCCTAAGTCAGTCTCCGGAACTCTGCTTTTATCCCGCTTGTTGTTGTTGAATAATTGGACATTCGTTTTCCGAAATAGCTACGCGGCGGATCGGGAAAGTTAGCACGTGTCTGGCTGGCTGGCTGGCTGGCTGGCTGTGAACAGATATCCCTGGAATTCAAACAATATAGTTAAAATTTACGGCATTGGGTGGTGGGCAAGATGACCTTTTTTTCTTTTTTGAAGCCCAATTTACACTGGAATTGAGCATGTGATATGAGACAAGTCGCTGAAGCTTCAAGGTCCAATGTATCTCCAATAACAGTCATCGGGCGGATCTTGGTGAATTGGATTGTGATGTGATGAGATGCGATATGATGTGACCAAGACCAGGTTCTAAGATCTAGTCGGGCAAGGTGGGTCGATGTATTCAAGAACACTATATGTATCCTCACCGTGAGATAAATAGATTCATAACCCATGCCATAGGCAGGAAGAAAGACAAAAAGGAAGGGGTTGGGGTTTATGCACATCTAATAGAATCAAAGACTTAGAGTTTGACATCATATCACCTCAGAACCGCACCATACATCACCAGCTACTAACCAGCAACAAAAAATCACATCACAACCCCCCTCCCCCCAAACGCAAAAACCTACACGATATCATCCCCAAGGACATCCATATATTAAAACTATATATACCTCTAAAAGACCCAAAACCCAAAACCAAAAAAACAAAAAAAAAAAAAAATTAAAAAAGAGAGGAACACAAGCCACACACCCGACTCCGACACCAGACAAAGGGAAAAAAAAGGACCGGCACGGCGAGATGAGATGTGCATTGTTGTTGTGGTGGTTTTGGCCGCCAATGTACTGTATGTTCAACGGGAATGTAACGCAGCGTAAGGAGATTCTAGGACTGAATTGTGTTCGGGAGGAAAGGCGGATAAGGAGATTGGCTGGATGAAAGAAAGAAAGAAAGAAAGAAAGAAAGGGAAAATGGGAAAGGGAGTGGAATAGCGAGGGTTTTGGGCCGCTGGTGTATGGGTACTTGCGATGAGTGGGTTTATACGCGGAATATGGTGTGGTGTGGTGTGGTGTTATGTATGAGGAATTATGTGATGGGGATTATGTATGGGTGGGTAGGGAGAGGAGGGTTCAGTAGGCTTAAGTTGAAGGTAGGGAAAGGAAGGTAAGAGAAGAGAAATGATTGACAGCGAGACAAGATGGTAGGAGCTATGTTCTTATCCTCGAGTCAACGCCCCTCCTACACTTACAACCCCATTACTACCCTGACCTAGACCTATCCATCTAAGCATACTTGGCACCCTCATCAACAATCGGCAACAACCTCCCATCCCGATCACGCACGATCATCCGTCTATACTCGGCAATCCAAGTAATGATGACGAGCAGGGTGACAGAAAGGCCAAGCACGCCTACCACACCCGCAAGGACGAAGATGGGGATCGTGGTGATGGTGCTGTAATAGTACGTGATCTTGGTGGAAGCCGTCTGAGCTTTGCCGGTATCTGCTTCGGCAGTGGACTTGGTGTTTGAGGGAGTTGGAGATGTGGACTGAGCACGAGCAGCGATGGCGGCTTCTGTCTTCTTTTGGCTGCCCTCAGACGTGGTTGTCGTGGGTGTGGGAGTATGATTCTGTACTTCCTTGACGAGCTGATTGTTGGGGTTTAGGATCTCAGACTCTCCCAGGTGGAAGTTGGCGGCGTTGACGTTCCTCTTATCCTTTGAGGCTGACCATCCCGCGGGGCGGGGAGCATGGGGTGTATGTTTTCCTCCCCAAGGGTGAGGGAAGTGGCCGCCTTCTTCGTTTGCTCGGCCTTGGACCCAGCCTGTTGGGTGTGCTGACCAAGTTGACCAGGTAGACCAGCCTGTAGGACGGCCCTCCCAGCTCGTCCAGCTGGTCCAGCTAGACCACTCATCATGGTTCGGCGGGAATTTGGCATCTTTGATAACTCCGTCGCGAGACGAGGACCAACCAGTAGGGCGAGGGCTTGGTTTAGGACTTGGTTTAGGACTTGGTTTATGCCATTTGCCCCCGTCGAAGCGTTCATCATCGCTAAAGCCAGGTTCAGCGATGATGAAGGGGTTGGATTCGCCAGTGGACACAGGACGATGCTCATGCTGCTCATGATGCTCATTTTCATGCTCCACGGGCCAAACCTTTGGCGGGGTGTTGGGGAAGAAACCGTCCGGACCAGTACGACGAACCCAAGCAGTAGGGCGAGGATCGCGTGAATGTGTGACTCCTGTGGAGAGAGGTGGGTGCGGGAAATGCTCCTTGTGTCCAAAGTGTCCTCCAGGGCCACCAGCAGAGCGACGCTCATTCCAGCCGGTGGAGAGAAAGCCATGGGAAGACTTTGTTTGTGTTGGCTTATGCTCCTTGGACTGATGCTCCTTAGAGTGGCCTTCAGTCCATCCGGTAGAAAGAGCACCTGGAGAGGACCACGTCCATGTCTTGGACGATGAGTCATGGGATGACCAGCCTGTGGAAAGGCGGCTGTTGTGCTTCGAGCGGTGCCCAAGCCCATCCCTGGGTTCGATACCATCGGCAACATCGCGCTTGGGGTTCTTGTAAGTGTCGTGGAAGAGGTTGTTGACGAGATTGCCATTAGCATCACGTGAGAAGTAGATCTTTGGTGGTCCGTGGTGTGCTGGAGTCGACGTTGCCGTGGGGGCTGGTGTGAGAGTTGGACCCGCGCCATATGCTGTAGAAGATGAAGAACTCTGCGGATATTCGATCTTGACGCTAGTGCTAGACGTGGAGGAAGGGACATAGATTTCCTTCGACGAAGACGAGGACTGTGCATGGGAAGATGGGGTGATATACACGTGCTCAGATGTAGATGTTGTTGAGCTGGTGATACCATCGTTGACGACCGAGGACACACTAGATGGGTATTCCTTCACTGAAGTACTAGTAGACGAAGAGGCCGGATAACCCCCCCAGAAGCTACTAGAAGACGAAGAAACAGGGTATCCTGCTTCAGACGTGCTACTAGATGAAGAGGCGGGATACACTGGGGCAGGCGTACTGCTAGATGAAGGGACCGGGTAGCCTCCCCAGGAACTACTAGTTGATGAAGAGACAGGATAACCGGCGGCAGAAGTGCTAGTCGATGACGAAGTGATGTAACCTCCCCAGGAGCTACTCGAAGAGGAAGAGGAGGGATAATACGCCACAGAAGTAGAAGAAGAAGCAGGATAGCCACCCAAACTACTAGAAGAGGTAGAATGGCGGGTGCAAGAAGTAGAGGAAGTGGTAGAATGGCGAGTACAAGAGGTAGAGGAAGTGGTGGAATGACGGGTACAAGACGTGGAATTGCCAGTAGAGGTAGAGGCTGGATAGCCCTCGGACGTACTAGCGGGAGTAGAGACTGGATATCCGGGAGTAGTGGTGTTGTTGGGTTGCTGGGTAACAGTGACCGTGATAGTGGGCACGCCGTGAGCAGCATGACCCCAACCCTTTTCATTCTCGAAGTCGATCCCAAGCACTGGACCCAAATCTCCGACGCGGACGTAGTCATTGGACTCGAGCTTGGAGCCCTGGGGAACAGGTCGAATAACGCAACGGACTGCATCCCCTTCGAGACATTCATGTGTGATTACATGGAGGCTTGGTGGTCCCCAGCCATGTCCATGTCCGTGTGGGGGATGGGCTTCTCGGGGGATGACGTTTGACCCCGGAGTTGGCGTGGCGTGGATCCATCTGTTTACACCCCAGCCGTGCGTCCATGATTGTGTCCATGTGGGCACTGCCCAAGTTGAAGAGGTGCTGTTGGGCATGGTATCGGCGGCAGTCCTAGCATCAATTAGTCAGTTGTGCTTGTATACGGAAATAGTCTTGAATCAGCTTGCCTTTATGCTTTACCAAACAACACCCCAAGTGAGAGGAATGAGGAGGATCGAGGGGTAACCCGAGAGGGGGAGGCAGGGCAAACGTTCAAGGCCATTGTGCTCTTTTAACGTCAATTGCGTACAAACCGCGGAAAGATAATATCAAAGAATTGATCCTGGAACCATCAGTCCAAAGAAAACCACCTCTAGCTCTTATTGCGTGCTCGAAATACCACAAATCTCTGGTGGGAATTGACAAGACTTAGCGTGAGGATACCCAAGGCTTGATCGAACAGGAGGCTTGCATATTGCATCCCGAAGTCTCATTGGATACTGAGTAAAAGAAGGGACTGTTCGTTTCGGGAAGAGGAGGCGTTGCGAATACCGGAAGTAGAGGATTCGTCGGACATTTGAGCGTTCGAAGGTGGAGACTCCGACCTGCGAAGTGTTGTATCAAGCACGGTACGCATATCCGTTAGTGCGGGACCACTGACGGAGTACCAGGGAACTTCAGCAATCAGATCAACCGAGTGAAAAGGAAGTTATGATCATTGTTGTGCCTGTGGGATCAAGATTTGCCCTGTAAGTGGGTTTTAAAGAATTTGACTGTAGCACAAGATGAAGGGAACGTCCCCTTGTCAAACTTGACGTTAGTTTCCTAGGCATCACTGTTGTCAGACTATGGCGTAATATCGCCTTTTAACAATGATGGACGATGTTGAAGAGGAAGGGTTAGAAATCAAGAATGGTTTTAGAGATATGGTGACGAAACTCGCACGGCAAGGATCGGGTTCTGAAAACGCCGGCGGGTCGGCAGTGAACATATAGAAGGATCTGATCCACGTGTCAGAACGATGATTTCCAGGTTGGCCTTGGATGATAGGTTTGCTGGTTGGGTCAGCCCTGGATCACAGGATAACACTGCTATCGGATTGGTTAACCAAATTAGGGAATGCTTGATAGGCACATGTATCCTCAGTGCTTTAAGTTCAACAAGGTCGAATTACGAAAGTATCTTTTAACAAGCTCTGGCATTGCAGCCATCTGGATCATAAATCTTTACTCTTTCTCTCTTCATATCGTTTCGTTAAATTCATTAACACAGTTGAGATGAGAGTCGTGAACGTTAATACGATGCCAAGAGACATTGCAATCTGGAAAGAAATCGAAGAATAATTGAAAATAGCCAACCCAAGGTTCTTCCTGCTGAACGCTTCAATGCCGTCGCTATGCGTGCCGCTGAATAGGGGATTCAATGAGAGACGTGAATCGTGACGTGATACTCGTAACGAAAGGAAGAAAGAATCGAATCCGCCGCCAATGAAAGTAAGGATACGGAAAAGTGAGATCATTGCGCGTAATCGGTCGTAAATATCGTAATGCAAAGCTCGTAATAATCATGGTATCGCTGGGCCTGGGCCCTTCAAAGTCTTTTGCTCGTTATGGTATCGTTCGTTTTGGATTCATGGTTCCGTCAAAATGTACTGGTAGGAATGACGCTGGCGGCTACCAGGTCAATGTACGTCTAATACCTGTAGCCAGCTTCCCTCAGGCAATATGTGCATCTTTCGTATGCACGTACATGCCCGCGGCCACAGTAACAATTCGAACTCGTCGATGTCGTAGAAGACTTGCTAGATCTTCGGCCGGGCCTCTCGGCATCTAGTCCACAGTCACTGGATCTGGGACTGGTGCCGCCACTAGAACTGCTGGCACTGTCGTAGTCATTGGACGAGCAGGTGTTCCTCCTTCCTGTGCCAATGGCTACTGGAAGTCCTTGGACAGGGCCACCTTGGCCTGGTCGCTGGCCAGGGTACATTCCATCGTTGGCCGAGAAGTTGCGGCAGATCATGTAAGCTCGAGTAGCGGCAGCGTTCTTGGCCAGTTCGTCGGTTTCGTACTCGTGGTCGGTTGAGTACTCTCGGTTGTTCACTCTGACGGTGCATCCATAACCGTAGCGGGTTCGGAACGTCTGGAAGAGAGGGTCTGGCCAGTGGCGACGTTGGCAAAGACCTGTCATGATGTTGGTCAGTGAATGTGAACTTAGGATGCAATATGTAGCGTCCTTCAATGCCCCTGGAAGCCACAAAGTGGCGGCAGTGTTCCCAGCAAGACGGTAATCGGTGTGCCGCGGGGGACGAAGGCATGAGAACTAGGTGGTCCCCATGACAGCCCTACAGCAATTGACCCAATACCGACGCGGGTTTGTGGCAGTAACCCACGTTCACTGGGCGACATCCACGGGGTACCCAGCCCTAATGAAACTAATTGAAGCCATACCTGTAAGGTACATGATGTAGAACATCGTGGACGGTGTGTTGACGTGTAAAAATTATATCAATTGGTGCAGACAAGGGCGGTTGGATGCAAACTCGTAGATCTCAAGGGGAAAGGTGCCCGAAAATTTCTTCTGCTTAACTGGCAAACGCTCGTTGGTGGTGACAATATCAAGCCTAGAGCGGGATTCGTGGCTCCTGTTGTACGACGGCGGATGCGTTCGGGGGCTTGACAACTACCAATGTGAGAAGTGACAGCTGTCCTGGTGGTGAAAAATGGCTATCGAGGAATGAACAACAGCAAGGGAGAGTGAGTGTCCTGCAGAAAATAAAAAGGGGATGGGGGGACATATGCCTCCGCTGTGGGATGGAGTGTAATTTATTGCGGCAGCCGAGTGCAGCAGGCATCTCAGGATATGCAACCGCGTCAAGTTCGCCCGCCCATTAGGGTCCGAGGGCAATTGGACATCTGGAAATGAATAATCTGCGGGCTTTTGTTGCGGCTCTGTGGGAGAGACCCATATTGATGTGTTGGCGTGCGTTTTCGCCAGTGGAAACTGGGGTTCCAGAATTTGGCTAGTAAAAGACATCAAACTCCAAAAGGCACAGCTTCACCGGTTTTCGCCAGAGTGCACATCATTTGGATTTGCCACCCTGCTGCAGTAGCGTGATGGACGGCTGGTGATCGGGATTATTACCCTGTGGCCCGTTCGTCAAGGCTGTATTTTGACGTTTAGATCGGCACGTCGAGGCGCCTGATACGGAAGCATAATTGACGACGTACCAGTACTCCGTCCTCGGCACGGCGATACAGGATAGTATGCATTGAGTCGAACGAGCCCTTCTCTCGTACTCGTCGAACGTATGGCTGGCCGCTTATGCACTGTTGCAATGGGATAGGAAGGCAGCAGAGAGGAGGGGGGACGCAAAGCACAGCAACGTCAGTTGCTGCAAGCCCCGTCCAGTGTTCCGTGACCCCGAGGACTATAAGATAATCTTGGCGAGATTCTGGTATAAGTCTGCGTTTGGACATGAGGACGGCACGTCGTGAACGGGATCAGAGGGGATCACAGACCCAGGCTGGCGCAATGCCCTCCTCCCCCGCGCAGGAAGAGAAAACTGGGACTGCGGGTTGCTGACATGACTACATGAAATGATTGAAAGCGCGGGAGTCGCGCGTGAAGGAATGGATTCACTGGAGGGGAAGTTGACACGCTATCGTGACCGAAGGTGGGTGCAGAGCATGGTGGCTTGAAGTGTGCTAGAGCGGTCACACCAGGAATAGCAGGCCGCTTCCTGGCAACAAGGTTAGGAGAAAGGCAAATGACGATGATTGATTGCTGGAATCGAGGGTTTAGGGGAGACGACGGGGTTGGTGTTACCACAGAAATGTCGTTGCACCCCCCGGACGACCGTGCTCATGCATGCGTGGTGAGTTGGCAGACGCTTGATACTTTGGAGGTCGAGCTATCTGCGCCAACAACCCAAAAAGGCGAGGACCAACGGCTGTTAGCTGTACGGCATGCTTGCGAGCATGAATCGCCGTTGCGGAGCTCGTCTCGACGGCTCTGGAGCGTCAATTGCTGATATTGTAGCGATCCGACGAGCATGGCCAGCCACTCACGGGATGCTTGGCGAACTGGACCAGGGCCGGGACGGGCGTTCCTGAGACATGTATTTGGGATCAATTCTAAACAGAGAGCGAGGACGGTCCCCTGGTAGAGGAGCGTATGGGTATTGGGGGATGGTGGATGGGGCATAGGGATAGATGGGCCGCGGCGCGGCGGCGAACCCTTCAAGCACATTATCCGAACTGGCCTTCTCCTTCTCGCCCTACTGTAAGCAATATCTGGAGATATTGGGCCATGGCAAGATTAGCACACACACGCACACAGAGAGAGAGAGAGGGGGGGGGGAGGAGGGGGCAAGGGCTGAGACATCATCCTTCGGTATGCAAAGCATGGCATCGAGGCATCGTGAGCCGGCGCCTTGCAGAATGAGGCCTGGATCGGACGAGTGACAAGAGTCGGCCAGCCTTTGGGCCCTGTCAGCCAGTAGGTCAGAGGGGAAGCAGAGGAGGGGAGAGGGCGATGTGCGCAAATCCAAGACGAGAATCGAAAGCACAGAGCAGAGAGCAGCGGCGGCGGCGGCGGCGGGCAGCCCACGGACAGCAGAGCAGTAGTATAGCAGCAGTAGCAGCAGTAGCAGCAGCAGTAGCAGCAGCAATCGACCGACAGACGGTATGTACAGCAGTGGGGGGGGAAGGGCGGGCGAGCAACGAGGTAGGGCGAGATACGATAGGCTCACGACGCTCAGTGACGATATGTGTACATGGAGGACCAAGGTCGACGCAGCAGCGGCCTCGTCTGGCGTCGGTCCAAGGTCTTGGATGGGAAGGCTTGAGAGAGGGGACGCGCGCGCGGGGCAGCAGTGAATGGAACTGTGCGTGCAGCGGGACAAGGGCCTGCGTGTGCTGTGCTGAAAAGCTCCGCTGGGTAAAGGCGGAGAGGAGGAGGAGGAGAAGTAGGATGATGCCCTCAGGGAGAAGGAGACGATTGATGAAGCGAGTGCCAGAGACGAATCGATTGGATTGGGACGTGTCAGAAAATAGCCATCGGATGAGAATCGACGGCGAGACGCGTGGGTAGCACGGGCGGGTAGGTAGGTAGGTAGGGAAGGGAGAGGGAGGGAGGGACGGAGCGAGATGTCTGGAGCTGGCTCTGGAGCTGGCTCTGGAGCTGGCGCTGGAGATGTAGGGATGATGGTCGAGTGTCTGCAAGATGCGGTGCGCTGCAAGAGGAGCACTGACCGAGCGGTAGTACTCGTACGGTGGGAGAGCAGAGCGGTAGAGCAGTGCAGCGGTGCCGTACCATGCGGTGCAGAGTGTACAGTACGGCGCATAGTACGGCGCATAGTGGGTGAGTGGGTGAGTGGGTGAAGAGGGTGAAGTGGGACCCCAGAGTGCCAGAGTAGTACCAGGACAAGGAGCAGAATGCAGAAAGATTGACGAGCCGGAGCGTGCAACAGCAATTGCCATTGCCATTGCCACTGCAACTGCGAGACACTGCCGCTCGCTGCACCAGCTGCAATCTTTGCAAAGAAAAAAAAAGGGTTGAGGAGAAAGGCGGTGAGCAGAGTGGGCCAGGTCAACGCACTTGGGGGGAATATCTGTCCCCTCTAAGGCTCTTCGAGACAGGCGTCTGGCGGGCATTTCATCGAATGAGCCTGCCGCCGTTTCCGCTGCTACGTGGTGGTCCGACTCGCGCTCGGTGGGAGAAGAGGGGGGGTAAAAGACTGACACAAGAGGGAGAGTCCCTAAATGAAAGACGATGGTGATGATGCTGATGCCGGAGAAGAAGCTGCTGCTGCTGCTGCTGAAGGATGAGGTCCGTCCTGCTCCTGCAAGCACACTCGTCAGACGTTCTTCGAATCGGCCTGATTCCAGCACGACCCACCAGTTCATCGCCGCATCCAGGCCTTGCGCTGGCCACTCTCCAACCACGAGCACCCTCGACCTCCTCTTCAGCCTTGTGAGACGTGCTGCGGCAGGTCGGCAAGGTTTTTTTCGTTGAACAACATGACACGGCAAAGCAAGGGAAGGGAAGGGAAGCGGTCCCTGCTGCTTCAGATGGGGAGGGGACGGGCAAAAGCTGTCTGCCACTCGATTCCCAGTCCCCAATCCCATTGCATCCCATCCCGCTCGAGTCGACCGGACTCGAGCTTGACCCGGCCGGTCCCTCCAGCTGTCTCTCTGTGCCTGTGCGACGCATTTGCACCCGCGGGAGCTCCGATTGCTCGCATCAAAATCGTGATCACACATACAGAAAGTCCCTGGGGGAGACTGAATGCTCGGGGCCAATCCCGTAGGGTATGGTAAGCATGGCATGGCATGACATGATATCGACGTTGATTGATCAATGGATGGACGGATGGACGGACTAGGAACTGTGACTTGACCATGGTAGTCTGTCTGCCTGCCTGTGTATTGTATCGTGTACCTGTGCCTGTGCCTGTGCCTGTGCCTAGTGCTGTCCTGTGCTTTAGCTTTGACCTTTGTACCTACCTAGGCACTTGGTACTGTGCGCTGCTTTGTCCTCTAAGTTCATTCTTGCTGGCTACTGCCCCTCGTGCCCTCCCACACGTCTCCCACGACCCCCCGAGTCTCCGGCATCGGAAGCCGAACCTACCCACCTACCGCACCGTACCGCACCGTACCGCACCTTGCTCCGTCCATCCTCAACACCACAAGTCAAGACAGTACTATAGCAGTGACAATGGCCTGGATAGGGAAAAGCCTCTTCGTAACCTACTGTTTCTTGTCTCGCAATTTATAACAGTTCCCCGTTAGACAGATTAAAAGTAGGGGATCCGAAGCTGATGTCGCTCTCTGGCTCTCCACACTAGTCCGAAGCACCCCCGCAAACATCCACCATCAAGGCCCGAATGGCCCTGCTACAAAATACATGATTGAGAAGCTCCATCTGCACCTCTCCCATTCCTTTGTTATCCCGTCAATTGCATGTTTTTGAGTCATTGCAGTAGACGTGTCCATCCCTCAGTAACAAGACGCCTATTATCAACCATACAATCCTCCTCTACCCGTGCACGTTGCCACTACAGCAGCAATAGCAGCAATACCTCGCGGCCCCCAGTCCCCACCATGCCTAAAATCAACCGCATAACGCTCTTCAAGATCCCCGACCCTGCACACGTCGACGAGACAATCCAAAAGTATTCCACTTTGAGCCAGGATGCATTGAAGGTGAGTTGTGGAAACATGCGTCCGTCTCGAGTCATTCATCTGCTTCCGAGGAAACGCGCAACAACGCATTTATTTCTATCTTTAACATTACATGTACATACATGGAGGACCGACCGGGGCGCCCGCCTCAATATCACGATGTGCTGTGAGGGGCCCTGCTGGGTACGACGACGACGCCGGAGAGAGGGGGGAAAGAAGAAGAGGGAACCTGCAGCCTATGCGGGTCAGACTATCTCGTCACATCTACCAACATACTGTAACAGGCACGCTCAGCGTCTCGCCTATTCCCACAATCTTGGCCCCCTTTTTCCAACGTCGTCGACCCATTCGTTTTTCCATCCCCTCTTGTTTTTTTTTTTCGTTGCGTCCTGTTGCCTTGTTTCGAGGGACTGTCTCCTTTCCTCGCTGCTTTCATTTGCCGCTGGGAGACGGACGCCCCGCACAACAACAAAAACTCAATACATACTCGGCCTGGCTGTTGCTCCTCCTTGCATATTGCCGCACATGCAGCGAACTTTCGAACGGGAACGGAAAAAAAAAAAGGGTCATCATAATATCTCCGTGATATAAGGCGCCATGGACATTGTGTGCCCTGATTCTCAGAAACCCCTTCGAAAGATGCGCTGTGCGAGTTGGGCAGGTAGTAGCCAGCTGGGTATTGGGTGGGAATTGAGTCCCTCCAGCGTCCCGCTGTGGGAACCAACAGGATACCATTTTCATTATCATCCAATCCCTTTCTTTTGTCAAGATACCGGGCCGCACGTAGTTGCTTCTGTCACATAGTCTCGTGGACAATCTTTCCTAACAGAGAATTTGTAGGATGGGAAGCCATACATTGTCATAGCATCTGCGTCCAAGGCGTATGATGACCCCCGCAGCCAGGGCATCACTGTCGTTGCTCGGACTGTGTTCGAGACTAAGGAGGACATGGACTATTACGACACCGAGTGCAAAGCTCACGGCGAGATCAAGGCCTTGGTGAAGCCAAAGGTCGCAGGACCACCCTTGGTCGTGTATATGGATCAGGTATTGAATTAAGTGGAGGATTCCTATAGACGTGAAAGCATGAAGTCGGGCGTAAACGGAGAGTCATGAGAGTACATATGAGTGCAATGACAGTGGATGGGGATATGGTTAAATGTTGGTTATATACCATTGAGGCGTTTAGAGACACCAATCTGATCCAACGCCATCCTGCGCGCCTATTGCATACTGTGTCAATGCTGTGTTCAAACTCCCCCGAAGGAAAATAGTGACGGAATGTAGATCTGGTGCCATGTCCATCCATTCGCTATCACAATCAGAAGCTTTCTTTTGCTTCGAAGTACTGTCTGCACTGTTCCGCCGCTCGGTATGGTATGACGAAGATTGGGTGGACTTGTTCAACGACGTCTTTAAAATCCCATACAACTTCTTCCTCGAATTCTCCATCAGCCATCCAGTTGTATGGCGCACGCAGATCCTCACTCGCCGAAGGGTCTCCCGATTTCGCAACATAGATATGGTTGTGTTGCACAGCGCTGAAACCGGAGAGGTTGTAGCAGGTATGATACGCGTCTGGCCTCTTTCCCGGCTTATCAATTAAGCCGCCTTTCTTGAACTGAGCTGCAGAGAGAATGTAACGACCGAGCGCCGTACGATTCGCGACACCCTTCCCAACAGCGGCTTCAACCAGAGGCCAACAGCTTCCCACCCAGTGTGAGTAGCATCCATCAACAAGTTTGTTGGTTCGCCCATTGTAACCACCCTCGGGAGAACATAGCCGGGAGGACAGCCAGTGTATCAACAGTGGTACATCAAAGTACTTTTTCAGCATCTCCTTCGGGGGGCCCATGATGCTCAGGCAGCCCAAACCGCAGAATGCGTAAGCTCCATGAGCCTCATTTCCTGGGGCCGCGCTTATGCCACCCTCAAAGGTCTGACACCTGTGAACCCAGTCTCCGAGCTTATCCAAAAAGCCTGTCATGCCATGCTTCCTTGCTGGAGCATCCGGCGGTAGTTCAAGTGGCAGATTAAGTAGCGATAGCACGACAAGGGCACAGAAGGCTCCTCGGATGTCTTCTTCTCCTCCATCGGCCATTGTGAAGCCGCCGTCATTTTGCTTCATCCTGCCAAGATAATGCCACATGGTCTTGCGGTTGATACAGTCGTAAGCTTCGCTAGAATCATGGCTTCCAACCATGGCAAGACTGAGCACGGCAGCATAGGTTGGTGCCAGATGGGGAAGCTGGCCTTGCCCACCTCCGAAGCCACCTGTGGAATGCTGGGCTGGGGTGAATGTGGAGATTACTCTAACCAAAGTTAGATAATACAGGAATGTAGAGTTGATCAATATGCAAATGTAGCAAAGATGAGGGAAATGAAAAGCTCTATGGATAGACCCACCCATGTCGATATTCGGATACATCATGTCCCAAAGCGGTCAAACCTTGCAAAGCCCAATACAGAATCCAAGGTCGAGCAGCATCCATGGCCGCGAACTGTGGAGGGTATGGACCCAACGCCTGCTGTAGAAATGCAACATGTTGCTCACGTTGAAGCCTCGGGAGACCGAAGGTATTCAATAGAAAGTCGTTTGGGTTACCTTCCAGGTATGGTAGGACTGCTTCCAGTGTCTCAGCCTGGACCTGGGAAGTCTCGGTCTCCAAATCATCTCGTATAGGGTTTGTGACTTTATTGAGATACTCAATGTTTGCCGCTTCGTGCTGTCCAGAGACCGTACCCATGTCTTCGTATTCGTTGTCGGAATCTGATAGCTCTTCGATCCTAGCATTTGAATCCAAGGTTTCCTCCAATATCGACGAAGGTGTTTCAGAGGTCGAGGCCATACCGCCTTTTGTCTGAATAGTGCCTCGCTTTCCTCTCAAAGGAACACGAGTAGGCATACGGGCTTGAGTGTTGGTACCGATGCTCCGCTGGTCGGGTTGTGATGTCAGTCTGCTAATATTGTTCTCTACGACCAGGTGACCAGAGAGGGACGTCTCGGATAGTCTAGCTGATCATACTAGGCCAACACGCATTGTCAAGAAGTTTTTGGGCTTGTTTGCAGGGGTATAGTTTCTTTGTTTTCACGTTGATAAAAACAGCTTTAGTCACTTGGAAGGAAAGTGGAGGTCTACATTGGGCACTAGCGGTCTTGGCAGCCGAGGTTTCATTCATTTCCTCTCGATCACCGTCACTTTCTCAGCAACTCAAAACTCGTCATACTACAGAGCGCTCAGTCTGAAGAACGAACGCCTGCCATCCCAGCAAGGTCTTCACCGAAAGTTTCGCCCGCAATCTTTAACGGTTTGCTCTCCTGTAGCACGAATAGCATCCTCGTCCATTCCGTCTTGCTATGATTGATCCACTGATGCATTGTTCCTCGCTGGATGCATACATCGCCTCTCTTCATCTGGCGCTTTTCCCCGCTGTCCAAGACACATTCGACCTCGCCCTCGAGCACAGTCCCATAATCCAAGCTCACGGTACGGTGCATGGTGCATTCAGTGTCAGGAGGAATATCCACATGGCGAAGCACCGTTCCGCCTGATACCACTAGACCTGGGGCATCCGTCAAGTATTTGTCGTATACATTTAGGTCCTCGTCGTTGTCCATGCTAACTGGGAAACCCTTGGTAGTGTAGCTGAGCGCAAAGGCGATACCGTCATCGTTGGCTTTCATCTTGCTCTCCTCGTCAAACTTGTCGCTAAATACCGCCTTGCCCTCCTTATTGTGTGTTGTGACATATCGATGAATCTTGGGTAACGCGCCAACATGTGCCATTGTCGAGAATATACTTTGGATTTGCAGGGAGACGGAAGAAAAGGTTATTGAGCTAGTTGAAATGCTGCCAGGCAACGTTATCTCTGTTTGATGAGGGGTATGGTGAATGGAACTTGAAAATCCGAACCGTCAGCACAATATCTATTGTTGAACTCTCGTCGCCTTTGTAATTGGCTTCGTAAAGTCCGGCGTCGTACAAAAGCTGCGGGATATCAGTCGCTGCGGGTGGAGCCGAAGCCGGCGCGGGGAAATGCTTATCTCTCCGCATTCCGAACATTCAAATGTGACCATTTCTGTCATGTATTACACATACCGGTGCAGATCTTACCTGCTTAATATGATGTCTTTTCGGCGAATTTCAATAACCTCGAAGCTCGGAGCATTTGTAGGCCCGGCCGGTAACATTCATCACCACAAACTTCACTCCTTATGGGACCAATGTAACACATACATTTGCAGCCCACGGCTCTGTAGTATTTGGGGGGGAGGAGGTACTCTGTCATGTAGATAAGTCAGTTTACCCTCCTCATAGTTCGCGTTCCTTTATTAGCGTAGCCCCCGCGTCCGTAGACAATTTCCGGATGCGTACCATTACACTTAGAAGGCAGTACCGTGCCAAGTTTCTATCTTGGTTCATGACAGGTGGTCTTGACACGAGCAAAATCAGAGCCTGCCGAAGGCGGAAGTTCATTTTTTAAATCGCTTCTGGGAAGACGTGCATCGTAACATTGAATACTGAAGTCATGGAGCGCTCTGTAAGGCTATCCCC
This sequence comes from Nigrograna mackinnonii, assembly GCA_001007845.1. NCBI lineage: Eukaryota > Fungi > Ascomycota > Dothideomycetes > Pleosporales > Nigrogranaceae > Nigrograna > Nigrograna mackinnonii. Next base: position 21,372 of record JGVQ01000105.1, read on the forward strand.
AACAGCGCTCAAAATTACGGTGAACGGTCAGCTGCTTCAAGTGCAGTACTTCTGCACGTAAGATCTTTAATACACTCATTTCCTCTGTAGGTGGATTCAATCTACTTTTATTCCGATCGATCTCAAAAGCAAGCACATCATATTTTCGAGGTGTTTGTTCTGCGTCTTAAAGAGCTAATTCGAGATCTTTTAGAACGCGCAAAACTATAATTTGGCTTGGATATAGTCACCTCTCTAAGCACTCAACGCAGATAAGTTGCATCACATTACATAATTATATTGTCTAGAGGTGATGAAGTGCATGGACTTCATATTGTTGATAGCCTGCACCCGTAAAGTTTCCTTTCCCATTGATGAGATGATAATGTCTCAACCATACCAGCTCGTGTAAGGGCCCTTCTCTACTTTGATAGGCAAGACAGTCTCTATCGCGTAACTGTTGCATCAGAGTCATAGCTTTCGGTACTGCTCTTTAGAGGTGTCGGTGGAAGGTTTGGGCTGTAGACGCTTGCTGAAGCGAAGGGCGGCACTTCGCTAGTGCGACTAAAGGGTCGAAAATAAGGTTTTCCAACTCTACTAATACCTATTACCACTACGGCATAAGTTACATACGCGATCTAGTTATCATTTAAGATAGCTGCTACCTTATGCACTCTATCGACTAAGCACCTCTTCTATATTATGATGTATTTTCCTAACATCTTATGCTATCAAGGGTTCTTATCAACTAATACATAGCTATAAGTCTTACATATAACGTTAATGCTCGATAGTTTATGAGGATTATACCTGACAATCTCTATAATCTTTATTAGCTAAGCTAGCTAGGTCTCTAGCTAGTATCAGCTTCTATGTGTACATTTAATAATTAAAGACTACTCACCTTTTAGCTAGCTATAAGGACCTGATTCTTTATAGAGTTAGTTATAAGCCAGTCAACGGACGTTTAGGACGTTTTGGCTCTCCTAGTGCTATGATTGGTTAGAAACCCCGCTTTAGATCCTTTGTTATATAGATATCGCTGCGAGAGAACCATCAGCAGCGATTCGTCTCTCTTACACTATCCTGTTTGGAATATATCCTGTTCTAAGACTCTATTCGATATTGCACCGTGTTTGTGACTATAATCTTTACAGCGGACATCGAAGTCAAGACTCTTTAGTAGAAGGAGTGCATCTATAGGAAGGTTAAATTATTCGAGATGTGGTTTCAGTCTATGCAGTAGTTCCAATGCAGGAGCGTCGAGGTATAAGGCTAGATTTGAAAGCTAGAATTCGCCAAAAAGTCGATAGGTCGCCATTATTAGTGTTCTGGCGTCCATAAAAAATTGACGAAAAGAAGGGCAACTAATGCCAAGGTCGAACTAGACAGTTATAGACAAGTGCCATCTGTAAGCGAATGAGTCGTTAGCGGGGCCATAAGGTACATATTTTTGATATTCTTGAAAATTCGCATAAATTCATTGAGAAGCTGGTCGCTTAGCTCAGTTGGTTTAGAGCGTGAGTCATCAAAGCAATACAATATGTTAATTCGATCAATTTACTAACTTCATCCTAGGTGGTGCTAATAACGCCAAGGTCGCGAGTTACCCTCGTAGTGACCAAGTTTCTTTTTTTAGGTTTTTTTTTCTCGGTCTTGGTGACGACTCGACTTGTTATATTTTCTTCATCCAGGTCGATTTGCTTTGTACAAACCAAGATTTACTCAAGGAGCGAAGCTAGCAAGTCGCAATCATGGAACAAATCTATTCAACATGCTGCGGCGTTCTCGTATGGTCAGGCAAAGCAAGAAATGGAAATTGTACGAGGATGTTGCCTTCTATTTCAGAATTCAAATGAAATACTTTCTTCCATCAGTCTCGAGAGCGTGGACGAACTCAACAGCAAGTCATACGATCCCTCGTATAACGCATTGCCACCGGTGACGATAGCGAAGAGAGAAATATCACCAACGTAGCGTTGTCAAACGAGGGTGGATAAATAGTTCCAATAGGAGCTTCACTTGAAGGTAGTACTCACTTCTTACCCATTCATCTACAGGTGTATCAAGAGATCGTCCCACCTCACCAATCAAAGTTCATATCCTATTCAGACGAGAAACCAACTAACGAGACAACAATAACAGTGTCACTGCGAGGACTATACACCATGTTACAAGTATTCAGTATCGTGACTAACCCGGTTACCTTCGCGCATGTCGACGAAATACTACTAGACAGACATTTACACCGTATACAGCATGTACAAACGATGATAGGACCGCCATCGTACTGATACTAATAATCATTGGCCATTGGAACAAGTACTTTCAACCTGGGGCTCATGGGCACGGACGAGTAATAAGCTTGATAAGCTGTATGCATTCTTTGGGATGAAAAACGACCTCTCGCTTAAATTGCACCTTTCGTACGGGATGACATCTACAGAGGCTTTGATCGCAGCTGCAAAATCCATCATCAATGGCACAAGATCTCTAAGAATCTTTAAATTTATAGACTGTATGGATTCAGCATCGATGCTAAACTCTAGGGGAAAGTCAAACTGCTGTCCTGGGTACCAAATTTCTTCCAACAGCAGCATGCACCGTCTCCCATGTCCTGCACTCGTAATCTCCCCGAGGGCCAGCCAATCGCCACAAGTAATGTACCCCTAGACTAGATCGTGCAATAACAAGCTATTCAACGCCCATAGCAGAATCATCGACACCTTATAATACGCCGTGGGCAAACTAGCCACCTACTACACGATCGAGCTAAAAGCCTGCAACCTATACACCAGTGCTCTCGAACTGTGGGAGGGCAACTTATGGGGTTTTAGTTACGTTAGCATACGGGGATAGCGACCTGATGAATATTGATAGAAGTTTTTCACATTTCACACTATATATCCTAAATGATCACCGGATAGTTAGCTCTATGATGATTTTCCGAAACCAAGAATTAGTCACGGAGTCCTAACAAGCCAATCAGGTCGCTTTCTAAACCCCACTCCCCTCCCCCTCCTTACTCAACATTAGGACGTCATTCTCGGATCAAGCGCACCAGAGCGGGCTTAATCTTTTTAAGTCCCGCGCCTTTGTGTCGGGGTAATTCTGACGCGCTTGGTCGACCTTTTAGGGAACCCTACGAAGGTATTTATCCGTCAAAGGCAAAGCAGACTTGGCTGAGCTTTATCCACGGGCCTTCCGCCCTTTATGGCTTAACAACTCTGCACCAATTTTTACCATCGCTACTTTGCTCAATATGAATGATGCTGCAAAGCGACTGCAGCACGAAAACACACCTCTAATATAGTAGCGTAGTTGCCTCCAATAACGAGGAAAGGACGAATTGTGGATCTGCTACCAACCCAGAAGGGATGGGACTCAAAAGACCAACCGCCATGGCAACCTCCAAAATTTGGTGGTCTAAGTCTGGTTGAACGAAGTAACGGAACCAAAATTTTCTGTTCCATTTCGAAGGAGATCGGGATATAGCAATTAAGGAGCACAATGTTCGATAAAGGCGCCGCCTACCACAAACAATATCACAGTTGGGAAGAAATGGCTTACGAAGCGCCTACATGAGCATACCACCTGTAGACAACTAAACGAACAAACCTGAAGCTTATCTTCACGCCTGGTCGAGATGAGCGAAGGACATGGTAGCAAGCCTCTCCGAAGCCAGGAAGAGCCAATCCTTTTTCTACACCGTAATGCCAAATGGTAGCCCGACCTGGTAGTTAATGGTTGTCAAATCATGGTGAAAGTGCGTCACGCAGTGAAAGCCCCTCTCCCCAGCCCCCAAAAATTTTCCTGTAACAAAGTGACAATCGTTACGACACCCCGCAACTGGACCAACGACCCTAGGTCATGCTGATACTCACCGATTCAGAAGAGCAGTGCCCGCCCAAACTACACGGATCTTGGGATAAAACTACAGATATGACCCAAAACCCCGAGCATGGTCCAGGACTTGCGCATAGCGAGAAGAGGTATAGGCTTTTCGGCAACTTTTATCTTGCGTTTCCCGAGCAGCATCTACATCAACACGCTCTTGAACGGTTGAAGCACCTTGAGTTGCACCTACAGAAGCTAGACGCTGCATCCAGTTCAGGTATGCTGCTAAGTTGAAGCAATTTATTCGTACCATACTTAAAGAAAAGCAGAGGGTTACGCACCATCAGAACATGGTTTCAATCTCAAAGAAGAGTTCCGCAAATTTCAAGAAGTCGAGTCAGGAACCTGGGCTCATCCGCGGCGTAAGGACGAACTTGTTCCTCCCTCTGGAAGTCTCACGTGGCCAATCGCTCATCATCTACATAATCCTTCATTTCAAACCTTGACACCCCGTAACGGGGAAACGGAAGATCCTACGAGTTCTTGTATCTTGACAATCATGAAGAGTACGTTCAATCCGGGAAAGACATTAATATTCGACCACCTCTGCCGGCGTGAGATTATAGATGGCATAGAGCATTATCCACAGAGGGTTCTTGACTGCCATGAGACATGGCTGGCCAAGATACGCTCTAATATGTCAGCAAAGGTAGAAGTAATGTATGGGAGAATAGTACGTGACAGAATGTTACAACTATACGATCTTGAGCCATTACCTCTTTGGGGCAAGTATGAGGGGATTACAATATTCCTTGAATGGGAAACGAGCGGCCAGGCGAAGGAATTAAAGCGGTTGATTCTATCCACAATACACCCTCAGGCCTTTCTCACACCGGGAGGTGCCCGCTATGGGACCAAGCAAGATATGATCTTACGAGTCGCGCACCAACTCGCCAAGATGAATTACAACGATGGTTTCTACCAGAACTTTAACACTTCTATCATCAATCAAAGTGGTCTCAGGAGAGCTCACTTCACTGAATCTGATAATCTTGCTATTCTGGCCAACAAAGAACTCGAAAGAAACCTCGAGCAGATGGTGTCTTCTACTAGACTACGACCGATGAGCTCACTACAGCTCCCACCTACCGAAAAAGGTTTTTAATAAGATAATTTTTGATGTGTATGACGCCCAACTAACATAGTAGACTTGCGGGACTTCATGGCGACGGCCGTATCTACGAAGTACAAATACGATGCTTCTAAGCCAATGGTGGTGTTGATAAAATGCAAGTTATGCGGCATACCAAATAAAGACTACCGGCCCCTCTGGAACATCAAGAACGATAAATACATAGCGAGAAGGAAAGCATGTCGGAATCCCGAATGCATATGCCGCCTTTCGATACCCCAAGATCCCCACCTTCAATACACAACTTATACGGGTTTAGAGGCTCGTTTGAACGATGACAATCAAGAGCAAGAAGGGTTGGAAAAAATACGTACCCGGCAATCAGGAACCAGTGGGTCACCATACATAGCTGTTCTGGGTGATACTGAGCGAGTATCCGACTCAATTTCAATAGAGGACACAGAACAGCGACTGTGCCGATCTTTCCTTGTGTCGGACACCTCACCGGCCTCCCACCAACAGGATCGCAGGAGAGGGTATAATGCAAGAGAGGTCACCCAAATTGCCCAAGTAGGGGAGAAGGGTGTATTGAAATTTTGGCAAGGGCGCAAACCGACCATATCTAACATGGGTAGGGTGAGATTCCATGTGATTTACGATGAGAAGAGTGCGGATGTGGCAGTCCGAAAAATACAATTCTCCACTTACGGCAACTACCTATCGCGCCCAGGTGACAGAATTCTGGATTTCAACGATAGGGGGATCAGTCTGGTTTCCTCGGATGGCAAGGAATTATGGCATGCAGATCTGGCTAAGCTTCGATCGAGAAAGAACGGCGACGTTATAGTAGATCACCATAGGCGCGAACTTGAGGCTAGGAAGAGATAGGGTGGTATTATTTATGAGGTAGTTGGTTTCGGTCTGCGCGGTGGGTCGAATACAGGAGCATCAAGGTGTGATAATAGACTTACTATTAAACTATTAGCTGTAATAACTTCGCGTGGATCGCTTCTCTTAGTTATCTATTATCCTAGATCGATTGGATCTAGGATAATAGGCAGCAAGGATAAATGGCTGGAGGAATCGAAGCAGATGGTAGCAATATACGAAAATGCAATCTCAAATATTATCGTTACTGTCCGTACGCAGTAGTTTGGTTGATACCTAATATCACATGACTTCTCMTGTGACTACGCACGGTGCCGTGTTTCACCATTGATAGTTACCCCTTTCCTCTATAGACAGGATAGAACAAGCAATCAGGATTAATTACCTATCGAAGGATAACCCCTATACGCAAGTACGTAGTGACTAGTCACGAGCTATCAATCATACATATGAGAGATAGTCTATTTAATAGTTACTATTATATTTATATTACTTCTTATTTTTATAGTAGATTTCTTATAGTAATTATAGCACGTCCCTCTATAATAGTAAGTAACTATAAGAATAGTAGATTAGTCCTCTTAATAGGCATATTTAAAGTTGTACTGAATCTTTACTAGTATGTCTAGGTAGATGTGAGGTACTTAGATAGGTAGAGAGATAATTGCGTGATATCTATATGTCCTGTGGTGGTAGTTGGGGGTGAGGAGATGGGGGTTGTATATGAGTGTGTGTATGTACGTACGAGTCAAAAGGTAAGTTAAACTGATCTCTTTGCCTAGGGTTGTATGTTTGTAGGTTATTTAGTAGGTAGGTACAGTGTTTATGTTTAGATGTACGTATATGTACACTGTACTATGACTATTAAAGTCGTGTCGATTCCGGTGATGTAGGTGCGACGGGTGATCTGCTCTGGGAAAGGGGCCATCATGCTTGAATTTCAACATGGGCGTAAAGACGTGCAAGCCATGGGAAGTAGTGAATTACATAACGAAATTGAAGAATGTAAAAGGCTAGATCAGAAGTTACGTAAGATTCACTTAATGAACGCTTCATTTCAGAAGAGACCTAAAGAGCAGTAATGCTAGAAGTTATTTCTCATACCCGTTGCGGAAAAATACCCTCTACTATTACAATAAACATCATGCCTACTATGGCGAACGCGATAAAAAGAGCAATACAAGCTCATCGAAAGCACCGACGCTCAAACACACAGCGATGACAATACAATTTCCAGAAAGCCAAGTACTACAAATCAATTCCCTCTTCATCATCTTCACACAGCTGCCGTGGAAAATCAAATGTCCTCAGTCTCCGAGGAGATTTCTGTTCAACGCGGCAATCTTTAAAGTGCTCTGCGAACCCCTCTTTAGTGTAAATCCAAAACTCTTTTTTTGTTCCAATACAGACTGCACAGAAGAAGACTTGCACTACCTCGGAAGTCGTCCAATCCAGTAAGGGCGGGCACTAGGACACTGGCCATTTGATGCACCAACATCTCCATGGGAGGATCAGGACTGACAATAATGGCCTCTCTCGTTGGGTCCGGCCTGCGCATGAGATGCTCGCGCGCATATCGTTCGGAAAGTCTTTTCTCGATTTCGGGTTCTGATCCAATTGAAGGACAATATGAAGCCCAACCATCCTCATATGCTTCCAACCCCTGCCTCTCGAGAATGCGGCGGGAGGGGCAGTCGTACATGATATGACGCTCTAACATCTTGAACTTGTTCACGCCGTTCGTGACTGTGGCCCGAAGGGACCGAAAACTAGGCCGTCGAGTGGCGATGTCCTCAGGCCGAAGCTGCCTCTCCATAATTATGTCGCCTCCCGCCATCGGTTGCGAGAATTTAGGGCGCTGGAAAGGGTGTAAACAGGGGAAGCAAGCTTTCTGACACGTCGGCAGGTAGATAAATTGTGCAAGCCTTCCACATGCATCGCAATGCCTCTGGTGCAGCTTTTGGCACAGCTGCGTTGCCGTAATTTGTAGAGAGACCTGCAATGCAACCGTTCCCTTCACCAAATTCGGGGCTTTTTGGAGAATTATACGCAACGGTGGGATCGTGTTGATGAAGTAATTCGAGTATCGGTTGCAGCGACCGAACCGCATAAGATCGATTATTGAAAGACCCTCAAGGATTTGGAGGAGGAGCTCGGCTGGAAGGACTGTAAGCGCCCCAAGTTCTATGACATGCAAGGTTTTATGGTCGGTCGAGAAAATAGGTGTCATTCGATCGAAGAGTCTGTCTAGAAGGAACTAATGACTGCGGAGAGCGTCGTTCGTGAAGGCAAGGTGTGGAACATTTAGATCAGTTGGGGGTGCCATTGCTAAATATCTCAAAACCAGTCGTTGTCTCGGCTCGGCGTTTGGCTGTGGGTGGATAGGAGCTCGATTTAAATGCAAATGTGCGTTTGGTGCGAGGTTTCCAATGAAACATAAGAGGGGAAAGACGAAGGATATTCGTGCATTCAACGATGCCGGCTATCGAAGAGTCATAATTTGGCTACCGAAATCGGACCATGGTGCCCCTATGAATCATTGCTGCAGGATGAATAGTGCAATACGTACCTAGGTAGACTCAATTCGCCTCTGCTCTTCGCCATGGCGTGCGTGTGAGAAATGCAATTCATGACTATGCGCTTTCCAAGCCTTTTCAATTACAGCAGAGCCTCCCAGGCACATAGCAGCAAATGCCGCTAAGCGTTGAATAAGGCGCGACGTAGGCATTGCACATAGGTGCCTGACAAGAGTGATGATTCAGAGCGACTTGAGGAAGACGTGGGAATCGTTAGGTCACACTGCGCACGCTGCGACTCGTAATACTGCATGTCTTAAATTATGGTTTTTAAAGAAATTCTAAGAGGTATATGGCTTCTTGGTACATAAACACAACTCTCAGACCTTCTCATTCTAATCATCATGCTTCATCTTATGCAGCACAATGACTACTATCGGAAGATGAGCAGGCGGTAGCGATGGGTGACAGTCCGTAAGGCTGGAGAACTAATACTTTCTCCTACTTTGCTTTATAATAAGATTACTCTTGTAAGAAGGTAATCTCCTGGCACTGAGAGTTATCATGATAAATTCATGAGGACTAAACTATCACTAATAAGTCAAAGCCAATAAAATTAGATATAAGATCGATCTCGACCTCCTACCGGGCGAAGCTCTTGTGGTAGCGAATTGTCGGAATCAATGGCCATATACAACAGATCATAGGATCCTAGACTTCGGTCACCAGAAATCGAAACCAAGACAACAAGACGACTGCTTTGAATAGAAAACTAGCATAATGCTAGGGTAATTGGTTGTCGTGTTGAATATTGATTTGTTGGTAACACAATACTATGTTCCTCTCAGGAATTCATCACCACGAGAGTGAAGTACATATCGCCCCTATCTTCCAGTTCAACACCGTCAAAGTTTAGCGACCCCCTTCTCCCTCCCCAAAAACCCATCCACAGCCCTGACCCAAACACCGGTCCTTGGCCCTGCCCTATCCGCCCCATTATGTCTCTGATTCTCTGGAATAACAGGGCTCTTCGCATGCACATTCTGCCAATACTCCTGACTAGTGTACACCTCCACTGTCCTGAGTTCATCCTTCCCCTCGCAGACCGCGTATGCCAGTGTCCCGTCCTCATTCTTCGAAGCGGACTCAATGACACGTTTCCAGCCTTGAAGCGCGTGGGCAAGCGTCCCAGGTTTGTATAGGAAGTGTGCAAGGGCGATGGCAGGGCTCGAAGATACAGTCGGCGGTTCTTTAGCAACTTTACTATGAACAATGTTGTTATTGTGGACCTCTGGGGCGCCAGAGAGCACTTCTCCGGTTTCTAAAAGCTTTATCAAGTCTTGTACGGGCTGCGTGGTGATATGCGCATCGCTGGCAGCTTGCGACTCGTACTCTTCAATCATATAGATATCGGTACCAGCTACATCGTCGAACGGAATTGTCACTATGTAGCGGATAACACCCGGTTCGTTGGCGCGTGAGTATTCGGCAATTTGGTGGAAAGCTGCGAGGACCTTGTAGAGGCATGGTGAGCTTTTGGACATCAAGGGAGCAGAACTGTAGTGGTTTACCTTGTCTCTGGCCTCCTTGGTTCGGCACACAAGCCTTGCTGTTGTAATTAGTCCAGCCATGATCAAGAATTGTAGATGGATTGAATTGCGCTTATAGGCTTGGCCATATCGCCATATATGACAGTTTTAGTGACTTTATTAGCTCTCTTGAAGGTCTCCCCACTCTTCCCACTCTATCCACCAAGTCGACATACTAACCCCCACCTCTCAAGAAAACCGAACACTTACCCCAAAGAACGATTCTTCTGCATGATTCCTTCCATCCTTTCATATGAGTGGTCTTTTGGCTTGGCCTTTCGAAGAAGGGTTATGCCATACCTACGTAAATTGGGGTTCACGTGTCTTGCAACTAGTCTTTCTTTTCCCTTCCAGGGTCCCACAATGAACTCGGGCATAAAGATTTCTGGAAGTTATGATTCTTGAATTAAGGGTGGGCAAAGCTAATACAAATTGAGTTGTGTGTTCTCTCTCTCTCTCTCTGTCCCGTAAGATTGGCCTTTGAATTCGTGCTAAGCTACCTATCAATCGTGAGATGGAGAAATGCGAACCCACGTTCCACATCATGTACACGCATCTCATTGCGATAAAGCAAGATTTGGAATGCTCCGAGAGGCAATCTTAATTTAAAATACAACGGAACAGCGCTTCAAGCTTCTCAAGTAAGGCTCGGTCAAGAATAATGCCAGAGTCTTGATCCTGTTCATTTCGCCGTCACACTAACCTCAAACCTAGTTCAGCTCAAGTACATATACACGATGAATAACCACACTTATCACATACAGCCATTGGTAAGAGGAGAACATTGCGTCCCGTTCGCTCCGCATACATTAAGCCTCTGACCGGCGGATTAGTAATTAGGTGGGTGACCACTAGTGAATACCCGCTGATGTATGTATGTTTTTTTGCTTTGAAGGCTTTTTTTTTTTGGCTACCTTTATGGCCACTGGTGCCTCTTGTTGTTGTATTATCTAATTTTTGGGTCTGGATGGCCAGCTGTGCTGACGGTCAAGGGTCTTTCGATGGCTGGCTGAGGGAAAGATTGTGTCTCGTGTAAGCCTGGGGTAGATGGCGAGTGATCGAAGATGGTGCAGTGAGACATTCGGCTTGTAGAGGAAGGTATTTTACTATTACAATTCGTGAGCAATTTTTGTTGCTCAGGCTGGGCGGCGCGTTGGTGCGCGATATTCTACATTGGGTAACAACTGGATTCGGCGGAAATTTTCTCAATGAGGGTGAGAACTCTACGATGATAGATTAAGATCGCCGTTCATCGTGGTCGTCCAACTTTTGTCAATTAGCTGCGAGAGGCTCTGAAATGTAATCGTTCGCATGTGGAATCTGATGGAATCGAACCAATAAGCCAAGATCCCTGCGAGTAAGCCCTTAATCTGCACTTGCAAAGTGTAAGCCGGACATCGCTCAACAGGGCGTAGAAGCACCGTGACGTTTCAAGCTCCGATAGAAGGTTAGGATTCTGTCTACACTTTCTCGGTCCTACAATTTAGATTCCGCTTATAGAAAATAGTACATTTTTCTCTCGCCATGGAGAATGTAGCGTTCAAACTTCAGATTCGTTGTCGTAGAGTGACGACGTGTCTTCGTCCCATCCAGTGGGCTTGTGGGTATGTTAGGACAGCCGAAACTTCCCACGAAGCCTAGTTTTCCGGTCAAAAACGATTCTTATATTCACCGCAATAAATAGCGGTGCCTTGATACTTGATGAGGTACAGAAATTTTGCGCTGCCTATTCGGGATATCGCTGGGCATCTAAAATACAACCCCCTACACGGGCATCCAACTAGCAGAACAGACTCTGCATGCCTCGCATTAAAACCCCACGCCTGTTAATAACCGAATGGATTTAGACGGTCAGAACCGACTGCGAATCGGCAAGGCAGGTTTCATCGTATTTTGAAATGGCGGAAACTTTGGTGGTGGCATTATCCCGCATAGTAGTTGCATGTGCTGCGCCACGATGACCAGGAGCAGAGCTCACCGCATTCTTGATCTGATGCTGTGCCGGTGGGAGACTTGAAGAGTAGAGGTCATTGCCATTCAAAATGGGCTTCAAAATTGCAAATTACAATGCCGGACCTTGTTCGCTTCGTGCCTGGCGCTCTTGCGCTCGTCCCAAAGGCTGATGGCGGCGGTGTTTGCAAACCTTAAGGCGTAGACGGCATGCTCAAGATCCCTGTGTATGTTCGGTGAGGGCTTTTAGAGAAATACTCGTGGCGGTGACTGTATGTTCGAGGTCTGCAGCTCGTAGATGGGCAGGCAGTGGTGTGATACGGTGAGCTATCATAGCGCACGAATGCCTGGTAGAGAAGGTCTAAATGCCTTACAGTGTTGGCGTGCTCGATGCCCGATGGAAGAGCTCGGGGAATATGTCTGCGTTCATGGTGACTTGATAAGCTAGGATGTAGAAATGCCTTGTAGAACGTGAATTGAGATGGAAGGGCAAAGGACTGGGAACAAAAAACTGAAACAGTAGTTCGATAAAAAATTGAACGGGCGCTTTCGGATAAAGGTTTCTTCGAATGTGTCTACAAAATATGCCGGTAGCCATGAAGTCATTGCTGTGAACAAAGGCAGTGACAGTTGAGGTCGGACCGAGAGTTTTTGCGACCAACCTCTGTGAACTATCACCAAAACAATTTTGCGGCAACAAGTCTCGTCCACAAAGCACAAAGCCACCTCAAAATCATCAAAATTGTTCCGAGTACGTGACTCCAGATTGTACTATTGGTGTTCTCAATAGTGCCGGCCGTCCTAGTTTCGATCGGTATTCCCATCTTGCGACCTACAACAAAATCTCACCACATTGGCTAAGATTATCAACACTATCTCGATTGTCCCACCGTTTTGACACCATAGACCACTGCTCTTTCATCAATAGTAAGTGTGGGGACGTAAAATGATCGAAGAAGGTGAACCCTGATCCACCTGGATATTGAAATGAATTTACGCTTTCTCCACAACCTCAATCTACAGCCGTTTGCCTAACATCCTTGCAAAGGGATGTTTCTCGTTTACCCTCTTTAACCTCAGTCAGCTAACTCACTGTCAATAACCTCACTGTCAGTAGCATTTGTGGTGCTTTGGCTCTTGTGGCAATAGATTATGGTGTGTCACAAAGCCCAACAGTCATCGACCCCTTGTGTGACTTGGGCGTCCAAAGCGAACCGTAGGAGACATCGGCAAGCAATGTACGACTTTACGGCAGGCTGCTATTTGAGTATGATTCACCCCAATCTCCACGATCACAAACGATTCCGGAGTGGCCACTGGTCGCGCTCGGCGTGGCCGATGAAGCCCAGTGGCCTGGTATCAAACCGCATGACACAGTGGTTATGTAACGAGGCAAGGGAGAAGAAGTCTGGCCATCGGAATGCAAGGCGAAATGAACGATAATGTAAGTCACGGGAAACGTATGAACGGTTCTGTGCTCAGGGCTTGACACTGGGGGTGTAGCACGAGCACGACAAAACGGACGCTCGATGAGGATCAGGGTCTACTGTTTTCTGTCAAGAGTGCTGGGCGAAGTTGAAGAGAGGGGACGCATGGCCAGGGCGCAAGTGGAGTCTACAGGTGCTGAAACGCCCGCGTTGACGAGAGGACTGACGCAAGGCAGGCCTCCAGGCGTGGAACGATGCGTGTGCCGTGATACACTGGACGCGCGCTGATGTGCATGCAGTGCAGCAGCTCGCACCAAAGTGGCCAAAGGGAGTCGAGGAGAGCGACCAAACCATGGTAACGCCGCAGCAGGCACGAGGAAGCGCCGACGAGAGAGCAGAGTGGAGAGTGGATTCCGCGCGTGGAGAAAAGCAAGGCGTGATGATGCTCGAGCCACAGCACGTAAGAAGAAAAGAAAGCTCGGTAGCTCGAGGATTGAAGGAGAGCGTAAATAACTCGTTCTTCTGCGAGGCGGCTCGGGCAGAGTCGGTGAGAGACCATTCCAGTGGCCGCGGGGAGTTCCGACGTCCAGAGGCCCACGCCATGCCCAAATGGCAAAAGTGGCGAGCAACGCGCCTGGCCATTCCTTGGCCAAGGTTGGTGTCGGTTCGCTATTCCAAGCACAGCTCCGTCACGGCTCAGTATTATTAGATTGCGCTTGCTTATAGGAAGGAGTACGAAAAGAAGGAGCAAGAGGTGTGTTGGCAGTGTTACGCCGCCCGTTCTCCACAATCTGCGAATGCGGCGTAGCGAGCGCGAGCGCGAGCGTGAGGGTGAATTTGTGGATAAGGATCAGAGAAGGCTTACACAGGCACACACACAGGCATGCAGGCAGGCAGGCAGGCAGGCATCAAGGGCTTTTGGAGTATAGTGGACGGCGAGGTCTCGCAGCTGGACATGAGGAGCAAGTGACGATTTTGGAGACAAGACAGGAAATCCAGCAAGAATCAAGTCCCTTGATCCTGACCTTGCACCTCTTTTGGAGGCCCCGGACTGGATCCTACGGCCAAGGGCCTAATGCTTATCGGGCTATCGATTGCGGAGTGGGGAGCTTGATAGGCTGGGACGAGGGGTGTTGAGCAGCAGCGCGATATTGCGACACCTTACTGCGGGCTGCCACTCTACCCGTCTTTTTAGTGGTCCGGCAGCTGAAGGCGTCAGCACAGCAAACGCAGAGTGGACCAGGACGGCCTAGTAAGAGGCGGTTCAAAGGCGAGGGCGAGGGCGATGACGATGGCGATGGCGAGGGCAAGAGAGAGTGAGAGACAGAGAGAGGCGATGGCAAACGGCACGGGAGGGGGACCGCTCGAATCGATGCCAGTCGAGTCGAGTCGAGTCGAGAGCAGGTGCGCCTATGTATGTCTCAGTCTGCTGTTGTCTGGTGGAGGCGCGCTGCTGTGGAGAGACCCATACGCATACACGCAGGCGAACGCTGAGTCCGTCCGGCGTGTGGTGAGCTGGAGCTGGAGCTGGAGCTGGAACTGGAACGGGAGACTGAACTGGGACGGTGACGGGTGATTTGCTCGCTAGGCCATCGATCCCGCCGCACACGCCCGCCCACAAACAGAGGAGGATTCTATTGAGGGGGCCAAATTATTCTCACTCGTTGAATAACGATATTGAACAGCAAGGTGAAGGAGCCGGCGCCGAGCGAGCAAACGAAGACGGTGCAGAGTAGTGAGGCTGCTTGGACGCTGGACGGGGCCTGGCTGGCCGAGCTTATTGTCGCTCGCTGGCTGGCTAGCTAGCAGAAGAATGAGAGAGCGCCGGACTAACTAACAATTATTACTCGCCCCGTTATTGTTGTGTCGAGGGCGACGGGGGTGTGGGAGGGGAACAATAGGGCCCACGCCCTCTCGTGAAGGCACAATGAGGACAATAGGCGACTCGAGGCCAGGGACAATAGCAGCAACACCACAGCACAATAGAGGCTCTAGTTGCTACATACCTACCTTTACCTGCTGCTGCTCACAGGGACGATGCTGCCTGCAACACCCGCGTACCGAGTCGAGTGCTGCTGGCAATAAAGTCCCACGATTCCCCCCGCCCGGGAAAGGGAAAGGGAAAGCAAAGCAGATCAGGAGCAAGCGCACGCACAGCAGCCGTCAACCACCCACCCGCCAGTAGTGTGCACATTGCACATTGCACATTGCACATCAGTCCAGGAGAGGTCCAGTCCAAAGTCCAAGTCTAATTCTCCTTAGCAGACACCCTCATCCGCATCCGCATCTGCATCCACAGTCGGCCGTCGACAGGTCGCCCMCCCCATCTGATCCTGCCACTGCCACTCCGTTCCATTGGACGCTGGGCCGGGGGGCTGGTCGTTGAGTTGCATATTCGTGCATCTCTTGGTCCCGTGGCCTTCACCGCTCAGGTGGACCGTGCATCCGTGTCGTGGACCATCTCCGCCCACTTTGCTTTCCAACCCTCCCGCTCGATCCCTTCAGCAATCACACCGCCGCCCGGTACGTGCGGCCCATCTTTCTCTGCTCAGCACTGAGCTTCGCCCAGCTGAGAAAAGAACCTTCTGACTCCATCACAAAATGGAGAACAACCTCGATAACCTCGACGCCTTCTACGGCTTTGACCCTTCCTACGACCCTAATCGGCAGTCCTATCTCCTCAATCCGCACCATCAGACCTGGCCTCTTCCTCTATCGCCGGCGACCATGTCTCACAACGATGCTGTTTCGCAACAGCAACACCACCAGCAACAACAGAGGAGACTCAACACTTCGGCTGCGACCACCGCTGGTACCCACATGTCCACGACGACTGGTGCGGTCGCTCCGCTGCAAACAACTGGGCTCGATTTCGCTCCTACGATGCAGACTGCAAACCCTATGATTACCGACTGGATAACAATGGGATCGAACTTCCAGCCATATAACCAGGACTTGACGGCCATGAACGCGTCAGACTTCACATCTACTACTACCTACGGTGGGCAGCTTCAGACATCACCAGTCGACTTTGCCATAAACACAACCCAGGCCAACCTGATGACATCCCTCCCCATGGATGCCTCAGCAAATTTCAACACGTTGATGGCTACCACTTCAATGGATCTCACGAGCCACATGACGGCAATGCCAGCTCCAGCGCCTTTTCAGATGACTGATTTCCAGCAGGAACTTGCAAACTTCTCCAATAACCAGCGGGACTTCACCGCCGCCGTTGCCTCTGCCGGCAATAGCGTCACGACAGGCTCACCGGTTGAACAGTTGTTGGAAGTGCGTTCTCTGTCCAGCAGCGATCACGGATGGGTCGACATTGGCGGTCACAGGAACTCTTACGATTTCACAAATGATCCCGCTGTCATCTTCAACCCTGGCCAGGCTTTGCACATTCGCACCAACTCGGATTCTTCGCAACAGTCAGACGTCCCACGATCTGCCGGCTCATTCAGCAGTTTCGAAGAGATACAATTCCCAATGAACTCGCCACAGTCCGAAGCCGAAAACAGCCTGGAACTCGTGCACTCTCACTCTCACTCCCACTCCCACTCGTCCAATTGCTATCATGGCCTCCCGATGAACGACCAGGACACTGCCAACTACATCTCTCCTAATCAGTCCGTCAGCCCGCCGATTGCACGTGCTGAGCCTGTTCCGATCAAACAGTCAGCCTCCAACTCAGCTTCTCCAACCTCGTCTGCCGTCAGCTCACCGCCAGCGCGTCGGAGAAAGAGCCCCGTTGGTGCCAAGCCCGCAAAGACCATCGTGAAAAAGACCCCAGCCCACTCCACCAAGAAGGATCACGTGGGAGAGAAGCGTGTCGGTCGACGACGCGGGCCTCTGAGACCAGACCAGCGACAGCAGGCCCATGAGATCCGCAAGCTGCGTGCCTGCTTGCGTTGCAAGTTCCTCAAGAAGACGTGCGACAAGGGTGATCCGTGCGGTGGGTGCCAGCCATCCCACGCTCGTCTGTGGCAGGTACCTTGCACGCGCATCGACATCAAAGACATCGCGTACTTCATGAAGGATTGGAAGGCCGACTATGAGCGCCACGTGAGCCTCGGATTCTCGGTTGGAAACATCAAGGGGTTCTCTCCACAGGAGCGACCCATCTACATCACTCACGGCTATGGCCACTTCTTGCCCATTATGGCCCGCGAGGTCTACGTTCGCGACGAGAAGTGCTTCGGCGTTGACTGGGTGGAGACTCTCCACGGCCTCCACTTTGAGATCAACACTGCCAAGCTTTCGGCTGGTATGGAGGGCATATCGCACAGCATGCTCTCTGACTATCTCGACCGACACATTGATGGCGGTTTTGAGCAATTTGTCGACGAGTACTTTGAGGGCACCTACTTCCTTACTGAGCTACTGAAGACTGCCTAC
This sequence comes from Nigrograna mackinnonii, assembly GCA_001007845.1. Classification (NCBI taxonomy): domain Eukaryota; kingdom Fungi; phylum Ascomycota; class Dothideomycetes; order Pleosporales; family Nigrogranaceae; genus Nigrograna; species Nigrograna mackinnonii. The sequence goes on from JGVQ01000105.1 coordinate 39,091, forward strand.
CGCTTCTATTGCCGTGAGAAGCTTCCAGTCATCCGCAAGGCCTTGAAGCTTGTTATTGCCTACAACCTCACTCTCCATGTTACCATGGTTGAAGGTCTTCCTGAGGATGAGTGCAATCTAGGCAAGGTCGAGGACCAGCAGTCCAAATTCTGCGGCAAGACGGTTGCCCCCGTCATGATCAATTTCCAGGTCAAATGTGCCCTAGCTGACATGTGGCGTGAGCTTCAGAAGGATGTCCTTGAGGAATTGTCTTCGTTGTACTCTTCCGTCTACAGTGGTGACAAGCTGAAGAATTGGCCTACCATCTTCATGCTCGCCGCCATCCTCCTGGCCGTTTGGGAGCTGATCCAGTTTGACTGCTCCTACCGTGTCCCAGACCAACAAGCTGTCAACAAATTCAACAACGACATGGAGAGTACTCCTGTCGGTGTTATTGTCGGACTCTTCTCCGCGATCTCCCAAAAGCTTCCTGCTTTTACCGAGTGGGACACTCGGAAACATCACCACTTGTTGAACTCGAATCCAGCGGTGTGCGATGCCATGACCGAAGTCCGTGCGCACGTCACCAAATATGGTAAGTTTGAGGCATGATCGGTTTTAGCTCGCCCGAAACTAATTTATTGTGCAGAATCCTATCTCAGGACCAGGAACGAGTGCAAGTTTGATCGATCTGACTTCGACTCGCTTTCCAACAAGTTCCTCTCGAAGCTCGTCATCAGGGCCAACTAGAGCATGCCTCACCGCCTCTAGATCATCACCTCCCTTTCGAGACTTTAGCTGCTTCATCTTTTGACTCTATTTTTATGCAACCCTCATCACCCGCCTAACACCTACACCAGCCTCCTCACGGATTATTACGACTCCACGGCTTATGTGTCTAAAGTTTGCCATGCGAACCACGACCACTTTTGACGGCTGACGACCCTAAAAGCATGATGACCATTCGGTTGTTTCGACTTTGATTTACACACCCTTTTGATTCCCCGGCGTCCTGGACGGCCATGTTCACGACAGCGATCTGGTCCCCACATTCTCCAACTACCACACACTCTTTTCGGGGTATCCTGGATCTTTTCCTTTATGATGAATGGTTTTATGATGGTCCACGATCACGATGGCCTCGACCTGAGATTTGAATATTGGATGTTTACATTCTTCGATTCTTACTTACAGGTATGGACGCAAGTCCTCATACCCTCTCATCCATTTTATCCTTACTAGTTTCGGATTCTTGGAAACACAAAATTCTTACCTTCAATTTCTATCGAAGGCGGAGAGCGCAGACGTAGACGTCGCATCTTCATCTGTTTGGTGAGGATGTTGATCGTCCCACGTGTATGCTTAACCCTTTGCATTATTCCTACCCCATTATCCATATTCTTATCCTTATGATTGTGTTTTACCGGCATAGCGAGCACGTCTGATTTTTTGCAAAACCCACACATCATTCATATTAGCGATGATTACACCTACATGCTCACGAGAGGCCCGACAGATTGACTAAAGACGAACTCGGCACAGTAGTCCAAGTCATCCATTGGGTTAAAATGGCACCTCTCGGGGGTTTCAGTATTCTTATTCCATCAAATCTTCACCTTTCTGTCACCCTTTCATGGGATATCCTTATCAAAACATTATTCTTATTGAGTCATACCAGGCCGACATGGGTATTTGGCACGATTTAATCGAGAATTTGTTTTTCTTTCTGGGATATATATCGCATCTGCGAACGGGAAGAGAGGAACTTGATGGGAAATGGGACTCTTTTGAGCCCGAGTACTTGGAACTTCCCTAAAGCCAAATATCTATATTCTTTTTCCACAAATGACGGGAAAAGAGGATTTTTTTTTTCTTATTCATTTTCCTTTCTGGTTTTCTTCATGACGATTGTGTATCTAGTTATCCTATCTTAGCACACGGAAGTAAGGGGAGGGGTGGGATATGCGAGTGGATGACAGTATCAGGTGTAGATAGTCCGGTGAATATATGACGGACTTTATAATTCAATGATTGTGCCCTTGGAGATGTGATGTTGGCGACGGTTGCTCTCGTGACGATTGGCTGTGACGTTGGTGTCGCGCACTTCTTCTGTCTTGACCTTCCCTTTTTTCAAACCGCTTCTGCAATAGACAAATAGTTCAGAAAGCTCTAAGCTCTATACCTAGGCATCCTACAGCCTCTGCATACCTCACTCGGCTGACTGCAAAAGTCAAAACTCACAGCCATGCACCACCCATCACTGTTCGACTCTCGATGCACACCATTTTATTCATGGCCACATCATTTCCCATCTATCAATAACGCGTACCAAGACTATCCAAACATCTATCCCTCCACGATCGTTCCCCCAAACTACCTACCCATCTCAATCCCCAAAACGAACCCGCTCTCAAAAGGAGCAAACTACGTACATAGTCGATTCCATTCTCAGAAGTGAGAGAGAGAGAGGGTCAGGGGAGATGAATTTTCAAAGACAAATTAAACTTCTTCATAACCCTATCTTGTCCAATTCATTGCAATCCCTGCTCTGATTTTCTCGCAAGGGGATGGATGGATGTACATCTCGTCTCATCTTGAATGATTTCGTATCTCTGATTTCAGTCTTGGAGGGGATTTTGAGGGAAGGAGGGTGTTGTGGGAAAGAGGGAGACATGGTGATTTACACAGAGCACTGTACTGTACTGTACTGTATTGCATAGTATGTTACGATACGATACGATGCGAGACCAGACGATATGGTAACTCTTCTTCTCACATGATGAGGTGGATTTATATTCGGACTTTTATAGTCTAGACACCCATTCATTCCCTCATACATACGTGAACCACGGCAGATCGAATGCATCGTCGTCATTGGATGGGTGACGATTGTGACACACTGGGATTGTGGAGTCGTGGGTTTGGTTGGTGTTGCTAACTTTTATTGTGGTAAAGGAAGATCTTGGATTGTTTGTTTGTTTGTATGCATGTATACAGCGATGTGATATGGCGATTGCTGAGTACTGGGACCGGGGATGGGAGTTAGATTGATTCATGATTGTTTGTTTCTTTGATGGGTTGTTCGGTGTGTTTGAGTCTTTGAGAGAGCTCTGTCATGGGTGGAGAGGGGTAGGAGTCACATGGTGTTTGGGCGGGAGTGAATCGACAGGATGTTATGCCTTCTGTGGTCGGGGGTCGGTGTGGTTGGGGAGAATATTGTCGTGGTGATATAGTTGTTGATATGGGGATCTCGGGGGCAGTGTCAAGAGGAGAGGGTGAAAGGCGCTGGCATACAGGTCATATGGGAAATCGAACAGTCACCATATCGGCGCGTAGGACTTTCCTTCCTTAGACAAATTTGTAATAGTAAACTACTTCACATTTTTACTCATCTTTCGAATTGCTTTTCTGCCCGGTTCATCTTGCACCATCTACCATTCTACTATGATGGAGATAACGATTGTTTTTACCAAATCGTCGCAGCAACAGCCCTTAGTAACCCTGCCTCTCCTTAGGCGCATACTTCTCCTCCAAGAATTTAGCATCCTCATCACTAAGCTTAAAACGAATATTCTCCACCGCCTCCTCAATCCTCTTCTTACTGCTCAACCCGATAATGGGCATGACACCCTTCTTGACACACCACGCTGTGGCAATTGTAGCCATGCTGACGTTGTTCTTCTTGGCCACTTGCTCCACGCGCGAGATGATCTCCTTATCGATGGCGTCTTCACGCGAGTGTACTAAGTTCTCGAGGAACTTGTCTGTTGTGGCGCGTTTTGAAGAGCGGTCAGCCCAGGGGCGGGTTAGGGCGCCGCGGGCAATGGGAGACCAGGGAATTAGGCCTACACCTGTATCTTGACAGTAGGGGATCTACGCAGAGATCTGTGTTAGTTCAGGAGTTCAAAAAATCGGTCTTATAGCTAGGGGGAAGTATGAAATGACCCGGACGCACCATTTCTCGCTCCTCTTCTCGGTAAATGAGATTGTAGTAGTTCTGCATGGAGATGAATTTGTGCCAGCCATTCTTCTCAGCAATGTTTTGGAGTGTCTGGAATTCCCATGCTGCCATCTGGTATTATGTTAGCCTGATTTCTTCATAAACTCTAGAATACTGCTTCGAAGTCGAGAAGAGACTAGTTGCAGCCTCGAGGAGTGTATACATACCGAACTTGCTCCAATATATCGGACCTTCCCACTCTCCACAACATCATTGAGCGCCTTCATAATCTCCTCTCTGGGTGTTCCCCGATCCAACCTGTGAATCTGTAGAACATCAATGTATGTGCCCAGCCTCTCTACGCTCTTATCCACAGCATCGAAGATGTGTTTCCTGCTCAAGCCAACCTGATTCACCATGTTGTCATCGTTTACCGAGGCTGCAGCGATAGGAAGGCTGACGTCGGACTCGTCGACTCCAAAATAGCATTTGGAAAGGATCACAATCTTGGAGCGGGGAATATTGTATTTCTTGAGGGCCTTGCCGATGATTCGTTCAGATGTACCATGGGAGTAAATATCGGCCTTGAAATGGTCAATTACAAGTTTTCAGGGAGGCATTGGGGTTCTGGAGGGTCAAAGGACGGAAAGGGTAAACGCACTGTGTCCCAAGTGTTGATTCCGACCTTGTATGCATGCTCGAGCAACGGCAAGCTATCCTCCTCGTTCAAGACCCAAGGCTGCCATTTGTCGCTTCCATAGCTCATAGCACCAAGGATCACGCGGGAGACCTTAAGGCCGGACTTGCCCAAGCTGTTGAGGCTGTTAGCTGGTTCTCCATAGTGCTCGAATGGAGACATACTTGACGTATTCCATCTTCTTCTCGGCCATTTTAGCTGATTGTCTCTGTATTTCTCAAGCGATGAATATGTAGTGATTGCTGTGGAGAAGGGTCTTTGGATCGTGGGAGCTTGTGGAGGGGTAGACGTCCTTTTATGCGCTTGTCAAAGAGCTCTGGGGGGTTTGGGCGATGGGCGTCTGGCGGAGTTCGGCTGTAATGGCGAGGGAATTAAGGACTTTGGACGATATCGAAGAGTAATCCGCAGCTCTTACACCTTCCTCCGCTGGGTGAATATTCGATTTCCATCCCCCAACACGGTGTCTGATTGACATTTTGGCCTTTCGTGCGATCATGCTCCATGGAGCTATGCGGCGATACCTCTAACTCCGTGGCGTCTTTGCGTCAGTCAAGTGGGGTCACCGACCGTCCCGAAAATTGGCACGTTTCGTCGGCAATTCAACATTACAGCAACTCGACAACACGGTGCTGAATATTGTGAGTATAAGTATCCTCGAGCGTTTGAATGTGGTGTTGGTTGCATTGTTAAATAAGCCGATGATCTCTTCCAAAAAGCGTCGCATTGTGCGACCAGGCGTGCCAGGCCCCCGCAGGCTTACTGTCACTCGGGCTTATCAGCAGCGACAAGGCGATATCAAATCATATACTTATACTTCACATTTGCATCGAAACCAAAATATGTTTGGGACAGAGAACTCTCGACCCGTAGGTCTGCGAATTGCATTGTTAGCCTTTATTGGCTTGGTGAACTATGTAAAAATAAACCTATCCATGACAGAAAACCTGCCCAGTTACCGAGACCCTTTTAACGCCATCCGATGAAGATTCACACCCCGATTGACACTCTACTGTCCGCCACGCAGACGGAGCACCAAGTGAAGGGTTGATTCCTTCTGGATGTTGTAGTCGGAGAGCGTTCGGCCATCCTCAAGCTGCTTACCAGCGAAAATGAGACGCTGTTGGTCAGGTGGGATACCCTCCTTATCTTGGATCTTCGATTTGACGTTGTCGATGGTGTCTGAAGACTCAACCTCGAGAGTGATTGTCTTGCCAGTCAGAGTCTTAACGAAAATCTGCATACCACCACGGAGACGCAGCACCAAGTGCAGAGTTGACTCCTTTTGGATGTTGTAGTCTGACAGAGTTCGGCCATCCTCGAGCTGCTTTCCGGCAAAGATCAAACGCTGCTGATCCGGCGGGATACCCTCTTTGTCCTGAATCTTTGATTTTACGTTGTCGATGGTATCCGATGACTCGACCTCAAGAGTGATGGTCTTGCCAGTGAGTGTCTTGACGAAGATTTGCATACCACCGCGAAGACGGAGGACAAGATGAAGGGTGGATTCCTTCTGGATGTTGTAGTCGGACAAGGTGCGGCCATCCTCCAGTTGCTTACCAGCGAAGATCAATCGCTGTTGGTCTGGAGGAATGCCCTCCTTGTCCTGAATTTTTGACTTCACATTGTCGATGGTATCAGAGGATTCGACTTCGAGGGTGATGGTCTTGCCGGTCACTAGCGGAGATTTTAGTAAGGGCCATGGGGGTACTCTGGCGCGGTGGCAACTTACAAGTCTTGACGAAGATCTGCATACCACCACGAAGGCGGAGGACGAGATGTAGAGTGGATTCCTTCTGGATGTTGTAGTCGGACAGGGTGCGACCGTCTTCGAGCTGCTTGCCTGCGAAGATCAAGCGCTGTTGGTCTGGGGGAATGCCCTCCTTGTCCTGGATTTTGGACTTTACATTGTCGATGGTGTCGGAGGACTCGACTTCCAAGGTGATGGTCTTTCCCGTAACTATGAAGATGTTAGCAAGATGTGTCTAAGTCTGAGGTGGCGAGGCGGCAACGTACGGGTCTTTACGAAGATCTGCATGGCTGCGGTGTTTGTATGTGTTCACGAGAGTGTTCTGTGGTAGATGGCTGTAGTGTTTGCAGGTAGCGCTGGACAGCGGTTGTTGCAGAGTTGGACTGGGAGAGTAGAGTGTAGGAGGAGAGGATACGGGAAGAGGAGGACGGAGAGGCTTATAAAGACGAGGCAGGCGGCAGGCGGCAAGCTGAGGCTGTGACGGTGAAGGAGGTGGTGAGTAATGACCTAAGCGGCCCGTGCACCAATGAAATCAAGGCAGCAGAACGTTCGAGCGTCTTCCCTTCCCTCTTCGACCGCGCGCAGGCAATCACAAAGCGAGCGAACAATAATTCCCGCCAACCACATGCGTTCACTGCTTGTCTAGGTATTTACGACTATTCCGGTATACTTTCTCGATTGCGGATTGCAAGGCAGCCTCCTCTCATCTTCTCCTCCTCTGCAGGCCGGCCGGTGAGCAGGCTAGCAGGCTAGCAGGCTGGGTGGGTTGGGGGAGGGGGCGAGATACTGACTGAATGCGCTCAGATGATGCGGTAATGGCGTCTCCCCCCGCCTCCGTTATCGCGGCGCGGGAGTCCGCTCCGCCCTGCCTGCCTGCCACTCACCCTGCCTTCCTGCCTTCCTTGCCTGCCTCTTTCCCCATGTGACGCCCTTATCCTGCACTAACAAACACCAACTCCTCAACACAGAGAAGGCTAACTTGACTACTCGACTTCCAGCCCCCCGCCTTCTTCCCTGCCAGCCCACCCTCCCGACCCATCACAAATCTCTGCCCTAATAGCTCAATATCAAACTACTTCCCGATTGAGTTTGCAACCTTCAATGCCGAACCCGCCATCGACCTTCTTGCCTGAGGCATGCATCGCGCGGTGATTGCGCTATGGCCAGATTGGGTCAGTGAAGTGGATAGCTTACGTGCATTCACCATGCATAACTCCGTATCTCGGATCTATTACGGGCTTTCCTCCTACTGAGAATCGTCCGCTTGCGAATGCTGTCTTTGGACCTTGTTCATTTACGTGCGTAATTGCATATGCGCCTCAAGACATGCAATCGTACACACGTACGTGAGCTACTCTCCGCCACCGCGAGGGCCAACAATAACCCGATGGCTGTGTATTGCCACGAAAATTTGGAATCATGTTCCACAGCAACTCCCAGTGAACGCACTTTTCGACCTCAGCATATGTACATTCCAATGACTAGTCACTGCTGGGTGTGGTCTTTCATCTTCCGTGTCGATCAAATTCATGGTCGCCATGCGCAAGTCTACTATTTTCATTCTCAACGGAGATCTATTCAACGTCTACTAGTCAACTTCCTATATGACTGACCTCGTATAATGTAGGTATCTCATGAGCGTAGTAGCTCAGCGTAATTGTAATTTACAAGTGAATAATATCATCAATGTGCTACTCTTGGGAGTAGTCAACCTGTCTTTCCATTTCCAACACCTAAACCCGACAAAACTTTCCCGACCCTCTCACTGAGCAGTGCGTCCAAATTTATTTCGCCTTTCCTAACTCCGATTGACCACTATAACCATACAATGTCACCGCACTAGAATTCCCGGGGGGTGGCGGGCACCTAGAGTCCGGCGCAGTCCCCTCGAAGAAGCCCTCCGGCCATCCTGGGCATGTGTATGGACAAAGTTATGACCAGATAATCTGAGTTTGTCTGTTTCATCCTCATACAGTTTGCCTTCTGGCGACTGCAGAGGACCACTCGTCTTCGTAAATGACCTCTGTCTCCTGCACTTGGTATTGGTAATAGCTCGACATGAGCGAATCTCCAAGCTGATAACCCGGTCTGTGGAAATAGTCGAACATCCTGCCCATGAAAATGGGATTCGACTCTGGTAGGTCTTCCGTGAGAGGTGTTTCCACATCCAGTGCACTTGATTGATTGCTATTTGATGGAAAGCTGGAGACGTCGCTCGTCGTGTCTATTCGCAGAGGCTCAGGATCCGTTTGCATACTGGCGTCGGCGTATGTTGGCCGTTGCGCTGGAGTATCAAGGCACCCGCAGGTGCAAGGTATATGCTTCTTCTTTATTTCAAGAGCGGCAGGCATGGCGGGCAAAGGAGGCATCGCAGGTACCGCAGGAACAGAGGGAATTGGAGGGACAGGGGGAACCTCCGAGGCAACTCGAGCAGCTGGGGAAAGCTTCTTCCCTTCGACAATCTTTGGGAACGTACTTGGGTTGAAAGATATACTAAGCGGCCTTACTCTCCTAGTCAACCGTGTTTGAGCTGATGTAGGAGCAGCGGGCGAAGTCTCAGGAATGGCCTCTCTGACTGGAGTGTCTACAATGGGGCTGAATGATTTTAGTTCCGGGTCTGAGTTCGGCCTTGAGAAAGAAATACTCTGCGGTCGCGAACTGGGCTGTGATGATATTATTGAAGAACGTCTGCTAGAGGACTGGCTGCTCTGGTCATCAATCACTGGACTCATCGGCTTGGAAAATGGATCTGAAGTCGGTCTCTCGAAAATTCTGCTCTGGGGCCGTGATTGTGGCTGTGAAATGGATGAGGTGCGACTCCAGGAGATGGCATTTGGGCTTTCAATAGCCGGGCTGGACGGTTTGTTTGCAGAATCCTGAAATGGTCTAAAGAAAGGCATGGTCCTCGATCTTCTCAAGCCTGGCTTCTCCTCATCTGGAGGAGGTGGCGGCGGTTTCTTAATCTCCGGCTCCTTGTTTTCCAATTTCCCATTCTTATCTGATGCGAAGTACTCGTCTCCACGACCAAATACAACCTGGAGTGTTGGGAAATCGCGAGTGGAGCCATCCGACGGAAAGAGCCATTCTTGTAATGGAGGTGGAAGATCATATCCATCTACGTAGTGGTCAGCAGTGCACAGTAGATCAAGTGCGACCAATGCTACCTTGTTTGTATTCACCACCTCGATTCTTCCAACAGACATAGTATCGTTCAAAAGCGCCAAAGGCACAAACCACAAGATCCTCCAAGCTCTCTGGGTCTGTAGGGTCCTGTGGTATCTGGCCCAAGCGTTCATAGAGTCTTGTAGATGAGTTCATGGTAGAATGCTATTCGATTCAAGTCAGATCAAGACATACACGGCAAAGAACGAATACATAGTAGTTACACAGACAGGTACGTACCAGGAAATCAAAATCAACAAAGCAACAGGGTATCTATACGGCGTAATTCGTAAACGCAGGACAGTGAATGAAAGGGTAACGTAGGGAGAGTGTGTGGGGCTGGCTCCTGAGTGTGGTTGAGACAGAAGTATTACAAAAACTGCGAAGCCCAGCTTCAATTCGATCGAAGGCTCGATGGTCAAGAAGAGAATAATGAATGGAACGAAAGAGGAGTTTGTTAACGAATGTCCTGCATCATCAGCCGCCAACCCTCCAAACGAAATGGCCAGCAAGTTTAGAAACTGCGTCACCGTCAAGTCATGAAGAAGACGTGATCGAAGAGAAGAGAAAAGGTAAAGACGCCAAAGCCACACGCAACCCAAAACTCCACACGATGTAAAACGCCCACCCAAGAAATTCTCCAAGGACTCAGAGACCATGAGCAGCAACAGCATCAGATCCTCCTCACGCGACCGGGGCGGCGACCGGCGACCTAGCACAAAACCCGACACATGAGTGAGGCCGTTGCAAAACCGCCCATCTGGCGGGCCACCCACTGGGCCTCTCCCCTTACCACCAGGAGTCTCCTTTCGGCGATGTTGCCAAAATCCTAGGCTGCGTTGTCGGCAGATGGTGGTTCGAGTTTCAGACGCCCCCAATCGTGAGTGTTGCGGCTCCCATTGCAGATCCGTGCGTCTGTGACTTGAAACCCCTTGCCACTGCCCACTTACTCTTGGCCTGCCGGCCAGCCTGGGCTAATAGGATAGATCGGAAAGCTTGTTTGTGCGTTGCGGCTGTGGAGCCGTGTGGAGCTTGTCATTGGGTGGGTAGTGAAAGAATGGGGTATTAGGCATTTAGGAGTGTCACCTGCGGTCATCTTGAATGGGAAGAGGGAGAGGGCATCGTTCTGGCAGCGAGACCGGATATGCAGGTACGGATTCGAAATCTGTATGTTGAATTTTTGCAAAAAAGGTGGGATACGAGATGATGGAGGATTGGGGTTTTATGGGTGGCACAGCATACATGGCATTGTCGTCTTTCTCTCTTCCGTGATGATTCTCATTACTCAACGCTCCCGCTGCATGTTCAAACATGGTACTTGTGGTATACTATCCATATCATACAAAAACGGCTCTGAATGCAATTGTGACATCTCATAGTAGTTCTATGTGGCAAGAACAACGCCTCCTAACATGGTTATTGTCTCTCATAAGAGTCCCGATCCCTCTTCAACGGCGATCTCGGCGCATTCGTATAACTCCTCTGCACACCGTTGCCCCCAGGTCTAGATGAACCCCTGGATTCATCCACTGTTCTTAAAGGAGCTCTTGAAGTTGCTGCTCGACGAAGTGGGGGAGGTCGATCATCTCGTCGTGTGCTCTGTCCCGAATTGTTTAGTATTTATTGCTAATCAAATTTTTGACTGAAACTTGCACCGTAAAGGACGACGATATAGGATGCACTTACCTGCGGTGAATTAGATGCAGCCCTCCTCGCACTGCTCCTCCCATCTGCAGTAGATGCCCGACTATCTTGCATCATCTCGTTGATTTCCTTGTATAGACCCGAGCTCGTCTTCTCCCTTGGCTCGCGCCGAGTACTATTGAGCCCGGTAGGTGGTGTCATACGCCGAGCAAGGGATGTTGTGGCTCCCGTTGTCATGGTCGCTCCCATGGGTCTCCGCTGAGTAGGAAGTGTGTTGGTCCGGGCCAGGAGCCGTGTTGGGGGCGTCTTTGTCTTGTCTTCATTCTGAGAGGAAATTGAGTTATTTCTTTGGCGCGGCGGAGTGGATGTAGATGCTGTCAATGGTGGTGGTCTTCGGGGAGCTGTGGGATCACGAGGGTTTCGGGGCATGCCCCTGAATCTTGACTGCGGCTGTGGAGGCTCGCGGGTCACGCTAGGCCGACGCCTCTCTTGAGAGACGTTGTTATCATTGGTTTCGGTAGGTCTGGTCAGTGGTTTATTTGGTGATGGACTCCTAGCCGAAGACTTTCCTGTCGGGGGATCAGGAAGTTTGGAGTTATTTGAATATGATACTGATAGAGGGAGCACTGCCGTTGGGTTTGCACCGTCATCGCCATATGATTTTGGCGGGAGTGCTTTCTGACTACCTAACTGTTCAGTTTCTGTTCGTGGCTCGTTCGCAGAGATAGACCCCTTTTGATCCGCAAAGTCACCTCGTACATCTTTCAAGTAAGCTCCGAAGACGCCTGGATCAATTGGCCCTTGCCTTTGCTGCTGAGTGAGAATGCCCGGTGCCGAAGGCGTAAGAATGGAGGATTCGGGGCGACTCGCATAGGCCCCTAATATGTCCGAGCTATCGTAAAAATCCGAAGTCGAATCAGTATTGCTCGGTGGTCGTGAAGCGGGCTTGCTATTTCGGATTGGTATGTCGATAGTCTTCTGCAAAGAATTCCTACTCATAGCCTCAAACACTTGTGCTTGAGCCAGTGCCCGTGTGTTACTATTTCTTTTGAGCTTAGGGGTAGGGCGCTTGTCGCTAGTTGGAGATATTTGATCTCTCGAAGCGGGTGGAGAAGGCGTCTTGGGCGGAGGGTTTTTTGGCGGTGCGGGAGGTTGTGGTTCGACCTTTGCTGTGTATGCTGGTGGTGGGGTCTTAGGGTTAGAAGGTATTGATTGGGATGGTAACGGTGGTGGATCCGCAAAGATAGATTTGGGTATGGGAAATGGTTCTGGGGCGACAGCATTGCTGGTTACTCCAGGGGCTACTCCTGGAGGGTTCAGTTGAGGTTCTGCCGTTACGGGTTTGTCAACTGGAGTATCTTCCTTCGCGTCTACCTCACGTTTGGTTGTTTGGTCTTGCTGTCGAGCTTCACTTTCTTTCTTCCATCTCTTTTCTTTTCTGGTTAAATCAATCTCGAGTACTCTGGTGCCGGGCGCTACCTTTGAACGAAGACCGTCGTCGTCTTTGTCAAAGTACAGAGCCCATATGGTAGGAAACTCTTCAACGGCACACCACCCCTCCCAACCGTCGAAAGTCAATCGACGATCTTGGCGAGTGCAGTCGAATGGTCCCGTGATGTTGGGTTGTGCATTTACTCGGACCCCATACTTGACTTCATATGTGTCTTTGTCAATGTAGACCCAATTCATGATAGGGGCCTCGTCAGTAATAGTAGTGACGAGACCCTCATAACTCGAGTCTGGATAAGGCAAATAGTACCCAGCGTATTGGTGCCCATATGGACTCCCATCGCTAGTACCCGTGTCAATGTAGATCTATAAATAAGTGAGCACATGATCAGTATTTGGTTTTGAACATTACTACCTTGCCATTTTTCAGGACAAGAGGACGTCCATTGATTTCTCTACTCCTCATAGAGGATTTGACACATGTGGCTATGAGATTGCATCGTCGTGCTCTGTGCTCTTCTCTTTTTTCCTTAGCTTGGGACTGGCGAATAGCTTCCTGAGTACCGAGAAGACCGGGTGCGGTTATGACAGCGATGAGAATGGGTAGCACCATGATTCAATGGGCCTCAGCGGCGCAGTCGTCGTGACTCTTTCGAAGCTCACGAGCATCGTCTGCGGCTAGAGCATCAACGGGAATCTGGAAAGAGCAATGTTCTGTACGGAGATATCCAGAGGTCTGGTCAGTAATGCCGGACGTGTGAGTTGTCGAATTTGGCGTATCTGGAAGCCTTCTATCGAATCTTCTCGAGCGGTGGAACGCCTCTGGACCATGTTAGCACGTGCTTAGTGTTCTGTTGTCGTGGACCCTGCACATGCAGCGTTCTTCCATGAAGCATCTGCAGGTCGCGAGCTCTATGCATGGGAACGCAAATGCAGTCCCACTTGAACTGACACGCACATTTTGTTTTGACGAACGCGTATACGCTCCGCGAGTATGCTAGGACTTGTGCAGTCCGGTCGTCTGATTGTACACTCTTAATCCGTGATCAGATCCTTTTGCTTAGTCGGAGGGAGTCCACATTGAGGATATGCCTGTCTCATGGCTTGTAGATCGTTAATTGTCGGTACGAACCGGCGGCAAGCGATGTTCGAGGCCTTTTTGATCAGGCAGATGGCATGATAATCGGAAGAGAAATTGCCGTCTCAGACTTGTGAGCTCGCTCGTGGACCCCTGGCTGTTTCAGCTTCGACATCCTTCCCCCGCAAAGCCGTAACGGGGCATTGACTACACGTGAACAGCGACAATGTTGTGCACATCTAGATTGTGGCGATCTGCGGTCGTGCAGAATTACAGTACGAGCCTCGAATGATACTTCGGGGACTTACTCCTTCAAACGGACTGAATGCATCCTGAGGCGTTTCGACGTTTCGAAGTCTGCGTGTCCCAGTACCGACTCTGTGAACCCGCTAACTCGCTCCTGGGTTTGTGCTGATGAATGTAGATTTATGCTGTTCTGGGCACCTGGACCAAGCATTTGAATTCTTCATATATAAGGTTGCTGAACATCAACCTTTGAGAGCCAGACAGCTGCGCTGATTCTCCTTCACCCACCAAGCCAACAAACCAGAACCCAGGAGCCAGACTCCCAGATCCTATTCAACGAGCTAGTCTCAAAGTCCAAGATATTCACTTAATCCCGAACCTCCTATTTCCAAACCACCCACTTCACAATGTCTGCCGTGTAAGTCCACATATTTTCCAGGCTCCTGCAACATATCGCTAACATAATTTTAGTGACTCTGCAACTCGACCAATGGGCTACATGTCCGACAGTGATGATGGTCAAGCTTCCGGCGGCCGCAAGCTTACTACCAACGTTGGCCAAGTTCCCTCATCTCGCCACCTCAACCAGCCCGCAGGCTCAATCGTGAAGGGCCCGGTCGACGACAACGGCAAGCTGAAAGACGCTGCACTCTTGCTTGGAATCAAGTTGGACCTGGAGGCCGAAATCCACTTGACGGCCAGGGTACGCGGAGACATTACGATTGGATTGTACTAGAGAGTGACTTGGTGTTTGGTACTTATATATCATGACTGGAATACTGGAACGATTTAGGATGCATCAATTGTAGGCTAGACAAGTTGTTTTGTGTTTATATCTTTGGGAGTACATGGCACTACCGATGGGAGCGACCTTTGGTGGGTGAAGTCCCATAGGAACTCAATACCTGAAATCCTGACCATTATACAACGGAAGCGCACTTTGCGATTCCATACAAATTATCTTCCTGCGAACTGTGATCAATGCTATCTGCTTTACATCTCGTTTCGAGTTCCGGTTACCAAGTTCATGGAGGTATACATCAGCATCCAGACCGTTAGTGAAACAGGCGAGATGAAAGCGGCGACTAGATAGCCATGACTACTATGAATCAATACGTTCAGCAAGGTCGAGCAAAATATCTCAAGGCGGGTCTATAGATCGTGAGGGGTAGCATTCAGTTGAACGAATCAATATCTGAGGCATCACGAGGAAAACTTGATTTATGCAATGAACCTTTTCCACATATTAGCAACGATTCTTCTCATAAACTAAAGACATGTGCAAAATATGACGAAGTGCTGATCAGACTCTTGCCGTGTCACCGGCAGTTGTCACCAAGGCCGTAGCTCAGTAGACCGTCGTGATTAAAAGTGAATGTTCATCCCGCGAAGCAAACGAAAAATAAGTGAGAATGAGACTTACATGTCACGGTCAATACAAGTTTCGATTGAGAACTTGGTGTAAACCTCCTATGCAGGGATGCAACTTGCCACTATGATTACCATTAGTTAGCGCTTTCAAAAGAGTCATAACCATGGGTAGATAGGGAAGTATCAGCAAAGACGAATATCGTCGTCACTACCAGAGGCAGCTTGGACATATGCTTGTCATTTGTATTGTCGATTCATCATGAAAGCGAGAAGTGTAGAGCGGGGGACGGCATGTACCTATACCAATGCGTGCCTGTGATAGGCCGCTTCCTAATCTAAGGGTACAGTCAGCAAAAAGAAGTCTTTTGATCTAACATTATGATATTGTTCTTTTCCGTGGATCAGTAAGGCATGAATGGAATAAAAGATTGTTTGTCGTCATCGGGAAACCCGAATAAGACTCGTCATCTAGTTGCATCATATCCAATCGAGAAAATGAAAATTATTTGCTTACATGAACATGACGATTCTAGCTAACGGGAATGGCGACCCATCTTTTTCTACTTTAGTTATCAGCTGCCGAACTGTCGATGACGGGATACGTGAAGCAGTATCTGAAGGAATCAGTGGGCGAGGTTTTCTAGGCCTGCCGCAAAAGGGCATGTCCGTCATGAACTTTCGGAGCCCAGTGCCATTCATCATGGAAAAATGTGTTCGGATGGAAGATATGAACGGTTGCGTACCGGCGAAGGGTGGTAAGGTCTGGGGAGGGGAGGGGCTAAAAGCCTTGGTCGGTATCTATATAGTCATGGAGGTCAGCAAATGGGTGATTTAGACGTTGCAATTCTGTTAAGAATGAATGCTAGATCAGAAAACAGCCTGTGTTTTATCGACATTGACAGAATCTCAGTCGGTAATTTCCAGCGGTGCAAAGCACCAAAGATCATCATTAGAACGAGTCGAAGACAAAAATCAGGCTTACACAAGTATTACTCCCAAGATGCCACTGTTCGATCTGGGTTGCGACGAGAATGTCTTTCTGCTATGTGGAAGTCTATATTCGCGTTAGGGATTGAACAAATAACAAGGCCAACAAATGAAGAGTGTTGAAGACGTATCAGACTGACGTGCAAGCTGGAGTTTCATTCCTCGATGAGGTCAAAGACTCTAGTTTGAAAATTGGCTTTGTATATCATCATGCAAAGGGGTCTGGGATAGGCAGGGAAAAAGTTTGGCTGACCTTGGGAGCTTTGCTCTACGCAGGAGCTCTGGTTAGATGATCGGGAGATGCATTGCAGACTCGAACTTTATTCAGCTCAAGGCTGTGGTGGTTCAGGATGGCGAAGCAACTTGCTTGCAGGTAGGGAGTTTAAGGAGTGTAGCTTCGAGATGAGAGCAGGTAAAAAGTCGAGGTTTGGAGTTCAAGCTAAATTTTCCGTGGCCGCTTAACGCGAGTATGGTTAGTCAGCGGACGTGCATGTCTTGGCATCATCGCGCCAA
The DNA here is from genome assembly GCA_001007845.1 of Nigrograna mackinnonii. Taxonomy (NCBI): domain Eukaryota; kingdom Fungi; phylum Ascomycota; class Dothideomycetes; order Pleosporales; family Nigrogranaceae; genus Nigrograna; species Nigrograna mackinnonii. The sequence continues at coordinate 55,904 of JGVQ01000105.1, forward strand.
TACTGATTGAAGCGCGTGTTCTGCTTGGGAGCATCTTGCATCGAAAATCGCAAACATTTTACGTCCGCTTTCCTGTGTATACAGAGGTCGCTGTCTCTCTATCTCAAGGACAGACGCGTTGAGTAGTGCTAATTAGACGCATCACTATAGTTTCAGAGGCGACCCTCCGACCAAAGTTCACCGGGAGTATTACACCGAAGTACGCTTTTGACCCCATTCTCTTCAGTCTTGATCCAATTGGGAGATGTTGGAATAATGCTGAACCGACGTAAAGAGAAGTTTTGCAAATGCCGGAAAGGTATCCGGTGCAATTTCAACCGAAGCGGACTTCGAGCCGACTCTGAGGCTTTAATGCAGGAGTCCACTTAGATACCGGATAATCGTTTAACGTTCTGCGAGCGTATCGTCGCTCTTCCGGTTCGATATCGTGCATATCCACATCCATCGGTAGCGACTGTTGTGTGATAAAGTTCCATGAGCGAGTTTATGATTGTAGGACAGGCATGGTAATGACGACAGTGACCAAGACCGAGTACACGGCAAACAGCTGAAAGCTTCATTTTGACGACAAACATTCATCATGTACGGCGTGTCGAAGATGGCGAGTAGAACGAGATAATTGATAATGCCTCTTAAAGAGTGATCGGGATCAACTACCATTTTGCTCTCCAAAGCCGCGGACCGGAAAATGTCGGGAAAACCCATTCCGGGGTAAGGCGCAGGCCCCGCAGCAACTCACCCCTCCATCGTCATCTTTCACGAGCGTAACAAAGCTGGACGGAACCGCATCAAGCAATAAAGATGGCACCCAGAAGCGCACACGATCGTCACCCGCACTGCTTCAAGGCTTCATATCCAGTCGCCTCAGGGAACAAAACACTGGCTTGTGCTCGTGACCCTAGGGCGCAGTACCGAGGACCTCCAGCTGTCATCTCAAAACAGACCCGAACTGTCCTCCGCGTGCCCGACTACTCCGCCGCTGGTAGCCACATAAACCCAGGCCACTAGTTCAAAACTATCCTTCCGATCATTCTTCGGTGCAATTGTTTTCAAAATTCACTTTCAGCCCTGACTTGCGAGCCCCCCTCTGTCTCGCACTCACAACTTGACACAAATAAAGCACAATGGCGACAAATGGTAGCGGCAACAGCGGGGGTGGAGCCGTAGGAGAGGCTATCAACACCGACATCATCACCCTAACCAGGTTCCTCACCGAAGAGCAGACAAAACACAAGGAGGCCACTGGAGACTTCACGTAGGTGACGAGCCGAGCTGGAAGAAACAAACAAATGTCAGTGTCAGTGCTAATATGTCATGTCTCCAGGCTGTTGTGCCATGCCCTCCAGTTTGCTTTCAAGAGCATTGCATACTACATCCGAAGGTCGACATTGATCAATGTGCGTATAATCCTGACAATGACCTGAAGCCGCCGCTAATCATAAATAGTTGACTGGCCTCGCGGGCTCATCCAACACTACGGGCGATGACCAAAAGAAACTCGACGTTATTGGAAACGAGCTCTTCATTAGCGCTATGAAGAGTTGTGGAAGGGTCAAGGTTCTTGTCTCCGAAGAAGAAGAGGAGGCCATTGTGTTCGACGAATACCCGGAGGCTCGGTATGCGGTCGCGTGCGATCCCATCGATGGCTCATCCAACTTGGACGCTGGGGTCTCGGTCGGTACTATTTTTGCGATCTACAAGCTTGAAGAAGGCGCAAAGGGCACAAAGGAGGATCTGTTGAGACCCGGCACTGATATGGTTGCTTCTGGCTTCACTATGTATGGCGCATCAGCCCAGCTCGTGATCACCATGAAGGGTGGACAAGTGAACGGATTTACCTTGGATAACTCGTTCGGAGAGTTCATCCTAACCCACCCCAATATGCAGATCCCAAAGAAGCGCGCCATTTACTCAGTGAATGAGGGTAACAGTCTCTACTGGGAAGAGCCAGTAAAGGAGTATGTCAACAGCCTTAAGTATCCTGGAGAGGGCGGCAAACCATACAGTGCCAGATACATTGGATCCATGGTTGCTGATGCTTACCGAACCCTGCTATATGGAGGCATATTTGCGTACCCCGCGGACAAGAAGAGCCCCAAGGGCAAGCTCCGCATTCTCTACGAATGCGCGCCAATGGCCATGGTGTTTGAGAACGGTATGTGTACAGGAAATTCCCGGAAATGAGTGTTTGCTAACATATGCCCAGCTGGCGGCCTTGCAATCGATAGCCATATGCGCCGCATGCTCGATGTTGTTCCGGAGCACATTCACGATCGCAGCGGTATTTTCTTGGGCAGTGAGGGTGAGGTGCAGAAGGTTATTGACACCCACAAAAAGCATGGTAAATGAGGTGCCGCGATTTCCACAGCACGAGTGCTATGAATATCTATCGCAGTGTTGACATTGCGGGGGCAAAATGGAAAGGTTGATCATATCCAATTGCGGGTCATAGGTCTCAAGGGCGCCAGGTGTACGTTAGCAAATTTGATACGGATGTATAGATCTCCGGATTACTGGGCGACCAGATCTTCTATTCTTGCAGCTGCGATGTACGCATCGGGCCCGTTCGCGGCCGGTTGCCTATGCCTAAGCATGAGATTTTGGGCCAGGGCGGCCAGATAATCAATTTGCTTCTTCGCCGTAACCATTGCGGGTGCCACGCACAGCAACAGCAATCGAAAGGGCGGGGTTTCCTGGGGAGCGCGACTATTCTTAACTTGCCATGACTTTTTTGTTCGCGCTCGTGGCAAGGGTGATGATCGAGTGGGAGACGGTTCTGTCAGAGGGCGTCTCTAGTCGATAACCACGGCCCGCAAGTCAGAGTTGGTGTCTTAGTAGTTGGGCCCCTCACGATAAGAGGCCATTCACCACTTTCTCTCAAAACGGGCGCAGGGAATCGATCGAGTGACTGCGCTATACTCACCAAGGGCACCCGAAGATCCTGCGGTGTTGGGTTCCCTCGTTTTTCACACGATTGCTTACATATCCCTTCATACTCAGAGATCCACTCCCAGTCCCAGAATTCCAGAATGCGGAAGTGCAAGAATGGCTGCACCGCGGCACCTCCACCGACTGTTCTATATATATACCCTGTCAGAGGCAGCAATATGCCGAGCCGCACAACGCTCCGGGGGTTGCTCTGTTATTTTTTTTTTCTAGACCGCGGGCTGGCAGCCTCGTGACTTGTGGGACTGTAGATTGAGGCACGGTGGCAGCATTGTGCTGGCCGGAGATTTCTGGGATTGATATTGGGCTTGTTAAAGCATTCCATGTTGTACGCGTGGAGCGGGCAGCGGGCACGGAGGCGGGAAGGGGAACCTACCTATACTAGGCACTTAGGGGGGAGGGGGACACTGGAGGCTGGAGGGGCCACTGGGGGTGTTAGGGGGCCATGTTGGCCTGAGCCCGGGTCATCCCATCCACTGCCCACCCATCCACCACTTACTGCCAGCCTTTATTCTTAGCCGCCGACCCTCACAGATCACCAAGGATCCTGCAGCTCACCCCCAAGCCATCACTCCCTGCTACGCGTCCCCATTCGCTCGACGCCTTCTTTCGAGACTCTGCGGTCTCCTGTCCTACGCCGCGCTGGGCTAGGTGGGCCTCCCATCGCAGGCCTCGCACGTCCGGGCTCTCTCAACCCTCCACTCCGGATCAACCTCTTTCTGGGCGACGAGAAGGCCGTGGCAGCGAATGGCCACAGTCTGGCGGACAATCTCTCCATCACAACATGCCCTCGCTGCCGTTCCCTCCCCTTACGCTGGCTACAGCATGAGCCAGGATTCGCAAAATCACCCCGGCCGCTCTCGTTGCTTTTGTGGGCCTCTGCGTCCACAGGTGACAAACATCTTCTAGTCCTGCACGTCTTTCCAACATCACCCGTTGCCACAAGACTGGATTCGTTGCACCAGTCGCAGGAGCCGCTGGAGGCTTCGGCGTCAAAAGAAGCCATTTGATATTCACACCTCTCGCCATGTCGTCCGAACAAGACTATGCCGCACCGCGGTCTCCTATGCTTCATCCTCCACCTCCCCCTCCAGCTCCGACCTCCATATCCCCACGCCTCCCTGGACAACCCTCCCAGATCTCTCCCACCAGGCGCATAGCTGTGCAACCGCCGCTCATCACGACAGCCTTAGCACCGCCGCAAGGAACGTCGTTCCTGCATTCGTCTACGCCCTTATCCGCAACGTCCTTGAGCGTTCCCTTTTCACCTGTCCCCTTCGCGGCTTCGCCCTCGACCTATGCCGCTTCCCCAGTGTCCTCTCCGATGGCGATGAGGAATCATTCCTCTGTCCCATACAATCCTCAACAATGGAGTCGGAATGGCCCCCTTGTGGGACAATACGTTCCTCATTCTGCTACACATACTCCTGTAGCAACATCTCGGCCGCCTGAAATAACGGGAATGGAAGGTAGGTTCAATGATTTTGTTTGTAGCACGGTCTTGATTTCGATTGAGTAGCTCGGCCTGCGCTGCTCAGGTAGAGCCGCAGCGGACAGCACGTCGAACATACCAATCTATCGTGAACATGATGTGAATCATTACTAACACACCTCTAGCATCAATGCCCTCTCCTCCTCCACCATACTCGCCTGGCCAGAACCAAAACATCTCTCAAACAGTCGGCCAATCGCCCCTCCATACCGCGCCTCCAAACCCACATCAATCCGAATATGTACCCTCCCCGCCATCCCGACCTATGTCTGGATTTATCAACAGTCGGCCGGGATCTCTGATTGCCCCAACGAGCGCAACGAGCATCACGTCCAACCATCAATTCCCACCTCCGCCTCCCAGAGCGGGTGAAAGATCTGGTTCCCGGGATGGGGCACGGTCAAAGTTCAGTCTGTCCGCATTTCGTAACAGAGCCCCAGACCACAGCCCTGCACCAAGCGCGATTGAATCGTTACGCATCACCACATCTGAGGCCCTATCACGCGCGCCAGCTTCTCCTGGTCTTCCTGGGCCTGGGTCTCGAGCATCTCAAATGTATGTTTCTTCTTTTCCGAGATACGAAAATCTCCTGACATAGCAATAGGTTCATATCTAGTGCATTTCCTGAACGAAGGTATAGTCCAGAATCTCAGTCACCCATAAGACCTCCCAACTCCCGCCGAGCAGCATCGGCTGGKGCTCTTGCTTTAGGCTCCGAATCAAGGACTCCCATTGAAAGTTCGCCCAACCCTCTCCAAGGGAACTGGGGGGTCGGCATGCCTCTACCCCCACCTCCTCCGGGACCGCCGCCAAATGGCTCAAGATCACAGAGCTTGGGACCCGTTCCTGATCCAAGCTCAAATCGAACTTCCATCATCTTACCGCCGCCTCCACCAACTCGAAGGCCTGGTCGCGGTAATCTAACGCCTATTCCTCCCACGCCCGTTGGTTGGCAGGAGGAGCAAGGGAGGAGTAGATCAAGGTCACCTGCGGCTCATGGGTTGCATCTAGACACAAGGCCGCAGGCTATTGCACCTCAAGAACGCATAATCCATTCTTCCGAGAGTGAGGATGTTTCAGTTTCATCTGGCCGTACTGCATCTACTGCAAATTCAAACAGTACCCTTTACCGTACTCCTGTGAAGCGGGACGAAAATACTCGAGGTATCCGTGAACGTCGCAGTGAGAGCCGCGCAGCTCGTGAACGCGGCGAGCCAAGCAACAACCCATGGGCACAGGATATGGAAAGTGCGTCCGCAAAACCGACAGACCTGGTTATCGGAACTCCAGACAAGTCTCTTAGTCGACGAGGTGCAGTTACTAAAGGTACCCCCCGTAGTGGAGGGGGCATTCGATCACCACGAAGTTCTCGATCGTTTGATGAAGCGGAATCCTCTAGTTCCACTCCTCGCTTGATAGATTCGTCTCGGAGAGTTGCATCCAGCGCCGCTGCACCAACACCTCCCTTCTCGCCAGGTACGGAAACTTTCGATCATAAACTGTCTCGAAAAGCTCCAGGAGCAATTCCCCCCAAAGCCCTCCCTACTCCTCCTCTACGCCAATACGGCGATGAGTATGGTTCAGACCTGACAAACTATTCAGGCGGTGCGAATCGTTCTACATCGCAGACATCGCATCTTTCGGATTCCAGATTTGAGGATTCTTCACATAGCACACCGAAACCGGCCGAGCAAAACGCATTTGCACAAGCAGCCATCGATCGCCATCGTCAATTTATTGACAGAGAAGTGGTTGCCCAGTCAGATCAAGAGAGGTTGGAGTTATTCGCCGAATTCATTGTCTCTGAGTCCAGACTAAGACGGGATCGTTACTCGGGTGCCTTTGATGCTATGGCTGGTGATATATTCGACCTGACCAGAGATCTATGGCGTTCATATGGCAGTACTGGGCGGAGATCGGCAACACCCAGCGCTCAGAGCACATCTGTGCCAAGTGGTAGGAGGTCACAAGCATCCACTGTTGGTGAATCACCGGATACGAGATTCTCCAATTCAGTACCTACGACAGCCGCTAGCCCCGCCTCATCCGTTGCTAACTTCACGCCACACACCGAACCGGCATCTCCATCTAGTGCCACAAGCCAGCGACAGCGGGATCCTGCGTGGAATAGCAATTATCAGCCTTGTCTCTCACCCATTCCTAGCATGGCTATGAGCACTGTCCCCGATGAAGAAGACTCCAGAGGCCGATCGGCTAGCCGCTGGTGGGAGGCTAGTAATGATGGTGGTTCATCTGGCATCGGCAGCAGGCGATTAGAGAGGAGCAAGAGAGAATCCAAATATATGAGTCTACCGAAAGAAGCTCGGGAAAACCTCCAATGGGCCGGGGAAGAGAATACTTCCCCAGCATACCAATCTGGTGGCAGCGCTCAGCATGTTTACGGACCAGATGAGTACCCTCCTGAGAAAGTTTCGTTTCAGGACGAAGCCCATGCTCCAGCTGCACAAACACAGGGCTACTACGCAAAATCTGCATCACTTATCCCTGACCCTCACAAACTCGATGTCTCACGACTTGTCACCCTTCCGCCTCCATATCCACGTCATCACCCAGCAGTCAACAACAGTCACCCCGACCTTGCTACCATTCGCAACAACCTCCGCAATGTTGCTGATTTGGAAGAAGTCAAATCGACAAAAGAACGTTTCAGGACTAAGATTGATGAGCGCAAGGGGCAAGAGAGCGCATCCCTCAACGAGCGGACGGCACATTTTCACTATAATATCCAAGAGAATGTGCGAAAAGGCGTCATGAATCATGCTGATGCTGCTAAGGCAGAATCAGACTTCAAGGGCCGGGAAGATAAACATGCTCAGGACAATGTCCAGTACATTTTCGACACTTTCCAGACCGAAGTCGCCAATCCTCTTCATGCACTCTTCTGTGAGCGTATCACGAAGGTCTCGGCATCGATAGAACACCTCAAAGGCAGATTATCAAACGATTCGCAAGAGTTCAACCCCAACCAAACGCAGGAAGAAGGCGACGACAAGCCAGAACTTCTCGAGATGCTTACATTGCTTAAGTGGCTTTTTGAAGCTCGAGAGCTCTTGCACAAAGAAATGTTTGAGCTTGAAGATGAACGCAATGACCTTTACAGAGACATTATCGTACTCCCATATGCCCAGGCAAAGAATGACCAAAAGGTCAGAGAAGCCACCGAGTTCTTCAAACAAGATGCACAGGACCGAAAGGTCACATGGGAGAAGGAGATCTTGAAAAGATACGAAGATTTTATGAATGTCATTGAGGAGAATGTCACCCGAGGTGTTGAGGCACAGCTTTCAGCTTTCTGGGACATTGCACCTGGCCTCCTCACCATCGTGCAGAAGATACCACAGCGGCTTCATGGATTTGACGTTCTCATTCCAGTGCAAGAGTATGAAGAAAATCCAGTGTATTATGACTTCCCTCTACAATACCTGTACTCTCTTCTCGCACATGCGGGTCGGTCAGCCTACCAATTCATCGAGTCTCAGACGAATCTCCTTTGCCTCCTTCATGAGGTCAAAACCGGTGTTATGACGGCAGGTTCTCGACTCCTCGAGACCCAAAGAAAGCTCGAGGGTGAAGACCTCGACAGCGTCGATCGAGAGATGCAGGCTATTCGCGAAGACGAAGAATCGAGATTAACGGACGATTTGAAAGACAAAGTTGGTTTGGTGGAAAGCCAATGGGGTGAAGCCCTAGGCAAAGGTCTGGAAGATTGCAAAAGAAGGGTCGAAGTATACTTGGTTCGTCAAGGTGGTTGGGATGATAGCTTGAAGGAGTGATTTTGGCATCTTTTTAGCTTTGCATTTTTCCTGCATTTTGGCACAGATACCCATTCTTAGCCTAGTTGAGCTGTTGCTCGTTTCTTTATTTGGGATTTAAAATCGGCTTGGTAGACATGAATGRATGATGAATGGGCTTCACTGGCTCGCTAGCTGCGGCCTTCAGCTTTTATTTCCACCTGAGGTGATTTTTCTTCCTCGCGCAACGTGATGGAAAAACCTTCAAAGATGAGATGGCTTAGCTTGAACTCTGGAGTGGTGCAGATAAAGGGTACACGTAATGTTAAGTCTTGGGACTGTTCTCCCCAGCTTGACCACTCTGAGCGTGCGTTGTATCGGCCTCGTGTCAAAAACAAACGTGGTTGTGAAAGGTCAAGCAGGCTTTTACTAGATCGATGGGTTTACACCCATTTTTCGCTGATTTGCACATCCAAAGCGATGCTACACTACCTCTCTGGTGCCTTCCACTTTTGTGTCGTTTGTGGAGAAGCAGCCTTTCACTGGGTTTGCTAGCGTTTCCTAAAGAGGACTAGCGCACTTAACAACAATTTTTTGGGTAAGAATGAGCGGACGCTGCGACGCTCCCCGGCTCCTTAACCACAACCACCTCAACAACTTCTCGCCCTCTCGCCCTCCAACTCTGAGATATCCGCTCGCGGACTCTCTCCCATACCAAAAAACTCTAGCAAAACAAAAAAAACTATAAAACACTACAAAAACCCCGTCTGACGACCCCCGACAACTCGCTCGTCACCCTCTTCAGTCGCTTTGCCCCCCGACACACTCGCAGCCTCCTCCAATCTCCCGCCTCGGTGTGTGCAAGAATTAGCTCATCCAGCTTGCTCTTTTTCTTGGACCCGTAACCACAGTTATTCTCGACTCGATACTGTCGCAGCTCGCTAGTTGTTAGATAGCTCCAAGGTGAGCGCCAGAACTTTTTTTTTTCTGAAGCGAGCCCACTTTGCACGCCGCAACCCTGCCTTCGCCCACAAAATTTTGTCTAAGCCGCTCACCCTCATCAATAGATCAACAACATGTCTTCTGAAGTCGCAAACTCCACTTCTCCCGTCCAAGACGGTGCTCCTGACGCTGGCGCCAATGGCACCACTGTCAACACCAACGTTGGTGCTTCCCAGAGCGGTGATGTCGCTACCCCAACCTCCGCTGCCCCTTCTTCTCAGAACAACCAAAACTCTGCTTCTCTCTATGTTGGAGAGCTCGAGCCCTCTGTGACTGAGGCTATGCTCTTCGATTTGTTCTCTTCCATCGGCCAGGTTGCCTCTATTCGAGTCTGCCGTGATGCCGTCACTCGCCGTTCGCTCGGATACGCCTACGTAAACTACAACAGCTCCGAGGATGGCGAGAAGGCTCTCGAGGAGCTCAACTATACCGTCATCAAGGGAAAGCCCTGCCGCATCATGTGGTCTCAGCGCGACCCTGCTCTGCGCAAGACAGGACAGGGCAACGTCTTCATTAAGAACTTGGACACTGCCATCGACAATAAGGCTCTTCACGACACCTTTGCTGCTTTTGGTAACATTCTAAGCTGCAAGGTCGCCCAAGATGAGCTTGGTAACTCCAAGGGTTACGGTTTCGTTCACTATGATACCGCTGAGGCTGCGACCAATGCCATCAAGCATGTCAACGGTATGCTTTTGAACGAGAAGAAGGTCTTCGTTGGCCACCATATCCCCAAGAAGGACCGCATGAGCAAGTTTGAGGAGATGAAGGCCAACTACACCAATGTTTACGTTAAGAATGTTGAGCTTGAAGTCACCGACGATGAGTTCCGCGATCTCTTTGAGAAGTACGGCTCCATTACTTCTGCCTCACTTGCTCATGACGAGCAAGGCAAGAGCCGAGGATTTGGATTCGTGAACTACACCAAGCATGAGGATGCTGCTGCCGCGGTCGATAATCTCAACGACACCGAATTCCGAGGACAGAAGCTCTATGTTGGCCGTGCCCAGAAGAAGCACGAGCGCGAGGAGGAACTCCGCAAGCAGTATGAAGCTGCCCGCCTAGAGAAGCAGTCCAAGTATCAGGGCGTCAACCTTTATATCAAGAACCTCGATGACGATGTGGACGATGAGAAGCTCCGTGAGCTCTTCACTCCTTTTGGTACTATTACCTCTGCCAAGGTCATGCGCGATGCCATGCCAGCTGACCGACCTGACTCACCATCTGATGAGAATAAAGATGATGAGAAGGAAGGCGAGGAAGCAACCAAGGAGAGCTCCGGTGATGAGAAGAAAGAAGAAGATGGTGAACCCAAGGAGAAGGACAAGGTCACCATCAAGGGTGAGAAGAAGATACTTGGCAAGAGCAAGGGATTCGGCTTTGTCTGCTTCAGTAACCCTGATGAAGCCACCAAGGCTGTCACCGAGATGAACCAGAAGATGATCAATGGCAAGCCGCTTTATGTTGCCTTAGCTCAGCGTAAGGATGTCCGCAAGAGCCAGCTCGAGGCGACCATCCAAGCCCGCAACCAGCTTCGCATGCAACAACAGCAACAGCAGCAATTTGGCGGCATGCCTCAGATGTTCATGGCTCCTGGCCAACAGCCAATGATGTTCCCACCAGGTGCTCGAGGACAGGTTCCTTTCCCACAGGGTATGCCTGGAGGACAGGGTGGACGTGGGGCAGGCTTCCCAGGCGGCATGCCCGGCCAACAAGGCGGTCGCGGTGGTCCGAACGCTCAACAGATGCCCCCAATGTACATGGCACCTGGTATGGCACCTGGTGGCTTCCCCGCTCCCTACATGAACCCTCAATACCTTCAGCTAGCTCAGGCAGCCCAGCAAGCTGCTATGGGTGGTGGTCGCGGTGGTTCGCGAGGACCCATGGCCCCTATGCCCGGTATGCAGCCTCAGATGGGCGGCGTACCCGGCATTCGTGGCAACCAGTCTTTCCCACAAGGCCAGCCTGGTCGCGGTGGCATACCTGGTGGTGGACGACCTGGTCAGCCCATCCAGGGTAACTTCCCACAAGGCGGACGCCCCGCCGGTCCAGGTGCTCCTGCTCAGCCGGGTATCGATGTTACCGCTCTGAATGCTGCGCCTGCCGGCCAGCAGAAACAGATGCTCGGTGAAGCTCTCTACCCCAAGATCCACGAGATGCAGCCGGAATTGGCTGGTAAGATCACTGGTATGCTTTTGGAGATGGATAATACCGAGTTGATCAACCTGTATGTTTACGTTGCTCGACTAATAGCATGTTCTAACAATCTACTAGCACCTCCGACGAATCTGCCCTGCGTGCTAAGGTCGAGGAGGCCATGACCGTTTACGACGAGTACATCAAGAACAAGGATGGTGAGCCATCTAAGGAAGATGGTAAAGACGAGGCAAAAGAGGAGAAGGCCTAGTCTGGAACACTGAACAGATGATGATGGCTTGGCTTGGTTATCGTATTCAGGCCAGGTCACATATTATTGATGTCTGATCGATGATTTTTCTCTGGCGAATGGCGCATGGTTTATGGTACCTTACGTTTGGCGGACAGCATCACGACTGATTGCACTCTAAAAGTTCTCTACTTTCTCGGTCTCCCACTATTGAGCTCGGCTCCATGGCTCTCACCCAACAAGACTGCAGGCAACACTTCTTATTGGACGGGTGGGACCCATGGCTGACGGCTCCCTTCTCTTTCTTACTTGATTGACAGACTAGCTTCGACTGTAGGGGCTACTTCAATCTCCCATTCGAGAAATGCTTTCACTTTCTGGCACTTTTTTGTGTGTATTATAGACGACCAGTCAGGTCTACAATGACCAACGCTATGGATGGAATGGGGTTCTGAAGGGCGGATATCCACCAATTTGATACCTACAGTGGATGTGGACATTTCGTATGGAGACGATGATATGGTGGATTAGTTAGTATTCATTTGGACGGCTGGTTGCTGATGCGTGTGGCTCTGAACTTTCGAGACTGCCGCAGATGGCACCAGAGGACTATGGGGGATTTGGAAGTAGGTAGTGCATAGTCTGAACAGATTTTTCAATCTTCAATTGGTGCACATGCCAGACCGTAAAAAGTAGATCCATCATATTTATATCGAGAATTCGAAGGGGAACCAGCGGTCTTTGGGCTTCCCAAATGGCCACTAGTGTACATCCACGGCTTTATAGGTCTACGACACACAGGTGGGCCATTTTTCATTCAGGGTAGTCGAGGAAAGATGTCGATATTGGGATCTAGGCCTTTAAATTTATCAAACACAAGGAACATAACATTCTCCAGACCCTCTGAAAGAGGCGACTTTTCATCGCGATCTAGGTATCTCTTCTTACCCCTCTTTTCCTTTGCTCAATTTGTTTAGATGTAAATTCTAGAAATTGGACCACTCGTCGCGTAATTTTGTTCTAACGTCCCAGAGTCCCGTACGTGTTCCGCAATATTCATCTCATTAGAATCGACCAGGCCATAAGTAACCTAAAGTTCTCTTGGTGGTGGTCAGGCTTCAGAACCTACACAGTTGTGCGAAGTGACCTAGTAAGTTCGAACCTGACGCCTGATTCTTTCTCACACACCACGCATCTTCTCGTTTGTCGTTTATGGCTACTTTCGCTGCCCCAAGCGTCTGACGTTGCAAAGATGCACGTTACTTTCGTTTTGAGTAAGTTAGGTATCAGATCCGTAGGGCTCGTCTTCCTAGTTGAAAGCCTCCAGTATTTATTCTATTACGAGATGGTGAAGAACCTGCGCCCAAAGACGTGGCCTTGGGGATCCATGCCTTCCCTGGCAATGGAATTCGGCTGGAGCATGCGCCACGTGTTGTAGCGCTGCACGCGTCAGCCACGAGGGTTCGTGGCTGTCACTATGATGCCAAAGCTACCGGTAACCAGACAAGAAACGGGCTTTAATAGTTACCTAGGTAAGCTCACCTCGTTCCTAGACAATTTAAGGCTCCATAGCGGTCTTCCTGATGCCTATGCTCCCGCATGAGCATCTAACTACGCACTGCTTTGGTGGAATCAGCCTATCCTCAAAAGTGACATATGCCCCTTTCAGAAATTGAAGGGCAAAGTGGTGGCCGCGGAGGTCTTTGGAAGGTATTAGATTCGAAGAGTGGGACATAATTTCAGGGACGCAGCCAATTGCTGCCAGGGGCAATGCAATGCAAGGACCGTAATGTGGTATTTGCCCGCGTGACAAAGGATAGTTGGCCGTATTGGTGGTATGGTATTTTGCATTCGCCATGTGGAAATCCAATGACGTAGTTCATCGCCCTGTTCCCTGTTCCAACTTTGGCGCGTATCTAGCTCACCCCAGAGCTTGCATTTTTGGTCCTCCCAAAGTCTCGTCTCTACAACCACAGTGCCGAACACCCGTGGTGAGCACGATGAAGCCCCGAATAACCGCTCTCCCCACACTGTCGCGTGTCTGTCCATATCAGCGGACTCGGCTACCCTCAATTGTCTCCAATCCTACGAAACTCCGGCGGCCGGCGATAGCTATAGCTCCTACAAACACGCGACCCGGCACTTTGACGATTACTCGTCATATACGGCTAGAAGGGCGAAAGAGCAACAGCTATGACAACTCGAACGCGAGGCCTGCGGAAGAACTCGATCACAATATTACACAGGAGGAGAAGGATGATTATGCCAATAAGCTAGTAGAGGATAAAGACAAACAAATACGGACACCATGGCATAGACAGGGGAGTGATGTTCCGCCTGTGGCACGCCAGAGGGAAGCTGGGGCGATGACGAAGGGTATGTGATGCATCTAAAAAGTCGGAATATAGCTAATATCACGAGTAAGGCAAACTTCTCACGACGCCGTCCCGTATGCTAAAGCTAGGTAAATAAACCTCGACTCCTTTAATGGTAAAAGCGAACTCACCGAAGCTAGTTCTTCCCCTTGAAGCCGGCATCGAGAGCGGGTCTCGCGATAGGAATGCGGATCGAAAAAATGTCGAACCCCTCGCTCTCCTCGTTCATCCCCAACAACCCCTATCCTACCTCGAGCGTTTGATACAGGCAGAGCTGCCCACCATCAAGACCGAGGACGGCCGTGATCGAACACCAAATGTCTTTTTCCGCGCAGAGGACTCTATGCAAGACGAGCTTCAACCCAGTCCAGCTGCCAAAACTCCCGTCTCAGAAGACTCAGAGGCATTGCAGGATAAAGAAGGAAACGAGGACTTTGAAAAGGTTGACGAAATAAGGATTGATGGTAAGACAGAGAAAACCGGAAAGCTCGGCAGCACCAATCGCAAGACGGCCGATGAAGCAGCTACATTGCGTCGTGGTCACGGCGAAGGAGGCGTAGAATCATACAGCGGGCTGGGCCACGAAGCACCCGCGGATAAACAAGGCGAGCGAAAATTCGTGCGCTGGTCAAGCTCAACAGAGATTGGAGACTTTATCCGAGATGCCGCGCGAGGTCAGGAATTCGCCGTAGAGATTGAAGGAGCGCCCACAGATATTCGTGTGGGCGTGCCGAGCTTCTCTGACAGGACTTATTATCTCCGAATGAGACTGAGGAAGATGAGCAAGCACATTGCTGAAATGGCAGAGTTGAAGGAGGAGTGTGATAAGATTGCGCATAAAGGTGCTCAGAGAGTCGCCATGGGCGGTTTTGGGATCCTTCTAGGTTGGTGGGCAATGGTCTATCAATTGACCTTCAGGTACGCCAAGTCCATCTTCAACCCTTCAGAACCTCGGGACTAACTCGAAAATAAAGAACAGAGCTTGGTTGGGATGTCATGGAGCCAGGTAGGTCCCATTTCGCCCTACAAAAGATATGTTAGGCGTGTTGTAGGACTAGGCGTGGAGCAGTCTTGAGACTTGGGTGAATGTCTCAAGATGTTATCCCACTCCTACTATAACATGTCAACATATACCCCCCTAAGAATGATGTGCTAACTTAGTTCTAGTGACGGTTAGTAATTTCCCGGTTCTACTGCGTTGAATTCATCCCGATATGCACCGGAAGAGTTTATAGACAGGAGCGAAAATCCCGGATTTTCTTCGCGAGCATCACCACAGCACAGACGCGAATTAAAAAAAAGGAATTCTATGAGTATCTAGCTGACATATATTTAGTATCTCGTTGGCCTTTCGACATTGATCGGCGGTTACGTTTGGTTTCTTTATCACAATCGTGAAGTGAGCTATCGCAGCGCTATGAACTTCACCATCTCCCGACGGCAGCAAAAGCTTTATCAGACCCACAATTTCGATCTCCATAAATGGCAGAATTTGATCGATGAGGGTAATCTCCTGAGGAAGGAGATCAAGGGTACCGTCTCACCTCACCTCAATTTGGAAATATCAGGCACTGACTCTAATAGCCGTCGCGAACGAATACGACGTCGAGTGGGATGAGCTAGCTGATGAGAAGAACGAACAGGTCGCAGAAGCACTTAGAAAGGAACGGCGAAAGCAGAAGAAGAGCAAAGATGATTCAGATGACGGCGAAGGTGGAGGTGATAAGGGTCACAAGTAGTGCGGTGCAAGAGGACCGTCGACAACGAAGGATTCATTACCATGCATACCATTCCAGAGGTTTCATTCACCATTCTTGACTTGTCCAAAGCGTGGAGTTTAGCACAAAGATGGGGTGGGTCGCGCGCGCATGCATACCTCTATCCAGCGAATGGACTTTAAGCATTATAGAGACTTAAAGGTCAGCTGGTGCACATAATACATACAAATTATCTTCCAGCGATTACATTGAAGGCTAGAGGGATGAGTTTCGTTTCAATATTTACCTCCCTTTAGACTGCTAGGCGAGCATATACATGATGCGTTGCATTCTACCAGTCTATGCAAGTGCCGCCTAACCCGGCCAAAGCTCGTTCTTGACCGAATTAAATAAGAGGGAGATGCAGGAACATAAGGCTCGGAGTGAAATTAGCCCTTCAGACCGTAATCAAAGAACGTAAGTTGGGTAGATTCTCTACCAGTCAATTACGAGATCCGAGGCTGATCTAAGACATGAGCTTATCACGCGGAGATCTAGATCCAGCAAATGACAGCTAGGTCATCATCACGTTCGCCTTACCAACGAACGTCTACCTTGGCCAAGAACATGTCTTGGATAATCGGTTGATTCAAAGCTGAGGTGGGCATGGCCTTGTATTTCGTGGCCGGCAGCATTCCCCTCGCTCTCCGACCCCCCGACGACGGGCCGCCGACCATGCATGCCTAGAGTGAAAGATAGATAGTAGAGTCGATAATAGGGATATTACTATTGGACTCTTGGCGTTATTCCCCTAAGGACACTATTTGTAGAAGCATAGATCGGCATGACTCGCTCAGGTCGGAGTGAATGCATAGTACGATGGACCGACGTAGGTTGGAATCAGCCAGTCACTGGAGCAAAGAGTCCGGCGAATGGGACGATGATGGGGTTAGCTTTGCCAATCCATCGGCGAGTCGGTATAGCGATCTCATAAGCACTGGTGTTTGAATGGCCAGCCCGACGTATCAAGGCCGACGTCTTTGAATATGACATCGGCGAGTCGGCATGGGGTGTCCGCGAAGAGGTATCGAAAGCGGAAGTCTTTGTGCCTGATGCAGCTGCGCAGGTGTGCGAGAGACGACTGAAGCGAGGAGTTCGATGGTGCGAGAATGGACATGAGTGGCAGAAGTGTGACTAAAGGACCCTGCAGGGCCCTTGGGGTGTGGGCCAGAAGCGCCGTTGTGAGGCCTGGAGGTGAAATTTAAAGCTACTACCCAGAGGTTGGTGATCGGAGCGGGTTGGGATGAGGGGTCCGAGCGATGCAGATGGAAAGGAATCAATCGTGTGGGGACTTTGCACTGGTGACTGACTGGCTTTCTGGCTTTCCAATTGGGTTGCAGGTGGTTTGACTGACTGCAGTGTGCACCAACTGGGCCGGGCAAAGAGAAGGGCCCGAAGGATAAGGGAAGGGAAGGGGCCAGGACCTCGGGTCGATGCCGAGGAAGGCAAGGCGGGCGAGCGAAGAATTCCCCCAGACAGTAGAGACCCAGAGACCAGACCCCTCCATGGGCCATAAAGTATAACGGAAATGCACATGCTACCTACATAATAGTTACTCCGTACCCGTCGGTCACTCTTCCCTCGTGGCAAAAATATCCTGCTCCCCCGGCCCTCTGACTCCATCCTTTCTTCTTTCCTTTCAAACTGCCCTTTGTACCCCTCCAACTCCTCATAACCCACCGACACCTAAACTCACCGTGATCGAAGACAGCCTAAATTATCCCACAATCCTCCTACCCATCGCTCGCAATTCCATTACCTTCCAACAACACCCGCGGACGATTCCGGCATCGGCTGACAAAGGACCCTCACTTTTTGCTAAGCGTTACCAATTCGCTCGGAACGCCCTCACCCACCCTTCCGAGAAGCTCCACACTTGCTTTTTAAGAAGAGAGGGATCGCATAGTCTCAGGGAAGATTTTGGATACACACGACCATGCCGGGCGAAGTCATAGGCTCTTCCGCCGTCAATGGCACCACTGCGACCCACGGCGCAAATGGTCTGAACGGCACTCATAACACCACCAACGGCCTCAATGGCAATACTACACATACACCCTCCCACCCGGCATTCGACTCAATACCAGATGTCATACAAGCTATTGGTACGCTTCCACAATTCCTCACTAACGACAAAATCCGTTTCCGCACCACCCCATACACACAATGTCCTTACGTCTACTGACACCGCATCCCTAGCCAACGACGAATTCGTGATTGTCCTCGATTCACCCTCTCGCGAAAATGAAGGCGACCTAATCATCGCCGCCTCCGCCCTCACACCCTCAAAAGCATCCTTCATGATCCGCTACTCCTCAGGCTACATCTGCGCCCCACTACCCGTATCACGCGCCGCCGCACTACACCTCCCACAAATGGTGACTGAGAGCGCTGACCCGAACAAGACCGCCTATACCGTCTCCATAGACGCAATAGATCCCACCGTGTCTACGGGTATCAGCGCGCCAGATCGAAGCCTCACGTGCCGCAGGCTTGCGGATCCGACGGCCAAGGCTTCCAATTTCAGACGGCCCGGCCACGTGCTCCCTCTACAAGCCCGAGAGGGTGGCGTGCGAGTCCGAAGGGGCCATACTGAAGCTGCTGTTGATCTATGCAGGTTAGCGGGCAAGCCCGAGGTTGGCGTCATCTGCGAGCTGATCACAGATGGTGAGGAGGTAGCAGGGAAGACGGAGCGGATAGGCGGCGGCATGATGCGGAGAGACGAGTGTCTTGCATTTGGAAGACAGTGGGGAATCAAAGTGTGTACGATCGAGGACCTCGTAACATACATTGAAGAGACCGAGGGCAGATTAGGAGTGGAGGGTTCGGATTATTAGGGGGAAATCGACCTTCGCTATATGTTGTTGAATATGGAAAATTATCTTTGTCATGTCATGTCTGTAGGCGTTCCTGGACTATGGCGGAATCCCCTTTGTTCATATCTGTCTATTGGACTGGATCCTCTCTCTCCTTGTTTCCCCTCACTATCTGCATCGCTCCATGTCTATATCAAGCATTAGATTGGTCACCCTGTGTGCACGCGCGAGCGTTGCCAATACTCCCTTATCCTCAAATTCAACACTCCTGCTACCGTCTCTCATGGCTGATGGCTGATAGTGATTAACGATGTGACTCAACCCTCGACCTAAAATCAATTCCCTTTAACTCATTCCACATAAACAAAACCTTCGATGACACAAAGTCTCATGTACGGCATCACAACCAAACAATCAACAGACCCCGAGACGAAGTAGTAGAGATGTCTTTGTTCTGGGAAAGGAGATGGAGATAGAGGGGAGAATCAGGAAGAAGAAAAGAGAGAGGTAAAGGAGAAGGGGGGTTTTAATACCTTTCGTATCGAGCCCAGCTTGGAACCCGCCATCACCTTCCAAATTCTCAATTTTCCTTCTCCGTCGATCCAAACACAGCGAACCATGCATAGCACGACCCGACACGATTCTCCACCATCTCAAAAGTCACATCTACATCTACGCCTACACCTACACCTACCCACTCGCTCAACCCATCAGCCCTCAATAAAAAGGATTGGAAATTCTTACATCCCGCTACCAAACCCCATTGCGTTTCCCGAGTGGAAAAAGTAAATGTTGAATACCTTGGTATAGATATCAACCGCGACGATGTATATTGTTTGTCATGTGGTGAATGGATGGGTAGGTGGTCTCTGTTTTTGGTTCTGATTATTATTCGATGGTGGTGTTATGGGGAGTAATGTAATCTCGCCTGGCCTTGATGATGGATGGATGAAGGAAGACGCTGAGTGCGACTTCACACACCTCCTGCCCTTCTGTCTTAACGTGTACAAAGTACTACTTTTCACGCCAATGCAACCAAGGCCTATCGTCTTCATCGGATTGAGGAGGAGCAAAAAGTGAACAAGTTGATTCTTTTCATTAGGGATTCATAGATGTCAAAGAAGTATCAGTCGCCTGATGAGATCTACAAATTTTTTGAAAAGAAAAGAAAAAGTGAGGGTATGCCATATGCCAAAATGCCAACATGCCATCCCTCGGTCGTGCCCCTACCCAGCTCTCCAAAGTAGCGACGAGGAACTAACGTGGAAATAATAAAGCTCGCCGAAACAGGATAAAATACATATTAAGAATGCAATATGAACGGATTCAACCCAGATTTCCTCTCCTTTACAGAAGTGTCGGAATTGCAATTAAGCAATCTTCTCGACTCCCTTGTTGGGTTCTATACCAACACCTTTATCTTCTCCTGGTCCCTGATGGGCGGAGCTCGATTCAGATTTCCTTGCAGCATTCTCCTCTGCTGTGCCGATGTACTCGTCATCACCGCGCCAGAAATCTTTCTTTCCTCTCATCGCCCTCTGCATCCATGGAGGGAAGAAGCCGCCAGGAATACGCCAAGTCCAGTGCTCCTTCTCCTCCTTGTTCGGAGGGACGATTCGGCCACCGGACGCCTTCTCGACAATGTAGACAATAGTGTTGATGATGATGTACGAGATGATTCCAGCAATGAGACCGTATGCGATAGAGTATGTGAACGGCATTACGGCGATGGTGAGGAATGCTGGGATGGCATCACCCATATATCGCCAGTTGATATCTTTTGCCGATTGAGCCATCAAAGAGCCAACAATGATCAGGGTACATCCTGTCGCCCACGGCGGGATAGATGCGAATATTGGTGCGAAGAAAATGGCGATAAAGAATGAAAGGCCTGCAAAGATGGCGGTAAGACCAGTCTTGCCGCCTTCGGAGATACCCGCACCAGACTCGATGTAGGCGGTTACGGGAGGAGATCCCATTAAGCTACCAATAGAAATACCAAGGGCATCGACCGTGTATGCGATAGAACTGTTTTCGAAATCCTGGGTGCGCTCGTCGATTGCTCCACAAAAGCGGGCCATAGAGTAAAGGGTACCGGTGCCTGATACATCAGTGTATGAATTGTGGCAAGGGAATGTGGCACTTACAGTCCAAAATGTCAACGTAAAGAAACGTGATAAATGCCAGCCCGAATTGGCCTCCATATTCAGATACATCCCATTGTTGCACAGCCAGGATACGTTGGATCGGATGGAACGTGACAACCTTTTTGAAGAAGTCGAACATGGAATCGCCAAGCTCCGTGTGCGGGAAGTACGTAACTGGAGTAGGTCTAGGCCAAGAGATGATTGAAACGAGTAAGATGCCAATGATAATGGCGCCCTTGACGCGATACAGCATCAGCATGACGGTAAGGAACCCACCACAAAAGATACCAATCCACATGGTCGGGTTTCGCATTTTCTGGCTCGCAGGACATATTCCTTCTTCGGTGAGATATTGCTGTGCACAGCCGGCTAATTCAACGGGAGTTGCTTGTGCGCCGGTGATCAATCCAATACCTGCACTGTAGGTTAGGCCGATAATTGTGAGGTATAATCCGATTCCGACACCAGTTGCGAGTTTGATAGAAGCCGGGATTGCTCGAGCAAGCCATTGACGGATCCCGAGAATAGTCAATCCAACAAACACGAAGCCTTCACTGTATGGAGTGTTAGTGGGGATACTCCATGTGTAAGTCTCGATCGAGCATGTGACGATGCATGAGTAGTACTCTGTACACCCAAGTGGCTGCAGGTACAGATATGATATGACGCAGGTACAACGTGACTTACACAAAAACGGCCGTCAATGCAACCTCATATGGAACCATTCCAGAACCGTGATATCTATAAATCATTAAGTGTTAAGCCACATAGCCGCATATGATCAGACTTACCCGACTACAGTGAAAGCAAAATAAGCATTCAAGCCCATACCTGGGGCGAGCGCAATAGGCATGTTAGCAAAAAGCCCCATGCAGACACTAGTCAAAGCAGCAATGGCAGCTGTCGCCGTCACAAGATCGCGATTCACTTCTTGGACGCAGAGCATGTACTGTGGATCCGAGTCGCATAAGTCTGGGCTGTCGGGAGGACAGACACATGTCCCTCCGGATTGAGAGGTGATGTTTGCTATACGATATGATCAGAAACATGACTCCCTTGGAACAAAGGTTCGTGGGTGATTTACCATTCACGGAGATGATGTATGCCATTGCGAAGAAGGTGGCGAGACCAGCACGGATCTCAGTGAAAAATCGACTTCCAACTCGCTCTTTTGGCTGCACAGAACATTAGCAAAGTTGATTCTGGAAAGAGTATTCTGATATAAAGTCGACATACGTGGCCGGATCCTTCGAGGCGAAAATATTTGCCTACGAAGGTCTTTGCGATGGTAGCATTGGTGTTGGTGATCCACCCCATGATTGCAAAGAAGTGTGAGTAGCAGCGCGCACAGAGGCGATTCTCGAGACACAACCAGATATGATGAGATGCTGGAAGTAGCTCGATCGAATTGAGGGGAGTCGGCCTTGAGCTTTAAAAGGCGAGCGAAGTGACGGCAACGAGCGTGAGCTTGTGCTTAGTTAAGGAAAGAGAAGGAATAGAGCAGTAAGAGGAGCATCTTGTGTATCAGTGGCATGGGCGCATGGGTCATCAGCATCCCGCACAACACGCAGCGCCAGAGATAAGGAAATTTTGATCGGGAAAACCTTGGCTTGGGGTGGCTTGAGGTCTCGCCGCTCCGAGTGATCCAATGGTAGATACATGTCAGGCTTTTAGTGAGCAGGCCGGCGTTCCTAGAGGGAGTTGCTAAGGCGGATTCTACCCTTGTAGGCACGTAGGTAGCTGCCACCTGCCTCGGCTGTTATCCCCTGTTCGCACCAGCAGCAGCGGCGGCGGCGACGGCGACGGCGGCGGCAGTGAGTTAGCTGCTTTCTCTCTCTCTCTCTCTCTCGCTCTCTCGGTCTTCTCTGTCTTTTCTCTGTATCTGCTCTGCTCCACTGCTCTATGCCCCCTTTGGTGCCTCCTCTCTTCCCCTAGGTAGATGCATATAGATAACCTTGTCCACGCTCTGGCCCATGTATGCATCCGCAGGGCTGGGGATTGCTGTTTCATACCGTAGCATGCCCTTCACCCACCACCCTTCCAACCCTTATTTGCGCCTGGAAAACGCCCACCCTCCAAGATTTTGTTTTTCCACCTCGCAATCCCGCAGCAGCTATACATTCGGAGCCAGCCACAGTTGGAGATGGGGTGCGGAGGCGGCCGACCTGCGCCTGATCGCCGTCAAGGACCTCGCCTCGAATCTCCATTTGCTTTATCGCTGTGCAATCACGGCTTGCTGGGCCTGCCCGCTCCGTGCAAGCGCATCGTCAGCCAAAATGAGGGGTTGATACCTGCATTTGCAAATGCGATTTGGTCAAGCCCAATTCAAGGCTGGGCCCGCCCGGAGCTCCACGAAAAATGACTTGACTTGTCATTTCGCTCGTGTCGGCGCACAATTTCCCAATCGAGTCCGTGGCTAAAAACGGAGCCAGCACGAGGGGAGGAGGGATGGGGGATGAGGGATGAGGGATTAGGGATGAGTGACGAGAGAGGACATGAGTGGAGTAGACATGGCCATGGGGCTTTTTTCCCCGGATGCGTTTGAAACACGAGCCAACCTTGCCCCCGTTTCTGCAACATTTTTCTTGTCTTTGTTTACCAGGGCTCATTCTTGCATATCACACAGCACACATCAGCTTTCTGAAATTTGCCAAAAAGCTGACTGCGAATAACTGACGCGACGAGCCTATCAACTTGATACTTCCCAGCATTGCCGAGTCACCGAATGCACCCAGGGCCTGCCGGGGATGCAACAGCAAAGGGTTGCACGCGACAGGTCACACGGCGACACTACGGTTGATCAATCGTGGCGAGCCGCTTCGTCACTTGTAATTGGTGCTCCAAGATCTCGGATTGGCTGGGCGTTTTCGTCTGCTCTGAATGGATCACGTGACTCAAGACATTCATCACAACGCCGGAACGTTACCCATCATAGATGTACCCTACCAGTGACGTGAGTGATGAACCAGATAGACTTCACACAACCTATCTCAATAAAGGACCAATGGTACCGTTCTTGACTAGAAAGTCTTCGTTCAAGGCATCCAAACGTGGGACAAGCCTTCACTTATCGTCTTCTTACAGCAGACCTCCGACATCAAATGCCACTTCCAACAGCTGCCAGATATGCAACAGCATCTGTACAAATACTTCTATTAGGTTCGTTCGATTCTTGTTATTTCTTGACATTCGGTCTTACGCTGGTCAAACAGTTCTTCAGTGTTCTGGCTACCCTAATGGCGAGCGCAACACTAAAATTGCAACCACTGTCGACCATAGACCAAGCAGACAATAAGATTCCTGGTGTCTATCACAGCTGGTCTTCGGATACATGGCTTATTCCTCAGTACATTGCGTATTTTTGATGACAATGCAATGTCAAGCTCTGCAACAAATTTAGACGGATCATAAGCAAATTCTGTCATAACCCTCCAAAGTGAAAGAGGACCTCGTGCGTTCAGTCATCCTCTTTCACTTGTTACCTAGGATGCCAAGACGCCAGCTACGACCGCGTCAAATGTCAAGGTAAGCAGTCTTTCACGGCGCGTCCTTCGACTGCCCTCAAAATGGTATTCTCCCAAGCTCCCCGTTTTTCTCTCCCACATTAAAACCAACACACCTAACGACAACATACATACAAGACAACCACTACCGCTATGTCAAGTCTGCCGACCGTCTGGCAGAAATTCGTCATGGACGCCCCGATACACATCGTCAATGGACTTGAACACCACCCTCCCGGCATCTCCGAGGTTGATGAGAGCCTAAAAGACACTATTATGGCTGTATACTACATGGACAACACATTCCACTTCAGTTCTGGCTCATTGCTCAAAGAATGGATCAAGAATAACCACGTAGCCTCGATGATATTACGAAAAGTTGGAGTGGATTCTGAACATGGTTGCCGTATGACCACAATTGCGGAGAGTGTGCACCGCTTGAAGGGCCTACAACAGTTGACAATTGGCGTAAACGAAGCCCAACTTGTCTACGACATCTCACGTACTCGTCCAGGACTTCCAGATTGCCTCATGCGCCCAGAAGACGTTGATAAGCAGCTCAACTTGATCGTTCTTCGCCAATTCGGCATGGATCAGCTACGATCGCGTCGAATTGCACAAGTCACCTTTACCCCAATGATCCACTACCAGGGAACGGTGCAAGAACATTCTAGAGACAGGGTTGTTACTGGCCCCATCCCCCACGGGATCCTGGAATCAATTGTGGCAAAAGAGATGATGACGCCCATGGCAACCAAGAAGCGTACAATTACTGAATTCAACGATGATGGGGCGAAACCTCAATTCCGACCGTTCCTTCTCTTGAAACTGCCAGCCGAGCTTCGAAACCGCATTTACACGTACGCTCTCTTCGTCGATGGGAGGATTTCGCCGTCCTCTGAACCTCCCACAACACACCGACGCTCAGGGTTCACCTGGCCCGTTGGCAAGGATCTGCGACCCGGTCCTGCTCCTGCATCTGTCCTCGCGTTATTAGAAACTTGCCGCCAGGTCCACGACGAAGCACGCGGAATATACTATTCCATCAATACATTCGTGTTCTACAACCCCCTCAAATTGATACAATACTGGCAACACCTATCCAACCATTCCATAGCTAGCATCACAAATATCACGCTGTGGTACAAGAATGTGCCTTCGGGAGGGATAAACAGCATTGACTTAGCTCTCAATATACTAGTCGCCCTACCAGCTCTCGAGAACCTTGAACTCATCCTAGAGCAGGCCCTCGCAGCACGTGTCATGTTCCAGTTTCAATATCGACGAGGGGCTCTCCTCACGGGCGAGCCACTGCTGCTGGCTCTCGCGCGCAAGGGCGTAGATATCAAGGTTCGCTGCCAGGAGGCGGATACCTGGATCTTTCGACACCCCCGGACGAATGCCGCCAATTGGTATGATGGCGTGAGGCAGGCTAAGAGTGCCATCGCCATTCTACAAGATAAATTTGACGCTGCCCGGGACGAGTAGAGAGAAATTGGCACTGGTCTGAGGGATGAAGTATGGAGTGGAACGCGGCAGGACTGGCTACGGGCGGATAATTGATAATAAGATGGGGAGTGGTTTTCAAGACCAATCAGGTCTCATATGGAAACATGGATGAGGTAGCTTTGCGGGTGGATTGGGCTAGACAACGTCATGTTTGTCCATATCTGCCTGATCAACCCTTCAAAAAAAATGTATTATCCTTCTGTACCTTAGATCCAGAAATGCCTACTTACGTGGGTTTCAGGTATCAAAAATTGCCTTCAATGGTATGTCAGATACTGCTTGGATGATTGTCAAAAAGTGATGTGTTATGAGCTATAGAGGTGCCAGACATGCACATAATGATATAATAACAGCGGACCTGCTTTCGTCGAGAAGTTTGCTCTTCAACGACGAGTTAGTCTACCACTGAGGAGTCTGCTATTCAGCGGCCGTTGGATTGTTTATCCTCCGATGAGTTTCCTCTTCGGCGGCGAATTGAGTAATTCAATGGCAAACCATACAAATCCCTAAACAGGACCGGCGGATCTCTTGAGCGAATTTAGGCCTGAGTTGGTGCAACCCTGGCTGTTGATGTGAGTAAGCCGCGTGGGAACGGAGGTATATACTCGGGTTGCTGTTTTTTTTAGATCAGCCCTCCCCATTTCTCCAGGGTCCTCCACATGATGAGCGTAGTCTACTCGTTCGGTGTTATCCACCCATCGAGCGTTCTCTGCTTTCTGAGCATCATCTGCTTGTTGAGTATTCGCTGCCCGTTGGCCCCCTCTAGTTTCTGTTGATTAGACTTCTTTAGTTGTCGATTGGGCTGCTCCAGTTCTCGATCAAACTCTTGTTGCCATCGAACAAATTCTTCTAGTCCTCTAATCCTCTAATACGCCACTCTAAATAATCGTCATAGTCCTCGCGTCGACCAGATTTTCATCCAATTTCTTTGGCGAGTAGCTTAGTCTAGACGGATAGTCGCCTCGTACATTCCATCTTCTCCGGTGCTCTCTATCAGCTCCTTTTGGGTAATATAGAGCCTTGAAAGTGTTAGACTCTACGATGATGACATGATAAAACTTCCCGGACTTACACGATCGATTTCAGTGATAGGAATTAGACATACTATGTGTATTATGGGGACTTGTCAGGCAAAGTTCAAGTGAAGACAGCGATCAATACATACGAATTGCGTGGCCAAGGACTGAAGTCGCGTGCTCACGTGATGAACCGTCTCAAAGAGTGACCAGTTTCTTCACACGATGATATGGTCACAAGGTTCTATTTATTATGGTAGATTGGAATATCTCAGAGGATCTTCTGACATTAAAACAGCTTTCTCAGAATTGAACTCATGTTATTCTACACTGGAGGCATGGCAAAGGGGTGAAAAGTAGGGAACGTACCTTTATCTAGTACCGCATTGATGTAGATCATAGGATGACGATGTACCTAAATGATATTGATTATTGCGAAAGGCCAGATTCTCCACCAATAGCTCAAAGAACATACAAATTAGGGGGGTTGGGGAGATTGTTGATGACATGGCCGGAATCCCAGGTTGCGGGACGAAGAAGGGTAGGAGAGCAAATGTAATCATTCACACAAACCATCAGTGTGTTTCTAAGGTAACATTGCTCAATCCTATTTCGGTCCCTTCAAAGTCCCGTGGAGTGACTTCAATAATTTAGATGCTACCCTGATCGTAAAATCGTACGGACTCCAATTGTTGGACTGGTAGCATACTGACCATTTATTCCTTTAAGAAATATCGTAAGTTGGGTGGATTCATACTATGGCACTCAATGTGCTATGGTAACCCAAATGCCTTTGGCCAGATATTACACGTGCATCCAGAATATGAAGGTTTTGTTTATCGAGCAAAACTACTCTCCATGTCCGCGCAAACGTGGGAAAGGGGTTTCCAGATCAGTAGAGCATTGTTGACAAGCAACCTGACGGCATGAATAAAGAATAGACGAAACAGAACATGGGCAGAAATTATTATCACGAAGGAAGTGGTTGTGCAAAAATCAAATTCATTAACTAGCTCGTGATACGCGCTTACCAGCGCGCCAATCCGCCTCGTAAATCGTTATGGATATCTCAATTAGGTATCAAACCACTCAAGCGCGTCATTTTGTCCAAAGATGGCGCGGTAAACCCGGTCGCCGTCATCCTTTACCACCTCCTCAGTATGAATGCTGTGAAGCTTGTATTCTCTCTCGTCGACGCTACTGCCATCGGTGCCATCCTTTGCCGAGCCAAAGATTCGAATGTGGATATATGCATTGTCCGCCTTAGGTATTTTCACCTTGCCGAAGATGTGTAGACCATAGGCTGAAGCGGCTACACGGACGCTCTCAAGATCCGAGGCTGAGAATGACGCGAGTTCGTCGTCGGAGAGATCCTTGACGGCGCGGAAGTATTCTGGCTCGTGCTCTGAAGACGTTAGCACTAATGGCATTGATGTCTCGGATGTAGACCTTACTATCATGATCGCGTCGAAGCTTGACTAGCTCCTCTTTGACGGAGCTAAGAATCGAGTTGAAAGCATCAATGGAGGCATCCTGAGGGGCATGAGCCTCATTCAGCTGGACAGTATCTTCAGTAGCCATGTTTGTTGGATGTAGGTACGAGTAAACGCGAGTGTGCTGTGCAGGTATTTCTGTGAATGTTGGTAGGAAGGCTTCAAGCAGGGTTGCATCCACTCTTAAATGCTTGAATGCTCCCCGCAACCTCAAGAGGGGCTGTACGCATGACGTGCCTGTTCAGTTTCCAAGGACGCGAAGCGGATCGCGTTTCAGCCCATGATGGCCGTGCCTGTTGAAACCTGGTTTTGCGATGACGAAATACCAAGCTGCAGATCGAAGATGAAGTGGCACAGAAGGTACAGGTAGCATTGTATTGCACGGAGAACTTAGCGGCGTGTTCTCAACCGCTAGAAGAAAGAAGGTTTAGAGTCCTAGTGATTGTCGATGTCTGGTGGTGTATATTAGGACGCCAAGTCCAAGCTCAGGGGCACCCAAATAGGCAGTAGCCGTGGAAGATGTGGTAGTTAGCGTCTAACCTGCAACTTCAGCCACAACCCTCCAGGTCGAATGCACGACACAACAATGATTCTAAACCTAAATGTAGGAATTCTCTGGGAATTTTGGCGCTTGTTACGGCACGACCTTTTCCCGTTAAAATGATTATGATCATCGAATCCATACGGAGGGGCCATACAGCCCTCAAAAGTCGCGAAAATGAGTCCCTACCGTTCCGAAGCTTGATTAAAAGTTGTCCTAGATCATTTCTAGAGTCATATATCCTGCAAACGGCTTGGTTATTCAGTGCGACCCTGTCGTGGTGGGAAATGTATCCAGGGTTAGGCAAAATGGCATCACAAGTTGCCAATGGATCATTCAAACAAGCACGTTGGGGTATCTATCTACGTCACGGCCCTACAATATACTCCTTTGTAACTTTGATCTCATGTGGGCCCAAATCTTGCGCTCTTGTAGTAGGCTTATCTTCCAAACTCACAAACGCATTTGCACGTCCAGCGTTCTTGCCCGTCCAGATTGGGAAGTTAACATTCGAAGCTGACGAAACGTTGCTGCTCGTTCGAAATTTCAGCCTCCTTAGACCATTTGATCGCTCGATCGAATTCTCATGGCTATGCCAGTCCCAGCGCAGACAAGTCAAGTTCGGGACTGAATAGCAGATGAGTCCAGCGGCAATTTCGAGTGGCTGGAAAAGAATACGTCCCCATGCCGCACTGATCGGATCTTCCTGGGGTCCGACACCAAAGAAGGGAAGAATACAGTCCATCCGGATGACTCCACATATCGTGCAAAAGAGTCCAATAATAAAGAGCCCCATGACGCCGAGCCGTTTTAGGATCGAAAGGCGCGTGTACCTGACCACGATTATGGCTACCACCATAAGACATATGTTCAATCCCACGTGGATGGAGCCCGTGATTGCACACGCTTTCCGCCCTTGCAACGAGCATCTTCCAGGAGGATGACACGCGGCTAAGAGTGAGGCTATAGTTCCAAAGTACCAAGTGATCGCGACTCCGCCAAGTGAAAAACAGATCAAACGTGCATGCTGAAGGGGTTCGAGCAAGCGAAGAAACGAAGCAAGAAATGCGAGTTGAGTCCCAAGAATAGATGTAGCCCAAGAAATGTCCAGCGCGAATTGAGTCTGTAGAACTATGAGTCTTCTACGAACGACCAGTATCACGAACGGCTAGTTACCCACCTTCATCCATAATCTCACCGCGCTAGGCTCAGTGGTGCTAACCTTCGTGGTCGATAAACCCTCTCCAGCAAGGAATACCATGATATAGATAATGGCTATGACAGCATATCCCATGATCTACTACAATCTCAGTAACAAACTCCATATTCGGTGAATTCCAGACTTACCAAACTGCCAGCACAATACCCATCCTCAACTGGTCCAGAATGTTTCCTCAACCTACTTGCATACAGCCTCAACCCCACTGCAAGGGTAGCGAAAGTGAAGAAGATAGGAGGCACGACCAGCAGTGCTAACTGCTGGTCATTGACGACATCGAAACGACGTTTCGAGAGGTTCGTCATCGTGCCACCCCAACAACAAAGAATAGAAGGCGTGTATGATCGCAATTCGCAAGAGAAGAGCCCAAGTTAGAACAGGGGCATCGTCTCTAGATGAATGTCCCCTCGAACGCCCCCTGGTCCCATTCTGATGACCGGATCTGAGGCAGTGTATGGTGCGCACAGGCATCGCACAAACGTGCTTTGGGGTCTCGCATAACCAGGATCAGAGACCCTGACAACGAGAACATATGCGGACTTCGGGGACCATCAGCCTGGCTCAATATCGCCTCCACACTTCTAATTTGTCGGGTGCTTTCAGCTTAAAGAGCAAGTGTCTGACCCGCATAAATACCCTTGTCGTAGATGCTCCCGCTAATTGGCAGCAACGTATTCCTCAACTAGATACACCAATTACGCAGGATTACCCATGTTGTACTGCAATTGTTCGATAGATTACAAGCCAAGAGCGTGAGATGTGTCCACACTCTGCACAGATTGGGGCTCGCTTCGCTTGGACCGCATTCACGAACTCATGCTTGTTTCACAGTGTGCAAGAAACAAATCGGAATCGATCGGGAGAAGAAGATGATATGTTATTATGCCTTACCTCAGGAAAATGAGGCGTTCTCATGTTTAGCCCATTCCTTATGCCTTGCCGTGTCTTGTCGCACGAGATTGGATGATGGAAGCATTCTGACGACACCACATCAGCCATACGGATGACTTTAGTCGGAAAGGGCGAGGTCGGTGGCTGCTGAGGTACAGGCCCTGTAATCATGCCCAAAGAAAAAGGCATCGCCGCTGCAAGATGCTCCGACGTTCGTCCACGTAAGATGCAGTTCAGAAATCATGTCGATAGCCTATGAACTTCTCCCCTTCCGTGAACGACTCCAAAAGCAAGCGCCCAACGGCGGATTCAACAGATTTTCACTAGTTTGAACGGAGCCTCGTGGTCCTGGCCCAGGACCGGTCATCACTTGTACGACTAGTGGCGCGGAGAATCCCATACTGTGGGGAACACAAGGCGTAGTGACCGGAGTCCGACTAACTGCTTCTCGAGGTCTGTCTATCGGTACCGGGTTGGAAGTCTTCCAAGCTCACCAGCATCCCTAGGCTAATTTCATAGGGACTTATGCGCGTGGCTCTCCGGATTGGGGGCTAGATAAATTCATCATATCTGGACTACGGTAGCGCAGCGAATGACACCAAAGGAGAGCGAAGAAGTAGAGGTGTTTGATCAAGCAATGGCCGTTCCGCAAGAGCAGTAGAACTTCATGGCGAGGCTGGCGCTATTCATTGTACCTCTGTTAGCACTTCCTCGTGTATCTATTCCAAAGTTCCGCCATAAAAGCGGAGATACTATGTGCTGGGACTTGAACGAGCTAGCACGTCTCTATCCACATTCTTTCATTGCTTTAACGCAGCTTTGAACTATCAACCTCAATTGTGTTTGAATTCACCCAATCGTGGCCTTAATAGGGGAGTCTCCAAACCTAGCAACCTTTGCTTCCTGTAGACAAATTGGGACTGAGGGGTTGGGGACCAGAATGCCCCAAAGAAACCCCCCCCGAAACATAATTTAATCAACGCACAGAAAATAAAACCATTTAGAGGCTTCGCGGCGGTATAATCGAAGGATTAGGTGTCCCTCCCGCTTACCAAAATTTACTGGGTGCGGATATAGACTCCCACATGTTGGTTACAGCTAGATTGCCTAAAACGCCATCGTCTCTCGCGCTCCAGAAGCTACCACCCACCTCGCAGTACAGGACCGAAAGAATCCTGGCAATACGGAGTAAGAGGTGAACATTACTATTATGATACAACATAGGCGTTTGATAGCTCTTTTGGTGTGAGAAAGAGATTACATGAAATGTAATAGTAATTGGGGTCAAGACATGTTAGTAGCAGTGGTATGCTAGCTATCGCGACGGATCTAAACCTCATTGCGTCGGATAGATCAACTAGCGAGCTGCCAGGGTACGCATTCGTTTGATGCAAGGATGCTAAGGTAATGACCACGTCCTAAGGTGTTCTGAGTGGCTCCCTGGTGCAAACCTCGCCAGAAGATTCTAAGAACTATCAAGCAACCTCGCATGAGAAAAAGGACATGAATTTAACATATAATTATATTCCATTATGCAATAAATCGTTTTTGGGTATTTAGCAGTCTCAAATGAGAAGTTGGTATACAGCTACGCATTTTCGTAAAGCCCACGCATCCTGTCCAGCAGTAGTCGAGGGAAATGCGGCATCCTGAGTCGTCTACAATTCGTTACACATGCCGTTTGTATCGCCAAAACGGGGGTATCTTTAGATAAATCTTCTTTGTCCATTCAAGTCCGCTCAAACTTCTGAGCCTGAACGGCTCAAAGATCCGTCACTACCGTTCCCTCGTCTATGCCCAAAGACGGCAGGAGAAGGCAAAGGTAGCATTTGCTGATCACTGCTATAGCTTTCACGCTCGGGTTTCCTTTGCTCCATGGTCACGGTTGTCTCTCTTTGGACGTGGATCTTCGGTATGGGACTGTGGTCCCGAGAATCAAATAGATTGTACTTGGAGCGACGGCTGGGGGATTGATTCGACTCGATGTTCGTGACTGGTCCTACTTCAATGAATTCATTGGGATCGCGGACCGTTGAATGTTTTCTCCCGGCAATGCTGCCGCGGTGGACAGTTCCGTTCACAGTTCCGTTGCCACTACTGAATTTCCGTGCTACAATGGCATCTAGGACGGATTTGAAATCATCGAGGAAGATTGTGTCTGACGCACATTTGAAAACCAGAGCAAACCTCCAGTATGGATTGATCCCGGACGATGATGTAATTCTCATTGCGTTTACAACGATATCGGTGAGGAGGAAAGCGATCGAAATAAACATGCAAGTAACCATGACTCCGAATCGGCTGTTAATCTTGATCAACGACCACAAATTGAATCCGTACGTCTTTTTGATAGAGTCGATTAACTTCCAAGTCGTGAAGATCCACCACGGGTCCCGGAATAGGGCTTCCCATGGGCGCATCTTCTCGTTTGCTCTTGATCCAAGGCTGTTGAAATATTCAAAGTTAGACCATGCCTCGGCGATCCAAAAAGGCTGGACAGCGCAAATTGTTAAGATGAAAACTTTGCTGCCCCAGCCTGGTAGAAAAGGTCTGATTTTAAGCCAGGAAACAACATTGTGGAGCTGGTATGATATGAACAGGAGTGTGGCTGTAGTGCTTAGGTACCTGTTACTATCAGCATTGGGGTCAGTGGTGCGCTAGATGGTCAATACTCACCACCCATATGCAGGGTCTTCTACAAATATAAAGGTGCCGTGCCAAAGTGCCAAAATAAGCTGCGCCAAATCAACACATGTCAAGAGGATACACATAGGATCTGCAACGTACCTCGAGAAGAATGAGTTTGTGTAGCAAAATTCCGGACCTGTAATTACAGAAGACGATCAGGATGAGGATGATCAGCGACCCCACGTTGTAGCCTTGCGCCCATGCCTCTAGAAAGCCACCATCTGTTGTCAAGTTCGCGCGCGTGGGTGGGTTCGATTGGCCCGTGTTTGGTTGCGGAATTCTTCTGTAGAGAGTGTTTACGTCGTCGATGGGTGCCATGATGGCGATTGATCAGGCCGAGGGGTGGCCACGAGTGCCCATGGGGCCCAATAGCTTATGTATTCTTCCAGCGATGATGATGGGCTTGCGCTTGGAAGGGGTGTAGCACAAGGCTTCCCAATGATGACTGCAGTGGACAGAGACGTGCTTCGCAGAAGTCGAGGCCGCAGTGTCTCTTTTAAGAGCAATGGAGGCTGGTGTACAGGGCTAGAAGGGCAAGGGTCGGTAGGGCAACCTATGTTTAGGACAAATAGACGGTCGAGGATAGAAGTGCTGGCAACCCAAGGCTGCTGACCGCAGCGATAATCCAGAGCTGTGTGGGATGGGAAAGGCAGGATGGATTGTGGATGACAT
The DNA here is from genome assembly GCA_001007845.1 of Nigrograna mackinnonii. Taxonomy (NCBI): domain Eukaryota; kingdom Fungi; phylum Ascomycota; class Dothideomycetes; order Pleosporales; family Nigrogranaceae; genus Nigrograna; species Nigrograna mackinnonii. Next base: position 90,109 of record JGVQ01000105.1, read on the forward strand.
ATGGCAGACACTCAACGCACCAGTTCCTCGTGGAGCGACTCCTAGGCTGGCACGGCTGGCATGGCAGGGAATTCGGCAATGTGTCTCACTCGACGGGTGCTGGCACGCGGAATGGATGGATGGAAGCCACACCGCACTCGTTTTCCCGACTAAGATCCATGGGGAGCATCTACCTAGGCGATATTCGGTCGTGATCTCCATCAATGGCGGCACAAACCCTGCGAGGCTGAGTCCGCCATGGCATATCGTGAGGTGACACTCGGTGGCCTGATGTTCGCCCTTCTCCGTCTCGCCTCGTCGAAGCCATTGTCATTGTGGGTATTATGTCCTTTGAGAGTAGACTCCAGCTTCCAGCATTCGCAACGGATGAATATTGAGGTCAAGGCGATTGCCCGTGACGCCGCGGAGCGCAGACTTTCGGTGTAGGGAGTTTTACTGAAGCATGTCGAGTTGATCTCTGGTTCTCACGTAATCTCTGCCAGCGTCAAAGAACGTCAGTGGTTGGCTTCAGAGGGTGTCATACCTCGTCACCTCTTGGACTCGCGGCAGCAGTCACCATAGTAATTGGAAGAGGCAACCCGAAAACGACGATCGCGCAAGGTAGAAACTCTCGGGCTCCCCGCAATTTCCTCTGGGACTGTAAGGACAGGGGATGCCATCGATTCAAGGTTCAGAAACGCTGGCTGCGGGCTGAATGAACGAGGGTACCATGTGATTGATCTTCGCTGCAGCAAAGTGTGTCAAAATTAGTACCCTCAAGCGCTCGCCTCAAGAATCTAAACCATAGATAATGTTGACCTCGGGGGGCGCAGCGGGCGGCAACGCGAGCACGTGACTCCATGAGTTGCCCGTCGAGATCTATCCAACGTTCCCGGACGACCCTTGCTATGCATCGTTCTTGTCATGGAAGAATTGAGAGCACTGAGGTCTTTATCACCGAATATGTCTCGCCACAATATGCCATCTGGCGATTGCCGGTTGAACTTTGTCAGCCGGGCATAGTTCGCCCGTCAGGACTGATTGACGGCTTACGCTAGGCTCATCAAGGGGTCGGCCCTACCCGAGAATATCATTTGCGTCTAAAGTCAGAGTATCTGGAAGATCCAGATGGAAGAACCTGGAGCAATATGGATGGCCCTTTGATCCTCATGAGAACTTTGGAATCGCATCGCGCTTTCCTATTTGACTGCTTCTCTAATGAGAGACAGTTGTGATGACCTCATATTTGAGAAGACATGGGATCTTTGGAATTACCCCATTCGTTCTTTGCTCGCACTTTGTGCTTATCATATGTGGAGAGACACTCGAGTACCGGCCCTAACCATTCCACGTGCGGGTGCATAGACTGCCAACACTGCAGGGAGCCTTATCGATATCGTCTTACTCTACAAGGCCTCTTGTACATCAAATCAAGATTGCTACGCATACTGAGCTTGAAAACTTGTTGTGCTTCTCCAGCAGAGCATTCAACAAGCGCATGGCCATTCGCAAGTGTACCACATTTTAGCCTCCGATGTGTAACGAACGGGCACAGCCGCTCTCGCAGCCAACACCCGATCGAGCAAACAAGCGACCTCACTCACAGCTTGAACCCCAAAACCTAAGCCAAGCCTCAGTCTCAAAAGCTTATTCACATCACAGCTAGACCCCAAAGCAGTCAAGCGTAAAGCCCAAGCTGTGAAGTATCCCGATAAAATAAGAACAGCTAAACCTATCTCGGTTCTATGAGCTCTGTGATTGGCCCGCTCGCTCAATTCTTGAGGGCAATGCTCCATGAACGCGTAGTGTTTAATGAAGACGACGACGACCATATGAATGCGAAAGTTGGATACGGAGTTCAGACACAATAGATTTGAGAAGTATAAATGAGGTTGCAAATGCTGGTGGTGAAGTCTTCAATCATATGTAGAGCAGTCCGCTTCCCCAAAGTCACTATTACCATTCCCATATATTATACCAAATTTGAACTATTGGATTATCCCATTTTTATCCTAAGATATTCGTTGCACTCAAATCATTGAGAGAAATTCATGCTCTACGCCAACATGGTAACAGCAACAACAACATCCACTGCAAGCACAACATCGTCCACCACGACACCGTCCTGCACGACAGCAGTTCCAGGCAAATATGGCTACGTTCCACCTGATGCCTGCAACGCAAACTGGGCCTACTCCCCGTCGTTCGCTGTCGCTGTCCTCCTCTCCGTTATTTTCGGTATTCTCACGATCGCGCAAATTACCCTCGCCGTCCTCTTCCGTAAACCTTTTTGTTGGGTCATGATAATGGCAGTGGTCTGGGAGCTGGTAGCATTCGTCACCAGAGCACTAGGCGCACACGACCAGCAATCTCAGGGCTTCGCATTTTCCAGTACACTACTTTTTTTGTTGGCTCCGCTGTGGATCAATGCGTTTGTGTACATGACGGCTGGTCGCTTGATTTGGACATTCCATCCAGAGAAACGAATTGGGTGCATCAAGGCCATAAGTATTGGCAAATACTTTGTTTGGCTTGATATACTCTCCTTTATCGTCCAAGGCGTGGGTGGTACTATGCTGTCCCCTGGAAGCTCGGCCTCAACCATGAAGATTGGACAGGATATCTATATGACTGGAGTAGGAGTCCAGCAACTTTTCATCTTGCTTTTCATTGGTTTAATCATCGTGTTCCATGTCACGGTCGCGAGACTGGAGAATGACGGGATGATAAATACCGGAGCCGGCAATAGGTGGAAATGGTTAACGTATGCACTGTACGCTGTACTGATACTGATCACCATCCGTATCATCTTCCGCCTCGTCGAATTCTCGTCTGGAACTGATATCGACAATCCATTGCCATACCATGAGAAGTACGCTCTTGCCTTGGATGCGTTTCCCATGTGTCTCGCAATTCTTATCCTTACTATCGTCCACCCGGGTCTCGTTCTTAGAGGACCTGAGTCAGAGTTCCCGCCGCGAAAGAAGAGGAAGGCCGAGAAAAAGGCTAAGAAAGCAGCGAAGAAAGCACTAAAAGAGGAGAAGAGAATGGCCAAAAGGAAAGGGTTCAATCAGAATTCGGCATATACACCAATGCAGGCACCGGCTAGCGAGGAACTTACGGATTTGACCACACACCATGATTTTCAAGATACGGTAGAACTAGGATACCTAGCCCCGGAGTCTCATATGATACAGGCATCTATACATGGACGTCGGTTTGAGTAGTATTAGGCAAAATTTTGATGACATCGAATAGAGAACAAGAAGCGGAGGAAATGGCGAAGTAGACATTTGCTTCGTGATACACAATATGACTAGATACAATAATTTTCTTTCCAAACGTAGGTAAAACTTTAAGCTATGCATGTTAAAATCTCCTCCTCCGACAATGTCTTAACGTACAAGAAACACGTAGGTTACTCCAGATGCAAAGTGCCCTATTGACTCTCGAGGACTTTCTTGGCTCCATCCACAATCCTCTTTACTTCCGTGTGTCCTTTCTTGACTACCTCCTCCATCCTTTTCGTCGCTTTTTGCAGGTCATCTGGCAAAACACTCTTGTCAAGTTGGAATTTCCTCAATTTCTTATTATGTGCCTGTCGAGCATCCCGAATGGCAGAGTCTGCTTGTTCGGAAGCTTTCTGTGCTGTATCGAGGGCTGCACGTCGCGATTCCCCCGTAGGCGGTGGGATAGGAACGGGTATCGTGAGAGGCGAGTCGACATGGGGAGTCTGAGGCGCAAGATTGTGTGGAGATGATGCTATGGCGGTGGTAATCGGTTTGATATGCTTATCGGTGATCAAGTTAGCTTCATGAGGCTAATGAAGAATAGGGTATGAGCTCTCAAAGCAAAGCAGAATTTCCTGGGCAGCTTTAAGCGCAACCGAGATTTTGCTGACATACATCTTGCTCCCCAGCCATGACATTTAGAAGTCTTCCCTTAGGCACAACCTGGGCTATGTCCCTCAACTTGACTGTCTCCTTGCCCTCTTTCGCTGTGCCTATCTGCACCTTCAAGCTTTCTACCAGCTCGGGGTTTAGTCTTCCACCAGATCTCAATTGACTCAATTCATGTGTCAAGCGTTCCATTGCTTTGAGAATCTGAGCCTCCAGGCCCGAAACATCGTAAGCTTCATCTGTAGCTGTGCCTCCAGACGAGAAGTCGCTCACTGGAGGGGACGAATCGGAGCGGGCGCGTGTTTTGTTTGCTTTACCGGCCTTTTTTAAGAGTGATGAAGTGGAAGTGAAAGTCCGCTTAGGATTATATATGCACAGAGAGGCGGATGATGGTTGGATAAAACTAGTGACGGTAAGTGTTGTGTGGAGAACGATCAGTAAAATTAGCTCACATTTGTCGATGAGGCGACTCAATTGCCGTGTTACATATTGGACGAACACCTCGCCTGGTCAGCCTCAAAGCGAGGCGCGGGAATAGAGGAGCAGACATTGTAGTTGTTACGATTGAAGACGAGGTAACTCCTTCCCACAGCTTCAAAACGACCAAGCTACGTGAACGCACGAGCCAAGTACGCACGTGGAGATGCGTCATGCCACCCCGAACCTCCAGCTGTTACCCGCAGTTAGAGCTAGCCCCATCACAGTCGTGACATTAAACAATTGATATATGGAATAATTGGCCTCTTGCAAACTATATAAGGGTATCACTTAAAATATTCATCCATGAGCGCCTCCACCACCTTCCGCAGCTGCAGTCTCAATAACTTTCCTGAGCGTTTCTCGTTTCTGCCGTTCTCCGATAATCATACACATCGCGGTAGCAATGATGATCTTGTAAATCGAGGTTTTCTTCATCTCTTTGCACCACATTGGGTTTTCGCCTTGACCGAATTCTTTGATTCCTTGGCTCTGTCGAACTTCTTGTGGAACTAATGAGGGAATGTGTTGCTCCATTAAGCGGCAAATAGCACTGTCGTAGAGTTCGAGTCTACCAGATTTCCTTGCCGCGACTGATGAAGTGTACTTACCGAGGCAAACTTCCAATTGTTCTTGATCAACAATATCAGGAGCAGGAACTCTTGCCACGAGTTTGAGATGGTTAAAGTGAACAAACCACCTGAGCTTATGGTCCTCTTTGACCGTGCCCGTACCTTTCCAGTAGAAGTCAAGTCCCTCGTAATAGAAGTGATACCGTCGTGTATCGCGTGAGAAAGGTGAAGTCCATTTCAAATACACCACTTCATCTGCTCGTGCCGGACCTGTTGCAGATAATGGTAGCTCATGTGAATAATCCAATGGAGTCTTTTCTGCATCATTCTTGTCGTCTTCCCAGCCATCAATGATATCTGGATCTGGTCCGGTGCCAGCTTTCCGATTAGCTCTAACATCGTGGACGAAGTCTTTGCCGGTTTCTCCCCAGAGTCGCCAGGTCTTGACTTTGTACCCTTTCAGGATCTTGTCATCGGCGTCACGGGCCTTTCCATCACCACCGTTGTGTCGCCAACACACGACGCCCCTTGGATCAAGCACACCAGGCTGTGCGATGGCAGGACCGAGTTGCAGCTTCCAAGCCCTCCAGAGGAAAGAGTTATGTATCAGTACGGCGGGCTCTGCATGCTTGGAGTTGCCAACATAGAGGACACGGGGTGGATCGTGGAATGCAAGATAGGGAGTGTGTAAAAAGAACGAGCCGTCATCCATAGATGACTCAGTCTCCGAGAAAATATCATCTTTCTTTCGTGAGGCGTCGAGCTTTCTTTGCTTCAATTTTGCCTTGGTTTCCTTCATTGTTGGGCCCCAGAACCGCTCTTTAGACGGCTCGGTGGTTGGCGAGATGCTTGCATGACTTTCTTTCTTATGGTAAATGTGATATACGGATCGTGTTTCGCCGCTGGTAGCTTGGGAGTCGGAGGTGTTGGTCGTAGTTAGTGTCGTGTCCACCTGGCAAGCCTCCACCTCGTCCAGCGAGTGAGCTGGCGACAGATTTCCATAGTACTATCTCCTAATTAGTATGTTGGACTATTATATAGTCGCCATGTCCGATATAGCTTACCTTGGGATCAAACCCGTGCTCTACAGACTCATGCATGCTACTATCGCAGGCAGCCATGGTTAAAGAATCGCATCGCGAAAGTACGCACTCCAGTTGCTGAGGTCTGCGGCGCTTTTGAATGACAAAAACGGTTGACCTCTGGTCGGACCTTTGGCGTATTCGCTTAAGCAGCGAGTGAGCGAGCGAGAGTGATTGCTTTGGCTTGATTCCAAGCCTCCACCACCCCGGCACGGCTCAGTTTAGTCGTGTAGATCGTATTGAGCAACGCCCGCGCATGATTGATCCGAAGTATGTGCATATATCATCAGCCGCTAGCAAATCAGTGTAAGATAACATAGGCCTTGCGCTTTTTAGGAAGATATTCTTTCAAGGTCAGACTAATAAAGTTCGATCCCGACTCCGCATACGTGACGTTGGTGGAAGGCCAAGAATTGATCACAAGGACACTGTACGATTCCGAAAGTTTGCATCTGGCTTCCGTGACTGGATGGATGGATGGCCTGTAGGGTTCCATTCGGGGGCTAATTTCCCTTTTTATGTCGATCTCAGTGGAAGCATAGGTTGATGTCCTATGTTCGCTCTGATAAGCTGCCCCTGCACGAGAAATACTACATTCATACATTTTGTTACAGACCCTAGCCATCCGGTTTGCCGTAGGGCTTGTCGACGTCTCATAGCTGATGTGGACGTCCAGCGGGAGTGCCAACCGCCGATCGTGGACTATGATGCTTCAGTTCCAGAAAACCCTTGGAATGGCTTGCAGGCTTCTGGAAGCACATATGTACGGAGTAGATGCTGCATGTGCTTTTCATAGGGCTGCGTACTGTCAATAGTGGATGGTAGATCGCCACGGTCGGAGCGATCAGGCCATATGCCTGGTGCCAAGAACTGGACCCTTGAATCGTGCGTGATGACGTCTGAGAGAACGAGCTCCTTCGCATCGTTAATTAACAAGCAACCCTTCAATTGCCTCTGCAGACGGTCATACTACATGCCAGCATCAACAAAATTGTTTCCCTTCATTTGCATGCGCTGTCTGCGCGGGAAAACTCACATCCCCCTCTACATTCAGACCTCAATTCGCTACTTCTCACCAGTCCGCACATATGCAGATTCCGCGCCACAAGAGCAAAACGGGAACGAACAAGACAGGCGCCACGCCAGACATGATGGAGGAGACCGAAATTATCACGCGCAAGCGGAGAAGGACGAGGGAGCAATGACACGCCGCCTTCGTGATATGAGCGAAGAGGCTGTTGATAGCGGCGGACGCAGCACCGCGAAAACAGTCTCCGAGGCAGGATTCAGCGAAGACTTGAAAAAACAACTCGAGGACCGGATAGCAGCTGCAAGTTTTCGGGCCGAGAATCGAAATGCCCTCGCCGAAGCCGAATTGCCTTCATACGCTGGGAAACACGGCCGAGATTTGGCTACAGCCGGCCCTTGGACCGGCACCGAGAACTTGCATGACGCCAGTCTGCGCATGCTCAATGACGCGCATAAACCGTTGAAACTAGGGAGAGAAGCCCGTATACCTGGTCCTAGTGCTCAGTTGCCGAAGAGGGTTGATACTGGGCGAAGCCCTGGCAAGGCTGCTACTGGGACGAGGCTGGCAAATGCGAGGGATAGGAGCGGGATCTACAGTACTCTAAAGAATTCTGAGCTGGACGACAAGGAAAGGGAGAAGCGTTTTCAAGAGCTCAAGGATCGATTCTCGCCACATGCGCGTGCTATCGTTCCTGGGACTATTCAGGGGCTTGCCAGCCTCGCGAACGAACGAATCGAAGACGCAATAGCACGAGGTCAATTCAAAAATCTGCCTAGAGGTAAGGAGATCGAAAGAGACTATAATGCAAGTAGTCCATTCCTAGACACGACGGAGTACTTCATGAACAAGATCATCCAAAAGCAGGACATCGTGCCTCCTTGGATCGAGAAGCAGCAGGAACTAGTGAGCATAGCCACCAAGTTCCGAGCAAGAATGCGAAATGACTGGAAAAGGCATGCTGCGAGAATGATAGCGAGCAGTGGAGGCACTTTGCAAGAACAGATGCGCAGGGCAGAGGCTTATGCCAAAGCAGAGTTTGTCGTCAACCCGCCCAAGAAGAAGGCAGAGACGCTGAACGCTGTCGACAAGTCAGGCTACTTATCACAAATATCTCTATCTGGAGAGCTCAAAGTGCCCTCGCCCTCATCTGCTTCAGATGGAGACCCCATCTCAGAGGAAGTCGTGGCAGAAAGAGTCACTCTCGGCAACAAAGGCAACACTGATGCCGCAGTGCTCGCGTCCAAAGATTCTTCGCAAACAGTATACGTTCCCCTTCAAAACCTCGTGCCAGAGGTTCCCCCAGCCCCTTATCCATTCCGTGATCCCTCCTGGGAATCAACGGAAGGAGCGTATCACACTCTCTCTATCAACGAGCTGAACTCGAAGACGCGGTCCTACAATCTCCTAGCCCCTGACCTAGCAAAGAAGCCATACTTCTCTCTCCAACGAGAACTGAACGCTTGTTATGCCGATGTGGCACCTCAGTTGGCGGATGCCATCAAGGAGCGCGCGACGAGGCCGGCGAAGAAAAAGGTCGAGGGGTTCGGGGATAGCTTGGCAGGCAGCGGTGTGATGGATCGGCTGGTGGGCGAGAAGGTGCGGGTGAGTGATGAGAGAGTGGAGAGGAGGTACGGCTTCCGACAGTTCTGGAGGGATGTATGGAGCTCTGGGGAAAATAAGGTTTGACAGCACAGTGTGACTTGATTAGACTTGTCTCGACATGATTTGAGAGTGAAAGGTCTGCTAGTTAGCTGACACGCTGGCCCTGCCTGGGCAGAGGCCAACGCAACAGCATCAGTCCATCACTCTTGTCGATTGCGAATACGACATACTGCTGATTGGCGCTATCATGTGCTATCTGACAACTCCCCGGATCAATAGATTGGGAGGGGGCAAAATATGCAGCAGTGGTCAAGCGGGCAGAATTTCCACTTGGGTTAGTTCTGATCACCTAGGCGATCTTGCACACTGTTTCATCGCAACCAACGCGTGTAAGCGAAATGCTTGTGTTTGTAGGATTCAGTCTAAGTGAGAACTGAGTAATTATTCGCGATGTTGTGAACATTCCACAACTCTTCACCCAATGAGTAATCTACCACTACTCAGCGTCTAGGGAATCGGATATGGGCGGCGTTTCTGGGTGCCTTGACTGGATATCCTTGCCCAAAACCTACAGTGGGTGAAAGCTGGCGGCGCAGCAAAGCAGGAAATACCTCGAATTTGCCACCGCAAAAGCAATGATGTCCATGCATGAAACCCTCAATATTGTAGACGGAACGATTATCGGTTCAAACCCAAACGGTAGATAGGATCCCTGTTATAGTTTCCCTTTTTAGAAATGATCAAGGCCGTGAACGACTGTTGCAGCACCAGCCTCATTCCTGACATGTGGCCAGAACGCTCGTGTATATACGCTGTGTCTTACCTGGGTAAAGACAAGATATCGATGATCGAAATTAATCGAGAACTTTATATGCTGTAGTCTTGCATTGCCGCCCGGTGGCTCGTACGTTCTCAATGGCTCTGTATGGTTCGTCTACAGGACGCCTGGGTATCTTATGTTGCCTTCCATGTTCTTTTCCCATGCCACCAGCGTCATCCTCCCATTTTGGGAGAAGCACTTTCGATGGGGCGTAGCCAACGATCTGTCCGAAGCACTTACAAGCCTCATTCTTTTTTTGACCGAGACACTTTTGGATCGTGTCACAGGGCGCTACTGCAGTAATATAAGAACTACTGCGCCGTGGGGATGGGTTCGCTAGTGTCTTGGTCCTTGATTTGATACAAGAGTTCAAACTCCGCTCCTGGGCTGCAAGCTATGTTGTCTAATGGGACCATCGCGATCATTCACTCCATCACTAGTACGAGCCGGTTCCGGAATGGTTTGCGAATAGGCGTTGTCAAAGGAGGCATCTCGCTTCAGGTGTCCTGGGAGCGGGACAGCACGACGCGTTGCCAAAGGCACTATTGGAGCACGTCTTGCGGGTTCCAGCGGGGAGGGTTGGGTGCTGGGGCAACGTGATTTGCTAGGAGTGGTCATCTCCCCTTCAATTTGGATAAGGTTGCCGGAAGGAGAGTAGAAGGATAAATGAGGCGTGGCCCGGTTTGGCATCACGACTCCGGAAGCAACCGCAAGAGGCAGAAGAATAGGCAACGCAGAAGAGGTGATACAGTGCGATGATTGGAATTTTGTAATCCCTGAGGGCGCTTCTGACGCATCACATGATGCGATCGCACGATGAGCCCGAACTGTTTGCGCTGTGCCTAATACCCTTGGGTTGGCCGAAGGATGTCTAGGGAAAGCGAAGTCATGTTCAAGATCGACATCAATGCCTAACACGGTTCCGGAATAATTAGAAGATATGGTACTGCACAAGCTGGTGTTTTGTGCTCTATCCTCCGCAAAGTTTGAAGAAGAGTAACTCCGGCTGGAAGACAGCTCATCCAGAGCGCACTTAGTTGTGGAATGGTATCCTTTACTATGTCGGTAACCAGGAGATGTAGGAAACTTTTCATGATGTGATAATTGGGTTAGAGAAGTCGGCTCTGCTTTGGAGTATAGGGTTGTTGATGATGAGGGTGGAACCAATGGAGAAACATAGTCTCTCGATCTAGGCAACAAGTCGCTCGTTGAAATAGATCGGGAGTCTCCTCGGACATGACAGGAGATCCACCGTGTGATCTTTCCGGGCATCTTGCTGCGTGAATTATTCTTTCCCTCTGAGCTCTGTGTTGCTTTCGATAACCGTAAATGTGGAGAGCACAATGACATTCGGGTATAATCATTGGACCGGGGATTTGATTTTTCGTGTGGGACCCCCGAAGTATTTCGGACCACAATTTGACTCGGCGCCCCATAGTCTTTATTTCTATCGCTTTTTACATTATGTAAAGAGTTACTGTCAACTAGAGAAGTGATATTATGAGATGAGCAAGACTTGATGTTCTTGACTGCCTTGTCAGGGCAAGTTGTACCAGTAGCAGCTTGGAACGATGTTTGTGTATGAATTGTCGAGTAGGAGCCTCGCTCTATAATGGTGGACAGTGGCTCAGGTGGTTGCACACTCAGATGGTCGGCTCTACGAATATGCGAAAGTCGGTCATTTGTGTGGCATGGAACGCGTTTCCCGTCAGCGATCTTGGGAGGCTCCTGTTCTACTCCACAGTTAGCAAAGAGCAAGCCAGCAGTAAATTTCTGACAAATGTGAGCTCTCGCTGTTACACAGAACACCGTATCCCCAAGGCAGTGTGTGAGGTGACAATTGCAGCTGCTGTGTGACTGACCTGGAGAGTTAGTTCTGCCGGAGGGAAGGCTGCTCGAGGGATCGGGTGGCTCGCAGCCCGCAGCATCTACATGCCCTCCAAATGCACCCGAGCTGCGTGGCGATTGGTGGATGCTCTTCCCAGCCTGTGATCTGCTAATCCGGGACTCTGGCGCGAACATGGCTTGTTAACAGTGGCTGATAGATTTAGCGCCGGTGTTGTGTGGCAGCGTTTAAAGCGGGTGAAATAAGGTTATATTCATGATGAACATGAGGGTATGTCGGCTTCGGTAAAGTATGGGGGCTAGAAAGTTTAATCAGTAGAGAATGAAGTCTCCCTGACTGCGATAGAGGAGAATCTGCCCTCAGGTAATGTCTGGGGCTGGTCGTGCCTTCCAGGCGCACGTCGTCGGTTGTTGGGCAAGCGTATATTGTCTTCGCTAGCAACGACTCACCGCTGCAGCACTTATGGTTGCACGACAAGTCTCAGACCAGCGTCCGGAGTTGTTCATTAATTTTTTTCACTGTCCCCAATTCCTTCGAAACAGCTCCCCTACCATTGAGTCTCACCGTTCACCTGCCTCTCGTCACTTACGTACGTACATACGGTGCGCGTCTTCATAGTTTGGAACGGCTGTTGTGACCTTGGGCCTTCTCAAAGAAAACGCCAGTAACGGGCGGCATGAGCAAATGCCACATACTGGTCATCCAGGTGCTCCAGGAGTTTGGTCTGCATTGCCTGGACACATCCATTTTGCAGATCATCGCAACCAACACTTTGTTTCGAGCGGGTGCATCAAGCTAGCTTAGCGAAGGAAATTAAGTTTCCAGCACGGTCAATAAGGCATGTACCTGTGGTACCACTGGCCATGGCGAGCGGAGTCGTAGTGACCAGCCAGGCGGAGATTGTAGCGCAAGATTCGAGCCGCTTGACCGTCTGCTCGAGTGTTCGTGTCAATTCCACGTGGGAATGGGGTCACTCGGGCATTGCCTTACAATCCAATGGCTCGGACACTCATCCGTAGGTGGGAAATGCAGGAGCAGAGCCCCGTATGAGGATGTTTTCCGGCAACGATCGACCACGACATATGGCCCTATGGGTTCTAGCTATCCATGAGGGGCTCCGCTACCCCAAAGAGGGGAGTAGTAATGGTTTCAATTACTTGCTTTTGTATCTGGCTAGAGAGGTGCCTGCGTGTCTCTTTGACAGCTAATCGTACCGCGGTAAAACGGCTCATATGCTCTATCGGCGGCCTGCAGGGCGCATGGCTGTCGGCTTCGCCGTAATCTAATGTATCCCCCCGTGCTTTGCTCGTACATTTGCCAAGTGTTATGGTGGCGATACCATTGTCATCGCCTAAGACAATGGTGATGGGAAGCAAGGAACGAAGCGGTTTAGGCGGTTCAGGCTACTCATGACTACAACGACTTGCTGGTATGGGGATCCGGGAACCCTACTGCTGGGTTCGCCACCGCCGCGGAAAGAGGGGGATATCGCAAGAGTCTAAGTCCTATCCCATACTCGAGGTCGCGTCCGGAAGGTCCACCCTTTGACTCTCACTATACTTCGTAGGTACGTCGGCAAGCAGACGGCAAGTGCCAGCACTGGCGTGTCTCAGCGCTCATGTCCGACGCTTCCAAGGTGAGTGATCCACCCTTTCCCTAAGCATTTCATGCCGAACTAGACTGAGACGTTTTCTACGCTCTTATGGTCTTGTTCAAAATGCCTTAAGTAAACGTGTATGTGTTGTTGCCCGATACTGGGATGATCCATCCATGGAGTGGGTACAGGGGCACTGTGGCTGAGGCTGGCATAATCAAGACTGTGCGGCACAGCTTCCGCGATGGTCTTATTGCCCAAGTGCCATGTGAAGTCCATCCTATTTTAAAATATCGATCTTTGCCTGATGGCACGGGCGTCTAGGCGGTGCCACCTCATGTAGGGGAGAATCGTGCCGGTATTTTCACTAGCCCCTAGAGCTTTGAGTGGGACAGGCGGGGACTGTTTGTCGATCCTATCAAGAATAGGTGTCGATGCTCCGCCACTGGTAACCCTATCTTGATGCAACATATATCACCCTGGCTACTCCACAGCGACCGATACCTCCCAATTGGTATACTACGGCCCCATGCAGGCCTCTTTCGCGATAAAGACCAGGGTAAGGAGCAAGTCTCGGACCGATCGTCTTGCGGGTCTGCTCTTGACTTGGAGCGCGCGGTTCCGCATCTGAGACGTATGGGCTGACTTTGTCCTGATTTTCAACCTCTCTAGTTGAAGACTAGACGAATGCCCTTGAAGAAACTAGAGATGTGTGGACTTGCACTCCAAGCTTCAGGTATTGTGGGAACGGTCTGCGTTCTTATGCATGCATCCTGAAGTGATTGAGTTGATGAATGACTTCGCTTCATAGATGTATGAAAACATCCATTGACACCCCGGCATTGATGTTAAAGACTGAAGAATTCCGTAATGATGTTAGTGATAAAATACCATGGCTTTAGCCCTTGCTCGTAATCCTGGAAGCCGGGCCATGCGTAAGTTCTTGCATTGGAGAGCTGATGGATCCATTATTTCCTTTTGAGATCTATCCTGGGCTAGAGAGCTTGTTCATTTGCTCGTGAGGCCTTGGTGTTAACCGAAGGACTAGGAGTGTGGTATCTCAAGATCCTTGAACTTGGAGAGGCGTCATTGTAATAAATCGAATAGGGGGCAGGAGCTCTCCATTGCTGCAGTAGACTCCAATCCAAGCGGTCAGCGTGACCCGATAGCCACGTCGAAAGATCGTCGGTAACCGGGGGTCCATTCTGCAGGCTCCGCATGGGCTGTGCTGTGATGGCGGTCTGAACTAAGTGATGGCTGCATCAGTGTCGAAGATATTGCCCGAGGTCGATCGGTGATGTGTCAGATTTCTGGCCTTCATGGCCATTCATTGTGGATGCCGTACGCACTTCGTGTCCCACGGCACTGAAAGGACGCGATAAAACAAACTTCTTCGGTACGAGAGGCGGACGGCGGAATGTGGATCCCATTTATCAATAGATTCCAACACGGCGGCTATAAGAGCAGTGTAAGTCGGCCAAACCCCGCTTTGTTGGCTACGGCTATTCCATCTGGACCAAACGACTGGGCTTCTTTTCGTGTTGAGAATTTGTCGTTGATCGTTTCTAATAAACCATGGCACGAACTAAGCTTGCTCCTAGTACCGACAAGGATACGCTGTTTGGCCGGATAGGTTTAACGGAATCCATTTACAAGGTGATGAAGGTAAGCATCGGCACCCAGCTTAGGCTTCCACTCATTTAAATTGCTGAATAGGACGAGGCAATAACGGTCAGAGATCGGATGAGTTGGGATGCTTCCAATTTGACGCCGTTATCGAAGGATCTGAATGTGCAACCACCATACAAGTGGGACGAACTGTCGTTGACTGCAAAGCACAGAGAGGCTTTGAACCTCGCGAGGAATGCTAGTGCTGTCTCGAAACCATATTTTGACAAGGGCCATTTCAGGACTGGAGTTGCAGACGAGAACGACGTTGCCGAATGGTTCTTATGGCACGTCTTTCGCTTCCGGGACAACCGAGATAAAAGGCAGGCTAAGTCGGTGGCATCTAGTAGTAAGGATAAAGGAGGTGAGTCACATCCTGCGTTCAGCTGGTATTCATTGAGTGACGCCTACAAGATGTTGAATCCGTGTAGGTAACGAACCGGATATGGTATTCGATTCTGTCCGTAATGGATACCTCCCGAAACGAGCATAATGGTTTATACCTATATGCCGTCAGTACTGGTAATGCGCACATCGATGGACCAAGAGCTTCTTCATTCTCCTATGTTTTGTAGATGTTTGGATTCATGAAGCACCTACAGATGAGCGGCGTTTCATTTGTGGAAAGAAGCTTCCCTTAAATTTGACCTTTTGCTCTTATCAATAATGATATAAACTCAATGTTTCGTGCATCGAAATTTCTGTAGTCATTCGTTGGATCAGTGAACGAAAACCCGTGGATCTTGAAGCATCGTTACAGCCTCGGCCGAGCAGAGTGATAACTGTGCACTAACTCTTTATTACCTAAAGTATATGCGTCAGCCTATATGCAAATTGCGATAAAGTTTAGAAGACGTTAATAGCAGATATGCGAAAAGGTGGGAGGTCGTGAGGATAAGCCTTATGGTAGCGTTACCGTTACCATGGTAAATGGCGGGTTGGGAGGGGGTTGGTGGAGGTACTAATTATGACGAAGGGTCCCTAAACGGGATCAATACCCTGTTCGGCTGTACAATAGGTGATTTCATTATTCGAACTCCAGGGCCTTGAAATGATTTTCTGCGCTCGTGAAGTAGCAAGCCTCCCTGTGTACGAAGAAAAACTATCTACTATGTATGACGGAGCAAATGCAAGTGATGTCACTCGAGTCTGTAACAGCTTGGTCTGAGCCGTGCTGATATCCCCAAACGATCCGCTCTTCTACATGGTTCTACAGGACTGAGCCAACTTTTTTTTTTGGGCGATCTTTGCGAAGTGATAATGATCAACAACACTAAAAGATCCGAACGTCGGGTGGAAGAGAAGTTGACATTAATTTTACAAGCTGTCGGAGCCAATGTGGCCCAAGGGTGCCCATGTGGCAATGTGTCAAGATCGTCACGCACGCCTTCAAACTGAAGAAATTGAAACATTTGACCATGAAACCATCCTCATGCATCACAATTACTGCCAAGACAGGCATGTGCTCACGATGGATGGAAACTACTTGAAGTATTATTGGCTACCATGTTGAGCTACGAGTGCGATCCCGCAGATATCCGAAAAAAGCAGGCGGATTGATGCATCCATAAAGATACCCCGCTCTGACAAAAAGTATGAGGAGCGAGTTAGATCCCTTTTGCAGAGAGGAGATCGGGGATGCGAGAGTTACGTACCAACCACCCAGCCTTGTCGGGTCGGCACCAGAACCAATCGGCCGGGCCGGAGAGTTTTTCTGCTACTAACGATTGGCTGATTAGCCGACTCAGAACTATCTGATGCTCCCTTGAGAAGGAGATAGTTCGGGTGAGGATCTACGATGTGCAAATATCCTGTTTATTTGGCGGTTGGAAGAGAGGTAATTGGGTCCTTTGGACGCGTTGTGCTCCATGCGTCTCTCCGGTCGATGACTCCCACACTTCAACCTAGCTGCTCGTTGAGAGTCTTCCGATACTGTTCAGTCGCCGATTTGATTGCTCGCTTAAGGGGGGCCACGATCTCGTTGACCGCCTTAGCTCCTCCACCAATGCTGTTAGGATCGACTTTCCTTCTCTTCCCAGTCCGCTGCGCGTAAATCTCGTTCTCTTTCCTTACTTGGTCTACTTTCGCTGCCCGCTCGCTTTCAGCGGTGTCAGCAGCTGCTATGATTCTATCAAGCGACTTGTCCAAGGTTTCCACAAGCCTTGCTACTTCATTTGCGCGGTCAGCATCTCCTGAGAGATAGACGGTCCAGAAGTAGTGCAAGAACTCGACGGACGTGTTGTGAGTCATGGCTACGGTGTCGAAAACGGAAGACGAGAGTCCTAATTTCGCCGCTTGCTCGCTGGAGGGAATGCTGTGGGAGGAGATGTAGTCGTCATTGTGTAAATGGCGTTTCTTAATTGCCGTTACAATCTGCGATGAGGCTGCGACCCGAGCACGCCGACCGCCAACTTTGAATCTCTTCTTCCCAGCGGATTCCTCATCACTACTGCTTTCGTCGTCTATGCCGATGGCGGACTCTAGATTTATCCCTCCGGATTTTGCCTTGGTGGTTGAAAGGTTACTTAGATCGCGCTGCACCGTAGTCAACACTTGGGAAGGTGTACGCTTTGTGTACGAAGCCGCACTGGTTGACGTATGCAGCCCCTGTCCGGCGGCAAACAGCTGGCCTTGGTCCTTAATTTTGAGAACGACTCGGTTGTCTTCTCCAGCACGTTGCAGATCCCGTAGTAGGAGTTCACGATAAGTATCTTCGTCCATCCCAGCAGGAGCATGACGATCTGCATCAGTGGCTGGGACATCAGCCATCATCTTTTCACTCATCCGATTAAGCGTGCGGAGAATGGGAACCTTGTCGTAGTTGTTTGGTTGCATC
Source organism: Nigrograna mackinnonii (assembly GCA_001007845.1). NCBI lineage: Eukaryota > Fungi > Ascomycota > Dothideomycetes > Pleosporales > Nigrogranaceae > Nigrograna > Nigrograna mackinnonii. The sequence goes on from JGVQ01000105.1 coordinate 107,514, forward strand.
GTCCAATCAGGCCTGTTACCGAGACGTTGGCTATGGTTTTGTTCATTGCCTTCCACATCAATGAAACGCGGGACCGCTGATACATTCAGCTGGCGTGCTTGCTCCGCATCTTCATCAAAGCTCAGGTACTTATCAAGTTTTGGGTCCACGTTGTCAGAATCTATAATCTTCTCTCCTCTCAGCTTCTTAACAAGGCGGCTGTAGAAGAATCTGGACCAGAACTCGCCCTCTTTGATCTGGGGGACATTCTCATTGTAGACCCTCTTGACGATAGGGTGTTGAGCAAAGATAAGTTGGATTTGCTCCTTCGTCATATTCAATTTAATACCACCATCCACATCTTGAGGCCCGACTATAGAAAGGACATTGTATGTTCCGGGACCCTGGGCCTTTTCGGCGGCATGCGAACGTAATAGATGAACTCTGGTAGCCCAGAATTGGGACACAAACTGAGTAATGCTGATGGACTCTGGTTTGTCCCTCAGAGCTTGATCAAAGCGTTGGCGGAGTGCAGGGTTTGAATTCAAGAGAGACCGTTGCAAATCGCCGTCCCTCATGAGTCTCGTATCGTCATATGTATCATCCTCAGGCTTAGTGGTGGCAGTATTGCCCACCACGGTCTGGGCCATGACCATAGTTGCAGACTGGCCATTGCCATTGTCAGTTGATGGAGCTGCCGTTGCAGGCTTGCTATTATTTTGTGACGCTTTAAATGCTTCTATCCACGTTCTCAAACTACCGGTAATCGATTGCTGGTCATCGCGGGCGTTCTGTGACACGAAGGTGAATGTATAGCTTTCCTGAGCGACGATCTTGATAGAGGCTTTGGCAGCGGTTGCCGGGGTTTGTTGGAGGTCTTGAGAGTAGTACACATGAGCGAAACTGTGAGCACCAAGCTATTGGGCGAACCTACTTGTGATGTCTGATACCTGAATCGTGACGGACTGAGTTTTGCCATCATTCGAGCTCCAGGTGACTGATCTATTGCCAGACGAAGATAGTGTCAATGTGCCATCTTGCTTCTTGTACTGGGCAAGAGCTTCAGACATGCTGAGAGACAGAAGAACAGTGGCTTGTCCGCCAAAGCTGGGTGAGAGGCGACAGTTCGAAGAACCCTAGTTGATAAAGCACGGACCATCTGATGCGCTAAGCCTATTGCGATTTTGTTCGCTCCGCTACCGATGCATAGGAGACGATGCCCGGAAGCTTTCGAACCTCGGGATGCACAGAAGATTGAGCAATTCTCCGTACATGGTAGAACACAATAGTAGCCCATATAAATCACAAAGTAGTCAAGGTTGAGAGGCGAACAATTCGCTCCAAAGCATCAACTTCATTGCCGCTGTGAATGCATTGAATTTAGCAAGGTGCTCCAACGACTTTGGACTGTTATGAGACGATGATCGATATATTACTATCTATCCAAGTACTTGCGAGATGGCCATTTCACATAAATCAATCATCTACGCCTTCGCTCAGTAGTGCTGGCCGATATCTCCCGCTCTTGCTCTTTAGCCAAGTCGACGCTAGGTATTATATTGTGCACCGATAAGGAGTAGATAGATACTGACATTAGGAGTATCCGAGCGAGTACCTGGGCCCGTTGCGGCCGCGGATCGATCTGCGCAAAGAATCCGCTGTGCGTATCGTGCGGATTCGCACTGTCACAAGCCATCGCCGCGTGCCGTCATGTGTGGCGCCCAAGTAGCTGCACTTACCTAACGCCTTGCATCATTGGCTAGTAGAGTCCAATAACACAGGCCCATTTTGAAGATTCTCGCAAAGAAAGCTTGGACGAGTTGTAGTGACTAAGTGCAGGGCTGTTGCTGGCCTGATGGCGCCTAGTACAGGTATTTTTTTTTTCCAGAGGACCAGGCAACGTTGACTCCAAGGGCTTTGGAAAAAAAGGATAGATGAAAAGTTCATATGGGAGTTGGAGGAGGCGAGACGAGACGGGATATGATCTGTGAACATCTGGAACTCGGGCCTTGTTGTAGATGAAGTGAAGACATTTTGAGGCATTTTGCTCCCCAGAGCAAAGCGCAGCCCTTAAGAGTAGAGCGCATGACTCTCGCCGGGGATGACTAAGAAATTATTAGCCACAGTGGCACTAGCGCCGGAAATCCGCAAGTGTGAATGCAACCTAACGTATCCAATGCTTGTCCTTTCTCCTCTCCATCTCTCTCGCCCGCTCCGTTGAGCTTCCCTACAAGCCCGTCCTACCTCCTTTCTATTTGGGTGCATTTCATGTCACCCATCACTTCATCGTAGTTCTTCCCCTCTATATTTTCATCATGTTACGCGCCGGCTTGCGAAAATGCAGCGGGCAGCTCGGAAGCTGTCCGTCCAGAGCTAGCCTCTCGACTCTTGCCGCATCGCCTGCGAGGACCGCTCTCACTACTGCTCGAAGACCGCTGGCTGTAGCTTTTAAGCGCCAGCAGCATAGAGCTTATGCTGTTGCTGCTGAGGACACTGATAAGGGAGTTGTGAGCATCCACGTTACATAGACGTAATGCCGAGCAAGAACTGACTTCATGGTGGCTAGGACCCAAATGATTCCTTCCTTCAGGGAAACACCGCCAATTATGTCGACGAAATGTACATGCAGTGGAAACGCGATCCCTCGAGCGTCCACTACTCCTGGCAGGTCTACTTCCGCAACATGGAGACCGGAGACATGCCTGTTTCCCAGGCCTTTCAACCTCCTCCTACAATCGTCCCTGCGCCACACGGCGGGTTGGGCCCGGATATCAAGCCTGGCTTGGGAATGGCACCAGGCCAAGGCTCGGATGTCATGAATCATTTAAAGGTACAGCTTCTTGTGCGCGCATATCAAGCTCGTGGCCATCACAAAGCGAGGATTGATCCTCTGGGTATCAGGACTGAGGCCGAGCAATTTGGCTACAGCAAGCCCCGTGAATTGGAACTCTCACATTACAATTTCTCCGAGTCAGATTTAGATCAGGAGTTCAACCTCGGCCCAGGAATTCTACCCCGTTTCAAGACAGAAAGTCGCCAAAAGATGTCACTAAGGGATATTATTGCTGCTTGCGAGCGTTTGTACTGTGGTTCATATGGTATCGAGTACATTCATATTCCCGATCGCGAGCAGTGCGACTGGCTGCGTGAGCGCATTGAGATCCCCACACCATACAAGTATTCCGTTGACGAGAAGCGTCGAATTCTGGATCGCCTAATCTGGGGTACTAATTTCGAGGCTTTCTTGGCTACGAAATACCCCAACGATAAGCGCTTTGGTCTTGAGGGTGGCGAGGCGCTTATTCCAGGCATGAAGGCATTAATTGACCGTAGCGTCGACTATGGAGTCAAAGATATTGTGATTGGAATGCCGCACCGTGGGCGTCTGAATGTGCTCAGCAACGTCGTGCGTAAGCCTAACGAGTCTATCTTCAGTGAATTCGCCGGTACAGCAGACCCTTCGGACGAAGGCTCCGGAGATGTCAAATACCATCTCGGAATGAACTTTGAGCGCCCAACACCCTCTGGAAAGCGCGTACAGCTTTCTTTGGTCGCCAACCCTTCTCATCTGGAAGCAGAGGATCCGGTTGTGCTTGGCAAGACTCGTGCAATCCTGCACTATAATAACGATGAGCAAGAGGCCAGAACGGCCATGGGTGTGCTCCTGCACGGTGACGCTGCTTTCGCCGGACAAGGTGTTGTCTACGAGACGATGGGCTTCCACTCTCTGCCAAGCTATCACACCGGAGGAACCATTCACATTGTGGTGAACAACCAGATTGGTTTTACTACTGACCCCCGGTTCGCTCGATCCACTCCATATTGCTCCGACATCGCGAAGGCAATCGATGCGCCAGTGTTCCACGTCAACGGTGATGATGCAGAGGCTTTCAACTTCGTTTGCCAACTGGCTGCTGATTACCGTGCTCAGTTCAAGAAGGACGTGGTGATTGATATGGTTTGCTACCGGAAGCAGGGCCATAACGAGACGGATCAGCCCTTCTTTACCCAACCATTAATGTACAAGCGCATCTCAGAACACCCTCCAGCACTTGATATTTACATCAACAAACTTCTAGAAGAGAAGACATTCACTAAGGAGGATATCGATGAGCACAAAGCATGGGTATGGGGAATGCTCGAGGAAAGCTTCAATCGTAGCAAAGACTATCAGCCAACTGCAAAAGAATGGCTGACGTCTGCTTGGAATGGATTCAAATCGCCTAAAGAGCTAGCCACCGAAGTCCTCCCTCATCTTCCCACTGCTGTAGAGGAATCAACGTTGAAGCACATTGCCGAGACCATTGGCAATGCTCCCAAGGACTTCAATGCCCACAAGAACCTCAAGCGCATCCTCGCTGGCCGCACTAAGACCGTTACTGAGGGTAAAAACATAGACATGGCTACCGCAGAAGCTCTGGCCTTCGGTTCCCTCTGCATGGAGGGCCACCACGTGCGTGTCTCCGGACAGGACGTGGAACGAGGAACATTCTCTCAACGTCATGCTGTGTTGCACGATCAGGAGAATGAGAAGACATACACGCCGCTGCAGAACCTTAGTGAGGACCAGGAAACCTTCACAGTCTCGAACTCGTCGCTTAGTGAATTTGGAGTGTAAGTTAACGTATTACCCAACATTCTATCAAAGGATTCTAACCATCGTAGACTTGGTTTCGAGTACGGATATTCGCTCTCCTCGCCAAATGCTCTAGTCATGTGGGAAGCTCAATTCGGTGACTTTGCCAACAATGCCCAATGTATCATTGACCAGTTCATTGCATCTGGTGAGGTGAAGTGGCTCCAGCGAAGCGGTCTCGTCATGAGCTTGCCCCACGGTTACGATGGACAGGGCCCTGAGCATTCTTCAGGTCGTATGGAACGTTACCTTCAGCTTTGTAATGAAGACCCGCGTATCTTCCCAGCCCCCGATAAGCTTGATCGCCAGCATCAAGATTGCAATATGCAGATCGCCTACCTTACCAAACCATCGAATCTGTTCCACATCCTTCGAAGGCAAATGAACCGTCAATTCCGCAAACCACTGGTTCTGTTCTTCTCGAAATCTCTCCTACGCCACCCCATGGCCCGCTCCAATATTGAGGAATTCACTGGAGATTCCCATTTTGAGTGGGTTATCCCGGATCCAGCGCATCAGACGGGCGAGATTGTTGGCAACGATGAAATTAAGCGCGTCATAATGTGCACAGGACAGGTCTACACTGCGCTTGTTAAGGAGCGTGAGAGCCGCGGCTTAAAACACACCGCCATCACTCGCATTGAGCAGCTCAATCCCTTCCCATGGCAACAGCTCAAGGAGAATCTTGACTCGTACCCCAATGCGCAGAACATTGTTTGGTGTCAGGAAGAGCCTCTCAATGCAGGAGCTTGGAGTTTCACGCAGCCTCGCATTGAGACACTGCTCAATCAGACCGAACACCATAACCGCAGACACGTCATGTATGCTGGCAGGCATCCTAGTGCATCCGTGGCTACTGGTCTTAAGTCGGCGCATAAAAAAGAGGAGAAGGATCTCTTGGAGATGGCCTTTGAGGTCAAGCAAGATAAACTCAAAGGAGAGTAGTAGTGGATTAATAGTACAAAGTGTAAAGACATATTTGTTGGCAATGCTCGGTATGAGTACAGTCAATACTGTAGGATAGGATGAAAGAAGCGGGAATGAAGATGCCTGGAATTCTTACTCTGCCATTTTGGCTTTTTCTTTAAACCACAATCTCCGGTGAGTATGTAGATCTTTGCATCCAGATTGCCTGGCCTTATCTTTTCTTTCCAATTATTAAAGACGGCACAGCATTGGACAAATATACATGCACATCAAAATAACTCCGCATCAGCGCAATGCGAGCAAACAACACCAACGCACCTATCCCCAATTGTCCACCCACTTTCTCCTTTCCCTTTGATTATCTTGTATATGTGCATTTGTGAGCCTGGATGAGGGTGTATGTATGTATACGACAATTCTTTCTCCTTTTTCCTCTCGCTGGTTTTCGGTTCGTTTCATTTTCTTCCTTCTGTATATGGATGGACGTGTGGATGTGTGGATGTATGGATGGATTACCCCGGCGGTATAAATCCCAATATGAGATGAAGATGAAGATGAAAGGGAGGGGAAGGAAAGGCAAAAGAGCAGGGATTTAAGGGTTTTTTTTCCCCTTCTGGTTTTAAATCAAAGGTACGGAAGGAGGGATGCTTGTGTAGTATTTAAACAAAAGTAGATTTTTTTTGGAATTTCTTTTATGCATTCTCCTTTTTGAATAGAAATTTTAGTGATTTGGGTTTGTGAAATCGTTGATGTGGGTGAATTCTCTCGAAAGACCTGAAGGTTCTCTATGATATTGAAAGAGGTTCGGAGTCTGCAGTCGGTTGTCCAGAATATGCTTTGACGTGGAAAAGTTCAAATGTCTAGGCTTTTTGGGTATGATTTCAAACACCGTGCCATGCTTGTCGGAACGCAAAGAAGAACTCGCCACAGCTAACAAGGAGCTGACAGTATTAGCGTACTGATTGGAGGGAAACGTCAAGATATCAAGAGTTTATTGACCATTGTCGAACTATGCTATTTACGTCCTATGATATGATATGCCTTTAAGACAGGGGAACCGCCAACCTATTGAAAAGCTCTATATCAGTCAATAACTCCAGTGCCGAACCCGTATAAACTTATACCCAGAGGAACTAAGGAGCATCTCAATCTCACTCAGTCAGCTCAGACAAGCAATACTACCCCAGAACGCCGCGAGCTGTCTGCGCCGCATTAGAATAAGGTACCAAGGCGTTGGAAAATCAGAGAGTTGGGGTATGATTACATGGGTCTCGTCATCAAATCGGGGGAGGTTAGGAAGAAGAGTGTAAGTCGAAGGCCGCCGTTATTCGTTAGGGTCCATATTTTGGGGTGATCCTACTCGACCAGTCGTAAAGGAAACACATCGCACGCGATTATAGCGATCTAAGTGTTGCTGCGTTGACGTGAGGACCTTAAAGACTTAAGAAGTAAGAGCAGATGGTGGTGGTGGTTTCAAGCTTATTGCGAGTTGTTGTATCTGGTGCTCGCCTCCTCTCCTAAGAGGCAAATATGCGAACATTAAGATCCACGCTTCCAGTGGCAATGACACACCTTATTCCGGCCTTGGCTGCCTCCTCTTCTTTCTTCTTCGTCACACCATTGACTGGGGCTCCGTTGGGTACATCTCCATTTGCGGAGGCGTCCTTGTTGACGCTGGGCGCCCATCGAATACAGCTCACGAAATGACCGTGTGCATCCTCGACAGTCTTTACGCAGCGGCCTTCTTGCGTTAGATCCCAACACCGGATGGTCTTGTCATCAGCTGCAGAGAGGAGATACTTCCCTCCGGGATGGAAGACCAGCCCTCGTACCCAATTGTCGTGACCGACAAGAGTCTTGATCAGCGTCCCGCGACCGTCCCATAGTTTTATGGTCTTATCTCTAGAACCTGTAGCAACGAATTCAGCGGAACTGCTCGTTGGAGGGGCCTTTTTGAGGCCGGCAAGGGAAGCAAGGTTCGCGTAGGTAACCGGTGGCGCTATGGCAACACACTCGATCTCGTGTTCGTGGCCAAGGAATGTGCATTTAGCTTCGCCAGAACTTGCATCCCACAGTCTTGCCGTTTGGTCTCGCCCTCCAGATAATAGCCATCGGCCATCAAAACTTGGCGCAACGTCGCGAACCCACTCAACGTGGCCACGAATTGTTTTGACGCAGTACCCAGTAGTGACGTCCCACACTCGAAGCGTTTTGTCTCGTGAGGCAGAAACGAGGAGGTTTCCAGAAGAGGGCGAACCAGCCGCTCCGCTGGGAACAAAGCGAACGGCGGAGACAGAATGGTCATGGCCGGGCAGTGTCCTGATGTTCTTGTATTCGTCAGAGGGGTCCCAGAGCTTGATGGTCAAGTCGCTTGAACAAGATGCCAGAAGTGTTCCCCCTCTCGGGCCGCCAAAGTCTACGTCCAATACTCCCTTTGTATGTCCCTTGACGGTTCTCTCCAACTCGCCCAACTCCCAGTCCCAAATTTTTATAGTTGTATCTTCTGAGCCTGAAGCGAGCGACGAGAAGATTGGATGAAATGCAACGCAGGTGACGGGTTCTCGGTGGGACTGAAGCGTATGTCGTGCGGGTGCTCGTGGTAACCAACTGGTTGGGTCTTGGTTTCTTCGTAAGAGGGAGGTAGGGGTCGTGGAGTCAAGTTCGCTTTGGAGGCTCTGATTCCGCTGTTCAAGCTCTAAGACCTAAAGACTGTCAGCCATTGATCTTGACCAACGAGGAGGGGTAGGAGGGTACTTTTTTCTGCAACCGCACAACACTGGTCCATTTCTTCTCCAGCAACCCTTCATACTTCTTCCGCGTGGCATCGTCGAAGCTGGCAGGGATTTTAGCTTCCTCTCGAAATGAATCTGCTGTGCCCTGAGCGTTAATGACGCCCAGGTACGCTAGTATGGCCTTGTTACTGCCTCAAACAGTCAGTAGGGTCTTTTTGTAAAGTTGGATGCAGGAGCCACTCACAGCTCTTCCGCCTGCCGGTCTGTCAGTATCGCGCTCATGGCGGAGGATTTGTGCTCAGGCGTGATCGCCGCTAGTGGCGACCATGGACTGGAGGATGTTGGACCTTGAACGTGGCAGCGGGTGGTGGTTTATGCGCAGTGTTTGGGGAGAACAGGTTGGATGCTTGGCGGAGGGGGATATTGCGGTGAGTGGTTCGGAGCGGGACGAGTCGCGCGCGCGGGATCCGGTGAAGGTGAACGAGAGAATGGGCACGGCGGAGGTGAATGTGTGGCGGGAGTAGCAGTTTAGGGCGGAGCGATTGGCGGGCGTCGGGGAGGTTGACATGTAATATAGCACGGTGAATGAATATTGGAGGCTCAAATCATGGGGGGACCTGGCAGTGGGCCGGCTGCGGAGCGGGCAATGATGTCTGCGTGTGCGTCTGCGTGTCCGCGCTGGCGGCCCCCCCGGTTGTTGTGGGAACGCCGCCGCCCAACACCAAAAGACACACAACTTTACGCCGTAGGGCTCACTCACACCACGCGCACAACTACACCCACTACCGCCCCTTCAGCAGATCAAACATCGCCCCAGCAGCGATACGGGACGCGCATACACATTGTCTCTCTTGTCTGCACCTCTCAAAAACCTCGTAAGTCCGCGATTCCTTTGCGCCTGAACGATTGCCCGCTTCTGCCCACAACGTGGCTGGCGATGCCCACCTCGCACACTCTGCCTCGGCCGCTCCAGGCGCTCTGGCACGCTTCAATATGGCATATGTTGCCCATTCTTTTCGTGAATAGTATCTCTAACGATATCGCCAGTTATTTTGAATACCCACGGAAAGTACACAACAACACCATCCTCCCGACATGGCAGACCAGGATGAGGACTTCAGTTCCCTTCCGCTCCCCGACCGCTTCACTCATAAGAACTGGAAAGCCCGGAAGGGAGGCTATGAAGCCGCCGCAAAAGAATTCAGCCAAGCCGCCGGCGAGACCGATCCCATCGTCCGTCAGTTTGTACAAGACTCTGGCATATGGAAAGGCGTGGTGGGCGACTCGAACGTTGCAGCACAACAAGAAGGTCTGGGAGCGCTATGTGCTTTTCTCCAGATTGCAGGGACCCAAGGTTGCACACGGTAAGAACTCCGATAGAGCGTTGTTTGCGGTGATAAATCCTGATAAACATTGTCTCAGGACGCGGAATACCACAATCCCGACCATCGCCGAGAAGGGACTCCCGTCAACGAGACCCGCAGCAAAGGCAAAGGCGCTCGAAGCCCTCATGTTATACATTGAGCTCGATAAGGCAGACCCAGTGATTGAGGAACTAGTGCCCATTCTCTCACACAAGCAGCCCAAGGTCATTGCCGCGACTCTGGATGCCCTGACACAGATATACCACGCGTACGGTTGCAAGACAATAGAGCCGAAGCCAGTTCTCAAGGCTCTCCCCAAGGTATACGGCCATGCTGATAAGAATGTCCGAGCGAAGGCGCAGGAGTTGACGGTCGAATTCTACCGATGGCTAAAGGATGCGATGAAACCGCTATTTTGGAATGACCTTAAACCAGTTCAACAACAAGATTTGGACAAATTATTCGAGAAAGTAAAAGACGAGCCTCCTCCAAAGCAAGAGAGACTCTTGCGATCACAACAGGCGGCCAAGGAATCGGCTGCTGCAGCTGGTGGCGGCGGCGACGATGATGCCGAAGAGGAGGAAGAAGCCGCCATCGACTTGGAGCCCGAGTATGAAGCTGTTGATGTATTCCCTAGCATTCCAAAGGACTACAACGAAAGACTCGGGTCATCGAAATGGAAGGACCGAAAAGAAGCTCTGGATGAAGCCCACAAAGCGCTAAATTATCCCAAGATTGCAGAAGGGCCATTCGATGACATGGTCCGAGGTTTTGCAAAATGCATGAAAGATGCAAACATTGCCGTCGTTTCAACTGCCGCAAACTGTGTGGAGCTCCTGGCAAAGGGGTTGCGCAAGAGTTTTGCCAAGTATCGGTCTACTATCATGAGCCCAATGCTGGAGCGACTTAAAGAAAAGAAACAATCCGTCACAGACGCTATCGGGGGTGCCTTGGATGCTGTTTTTGCGTCTACCAGCTTCCAAGACTGTTTGGAAGAGATCTTAGAGTTCTTGAAGCACAAGAATCCGCAAGTGAAGCTCGAGTCCAGCAGATTCCTCATCAGATGTCTCAAGACAACACGAGAAGCGCCGTCCCCAGCCGAAGTTAAGACGATCTCAGACGCTGCAACGAAGCTATTGACGGAATCACAAGAAGTTCAGCGATCAGCTGGTGCCGAAGTATTGGGTACTTTGTGGAAGATCATGGGAGATCGCATTATGAATGCACACCTCGACGGTCTTGACGAGATTCGGAAAACGAAGATCAAGGAGTTTTACGAGTCCGCAGAAGTCAGAGCCAAATATAAGCCAAAGGCAGCCGCACCCCCTAAGGCGGCGGCGGCTCCTGCGGGGAAGAGGCCGATGCCTGGGAGGAGACCAGCTGGTGGTATGAAGAAACCTGCTCCCGCAGCCGCACCTCCTCCTCCCCCAGAAGAGCCAACAGCACCGCTGGCTCCCAAGCCTACATCTCGACCTGGTGCTTCCAAGCTGGCAGCCCCCAAATCTGGATTAGCTCCGCCGTCACGACTAGGAGGGCTTAAGAAGCCAGGCTCAGGCCTTGCGGCTCCTTCTGCTGGCACAGCTTCCCCAAGGCGACCTGTGGCTTCGCCTCCACTCGAAGAAGAGGCTCCCCTACCACAACCAAAGCTTGGCCTCGGTCCAGGTCGCGGCCTTGCGGGTCGACCACTCGGCAAACCTCTCGCAGAGCCCGTACACGCCCCAGCTGCCGTACAAGCGCCTTCTGGTATAAGTTTGGTTGAGCGAGCCGAGCTTGACGAGCTGCGGGCAGAGGTGGAGCGACTCCGAAGACAAAACGAGGAAGTCCGAGCAGAAAGGACCAAACTTACTTCTCAAATTCATGAGCTACAGAATCAGAATGCCCAGCTGATTGAGGACCACACCCGCGATGTTCTCTCAATTAAAGCCAAGGAAACTCAACTAGTCCGTGCAAGGAGTGACTTCGAAGCGGCCGAGCAGACTGTTCAGAACCAGCGTCGGGAAGTTGATCGCCTCAAGCGCGAACTCAGTCGACAAGTCCGAGCAACAAGCCCGCCACCTACAGACTTATCTGATCAAATTTATGCCGATGCCAATGGCAATGGAGCGGGCCGCTTTGGAGACTCTGGCTACGGTGGCACAGGAACGTACGGGCGCAATAGGTCATTTGCAGCTGGGCCCACAAGCCCTGGCGGTGAAGGTAAGGAGAACTTCGACAGTTCTCATTCCCGTCCTGGAAGTACATTGAGCGGGAAGCTAAGTCCACTACGTGGCGGTGCAGGCTCAGCAAAGTCGTCCATGTCATCCCGTGGAGGTGGCCATACCAGTCCCCAGGAGAATGGTATGGGTGGTTTTGGGGGATCGCAAGCGAATGCGGGCGCGGAGAGCTGGAAGCGTGCCGCTGAGGTGACGCAAAATCTAAAGCAAAGGATCGAAATGATGAAGGTTAGTTCGATTATTTCATTAGCTGCCGCCGTTGTTTGCATATTTCCTCACTCGAAGTTGTTCACACAGCTGCTCGGGCATAATGAAGGACAGCATATCGTGTGTTGTTCGCCCCTCAACTACCCCCCTTTCCGCACAAGTTATGCAGCAGCTTGTACTAACTTGCATGCAGGCAAAGCAAGGCATTGGTCGAACACAGCAGTAAATTGGCTAGTCGTCGCGAACAAGTTCCTCTGTTCGCTTGCGGCCTGGGGTTAGTTGCACATGAAGGAACACAACCCCCGCACATCGGGATCTCCAGTCAAGGGTGCAACAAAGGACTCACTACACCATGTCTCTTAAATTACGCCCGCCTTTACAGGATTATACACGCATATTCCGTGGTTCGTTGTCTTACTCACTAGCCAAGCCTTCGGAACCTAGGGTCTAGGAAGATTGTTTTCGTGCTTCGGAAGTTGCTATGCTCCAAAGTCGGATGCACATGCTTTCTCGCCTTCGTTGTTGTGATGAGCATTTCACGTGGCGTTTTGGGAATATTGTTTCTTAGCTTGATGCACAAATGGGTTGGAGAGCATGTGATGAATCTGTCTAATCCCAAGGGCTTGTGTTTGTTATGATGAGGGAAAGGAAGGAAAGGGGCTTCAAAAGGATTTTTGATACCGAAGAACATTATCTTCAACTTTCTTCTACTCCACTTTTAGGTTATGATAAGGAGGGTTGTCATGAGAGTATACCAGCTGCTCGTATTCGGGCCGCGCTTTCGTTGTAATATTTTAGCTTTGGGGACGATGTAACAAGGATGAGGTCAATCGATGGTATCCCCTGCGATTCAAGTATAAATTGTGCTCGGGGTTGCTCACGACTAATGATTTACCTGACTTACGTCTTTATGACAGCACTGATCTCTAGCAACTTGCTATATCCGGATGCTCAACTTTGAAAAATAAGCAGAAAGCCACTCATCACCGTTCCGATACACAGCTAGAACTGCTGGAGAACAGCCATAGCCTAACCCCCCAGCCTTGCGGCGATATATAATCACCCTCTAATCTCGGCGCAGCGTATGATCTTGAAACAACAAGTTGCCGCTTGTGCAGGAACAAATGGCCATCAGGGAGCTGAGAATGGTTGATGGGATCTGTGTAATGTTTGGGTCTGGGTCTTGGATCCTACCTAGGTAGATTTTACAATAGTGAGTGGGGGCCATTGGTTGGGTTGCTTTGGCCGGCGAGCGGGAAACGTATCTATTGGGGAAGGCTGGGTATAGCGGGTTTAGGTAGGCGTCTGTTCGGAAGGTTTCACGTCAAGTGTTTCAACTCTTGCCTGCAAGTATCACGTGGAAGGAGGCTTCTTGTATGAGGCTGAGAACCACTCAAGCGGGGATTGAGGACAATTACAGGTAGACGGTTAGACAGCCAAAAGTATTCCATTTCTGGCCGTGGGTCTTATATGATATCTGGAAATGAATCTTGATATCACAGTCGTGTTGTGCGATGATATGCATGTTCTAGCTAATTCAAGGTCAATGTTCGTTCCTACTGCAGACAATCTCTCCCTACGCCTCCTTCCACGATCAAAATGCCGTTAAAGTCTCATCAACCACCAACACAAACATCTTTTTGCAACATGACAATTTTTGACCTCAGGCACAAGAAAAATAGTGCGCGCCGTTGTGGGAATCGTCCTAGTAAAGCATACCACCAGCCTTTCGGCAGGCAGTAGCGACTGGAGAGGGAGTAGTTGTCTTGATGATTGTGTAACTAAGGCAACATTAGCCGTTAATACTGGGTGCCCAGCTTTGGAACGCACCTGAAAGTATGGACATCCGTGACGACCTTGGTAGGGACGACAAAATGGGTGACCGTTCTTGTTGGCGTCGATAGAGTTATCGTGACAACGGGTGCAGTACTGCTGCCTCTAACAACAATAAAAGGTGGGGGAGTTATTGTGGTGATGGTAAGAGCAGTTGCTTTGCGGTGTTAGACTTGTTATCATCGTGGACAGACTAATCAGGCGACTTACTGGTTGCTGTAGCGGTCTGAGTAGGCGCGGTCCGCGTGCTCGTGATGGTAGACCAGTGAGCAGTGTCGGTATCAGTGATGACAAGCGGTTGCGGGTCTGGAGCACGTTCTTGCAGACGGACTGCTCGGGCTGCAACGAAACGAGCTTTGTCTACCAGCATCTCACGACGGAGCTTGGCTTCTCGACGTAAAGTAGAGCCCATTATCCTTGCTGCAGCTCCTACCGTGGGATGTATCTCAGCCCGGCGATCGGGGTGCGTTGGACGGACAGGCCACTTGCAGCTCGCAGTCTTGGTGACTATTGTTGGCTTGATGGCGATGCTATACTTTGTGAATTCCACGGTCATGAGAGCTTTGGTGGTCGTTGTTGTTACTCTATGCGGTCTGATTGTTCGCGTGGGTGTCACTGTAGTTGCTGGTGTGGTGATTGTCTTCGGGACAAGCACCGTTGTGGTCGCATCTGTGGTGATGGAAGTCACGGCTAGCGCGTATTAAAAGGCTGTCGTTGTTTGAAGGCAAGTTGTTTGAACTTACTGACTACGGGCGTAGAAACAAATATCGCGGTCGCTGTAGGGGTATACTAGTTCATATTAATATCAAGCTCTAGCATCAAGGTACTGGACCCTACGGTTTCGGTGGACTGCGGCCCAACAGTCAAGGAAAAGTCACGCTGGTAAGCAATTTGGTCTGCATTTCCGTTATTGCTGATAATTACAACAGACCAGTCTCCGGAAGATAGCTGGCTCTTTTCAATTGGACTTCGAGAAGTTAGCGACTAAAGAACCGGCAAATGCAACCTAATTTGCCTTACCAGTTTGAGAGCTGATTTGCGTCATCAGGAGTCATGTCCGTATCAGAACAAAGGATTTGGTCGCCGCTGGGATCAACAAGAATGTTGTAAGCTTTGTCGTGTTGGCAATCTTTGAAATTGTTAAAATATATCTTATGCGAGAAGGTGGCGATTCACGAACGCTCAAACTGAGACACGAATGAGAAGTTCGCGTGGGACAAAGAGTTTTGAAAATATTTCCCCCCATTCTGGAAGTCCATACCGAACGAAAGACATGTTGGATACTTGGGCACATTGGTTGTTGGCTGTTCATGAGTCTGGGCAGAGGCCATCCGGCCACCAAGAGCAAGAACGCTCAGAAAAAGCAGCGTGGACATTTCTGGGGAGTTTTCAAACGAACTGAAAGAGGTGTGGGAGAGGGGAAAAGAAGGTGTAAGATACTCGGCGGGGACAGAGTGGCAGCATTTAAGGCGAAATTTGCCGTACTACTTGGGCCCATTTGTTAAGCTCCGTATGCGCCAAATCCCAACATTAGCATCCCAGGTGCTCTCTTTGGTGATGACCATAGTTCCTAAGACCGTCCCAAGTATGAAGAGCGGTTCGACTCCAAGACCCACAGAAGCCCTATCCCCATTTTTGGAAGAATCCGACGCCTTGTTCGATCACAGGGAGGTTGATACCCAGTTTCGATCAAACGAGGAAAGCGCGGTCGAATTCTAAACCTCAAGGGGAGAATTTGGGGACTGTCGCAATAAAAAACCCTTTGCGTCGGCGTAACCATACGTTGACCTCGTCTGTAATGAGCCACATGTCAGAGGGCAGATCATGTCGAAGCCGCTTTTGGAAAAGAGTGGCCAACGGAGTCGTCTCAAAGGCTGCCAGAAATTTCGAAAGGATATTTCCTTCAGCTCCCAGTGCTATCAACCGTTTTGTCAGCAGGGCGCTGAGTTCCTGTCTGCCGTTGAAAATCTTGCAGTGCGGGTCACAGCCCGAGAGACCCAGAATGCGTGAGTTCTGAGCACATTCTGTACAGCAGATTTTGGCGATGTCCTGGGGGTTAACTAGGATGGATTCCATGGCCCCGACCGCGCGGGCCGAGATCTGGGCTTAGCTTCAAAATGATTCAATGCCGATTGTACATACTTCCCTTTGCACAAATGGATAGCCGAATATCAGAACATGACAAGTCTCTTGATTGTAGATCTAGAGTACAAAACATTTCTGGAGTGTAAAGTTGTTTACCGATGTACAACATATGCTTAAGTCTAATAACAAACGTCCGAAGTAATTTCTCCTTGTCCGAAATTCGGGATTTCATGGTGGGGAGCCCTCAGGTTATCCAACAAGCATGATGTGGCCCGGTGGATTGGACCCAGGGGTGGACGATGGTGCCATGAGTTTACTTATGCGGCGGACGTGATCTAGACGCTGTTTTCATTGGGCAGTCCCGGCATACGCCAACGAATGAGGCCAGGCGTATGTCGACTGGCATTGGTAAGTGTTTTCATGTGATCACTCAACGTTAGTGGAGGAAGAGAACGTCGCTTCTGGTGGAGTGAAGCACGAAATAAAGATAGTTTGAATAAAACGATAATTCCCGAAGGGGCGCAAAGTTGCTGTTGCAGCGAAAACCGTATTAGCGTGAATGTTGCATCAGTGCCGAGCTGAACTGAGCTGAAGGGCGGCATACGCTCCGAGCCTTATACTACGCATGAGGTGCAGTAGCGACACAGAATGTTGTATCGCTATCGGCAAAGACAATGAGATGAGGTTGACGGTAAAGTGACGAGGGTCTACCTTAGCGGTTGGAGGGGCCCGCCAGTGCCGCCTTCCCTTTGGGTTTCCGCTTCGGGCCGCGCACTAGTCCGATAGCGTCACTGCTTAACTAGATGCATCGACATCATCATCATTCACACTAGCTTCCACCAATCGACCGCAAACTACCACGCTCCTGCCGCTACTGCTCACTTCGTAGCTTGTCGATTTCGTTTCAGGCAACGCTCCGTACAGTATCTTGATGCCAAACGCCTGTTCTTCAAATCCACCCTTTTGAAAGCTTCGTAGATACGCGACGCGCAAACTGAATACTTGGGGATTCATGCAATTGCTAGAAACCCTGGGCCGACACAAGTTTAGGCTTGAAATTTTCCCAAACTCTCAATGTTCCCAGGACAAAGCGCGAGCATGCAGCTTTGGTGCAAATGCCTATCAGGTCAACAACCTGCGCTCTCGGTCATCCCCCTATTTTCAATGCACCCGAGGAATGTTCCCGGCACAACACGCCTCTCCCATGAGAACCTTGCCAAGTTGCAAGTGTTAAAGCCTTTTATGATCTGCTAAGTTAGTACATGATCGCTTGCAACCAGCTCAAGATCTATCTCTATAGAGAGGATATTTGCCTCATCGCAGACACAACAGTGCACACGTAGGTCGTGCCGTCGGCCTCACCCGTATCCCACTGTATAGTTCAAAACCCTAGTACCGCAGCGAGGCTCAGTCCTTACAATATGCTTAAGCTTCATGCCTGGTCCAACGGTTGAGACCGCAGCGGTCATCAAATCTCGTGTTCTTTACTCTAGTGCGCCACCAAATCCCTAGCATATCGCTCCTCTGTATAGAAGTGTTGCACTGCCGTCAGTGATATTCCAAGAACAATTCCTTGGGTGTCCACATGCGGGTGGATCTACTGATCATGGACCCAGAAGTTCGGTCACTATGAAATTCCCTGTGGTCGTTTCCGGTGGCATGAACCCCCTTCAGGCACAGCTCTCCAAAGGAACATGCCTATATCTAGGCACTTGTTCTGTCCGCAGGTATGTTTCCGTTCCAAAAAGCAGCCCCCCCTCTCTCTCTGTTCAGGGCCTTTGGAACCCTCTCTCGTTTTATATCACGTTCGCTCGACCGCGTCGCTTAAGCTTAATAATGCATTTCCTTCGTCTTGCTAGTACCTGTATTTTGGCGCTGGCGTCTTCATCCATTGCAGAGAACATTCCTCCTGATCAAATTCTCTGGGGGGTGAAGGGAGCCCCGGCAACTCTCGAACCACGTGGGGCCAAACCTTCTGCAAAGCCTCCTGCAAAGCCTTCTGCAGCAAGACTTCCAGACCCGACATGTACAAACAGCCCGTCAACAAGACAATGCTGGTCCAATGGCTTCAGCGCTGCGACGGACTTCGACGCAAAGTGGCCAATTACTGGGCGAACAGTGACATACTACCTTGAAATCACCAATGGTACTTGTAATCCCGATGGACATGGCGCAAGACCATGTCAGTTGTTCAATCATCAATATCCTGGTCCTGTCATCTCTGCGAGTAAGTTCTACTCCTCTTTAAGAAAGAATATTAAGTTCTAATCCTCTCCAAAGATTGGGGAGATACTATTAAGGTTACAGTAAAAAATGCAATGCAAGGAAATGGTTCTGGGATTCACTGGCATGGAATTCGAATGCTCAAAAATTGCCCCAATGACGGTGTACCTGGTATCACGGAATGTCCTCTAGCACCTTCACACACCAAGACCTACACCTTCCAGGCAAGTCAACACGGCACAACATGGTACCACTCGCATTATAGCAATCAGTATGGCGAGGGAGCTTTCGGTGCTATAGTCATCAACGGGCCCGCTTCGGCAAACTACGATATTGACCTCGGCGCATACGTAATCAACGACTTCTACTATAAAACATCCTGGGACATTGGTATTGAAGCTCATGCCAATCTACAAAAAGGCCGGGCCCCACCTCCTGCCGATACTATAATAATCAACGGCACCAACAAAAACCCGCAAGGAGGCGGAAAGTACGGAAAGGTCACCTTGAAAAAGGGCAAAAAGTATCGTCTCCGTCTTATTAACGCCAGTGTGGATAACAACATACGCGTCTCCCTTGACAATCACCCTTTCTTAGTAATTACCTCTGATTTGGTCCCAATAAGACCCTTCACTGCCAAGTGGATTCTTCTTGCTGTCGGTCAACGCTACGATGTCATCATCAGTGCCAATCAAACGGTCGACAATTACTGGTTCAGAGCCGAAGCTGAGGGCGCTTGTTTCAGTGAAAACAACTACCATGGCCGAAGCATCTTTACGTACGAAGGTGCCAGTGGCAAAGATCCAACGACGTCTGCGGCGCCTAAGCCAGGAGGCTGTAATGATGAAAGCCCTCTCGTTCCTTGGGTCCCTAACACTGTAGACAGCGACGCCTTCGTTAAACAGGTTGGCAATCTCGAAGTTGATTTGACCCAGGAGCAGACAACTACGAACGGGCAGAACATTGTTGTGTGGGGAATCAATATGACTGCTGTATGTTTGCCAGCGTTCGCGTTTGTAGTGAGTCTGACAATACACACAGATTAGTGTAACCTGGGACAAGCCAACCCTTCAGTACGTTAAAGACAAGAACACGAGTTACCCGAACACCTTCAATTTGATTGAGATGAAAAATGAAGGCGAAGTAAGTCGCATAGCAACAATGAACATGGACCGCACCCTAATATACCCACAGTGGGCTTACTGGATAATCCAAGAGACCAATGGCACTAACACAAAGGTTGCAATACCACACCCTATTCACCTACATGGTCATGACTTTTATGTTCTCGGTAGTGGCTCTGGGATCTTTGATAAAAGTACGGATGCAAAGAACTTACAATACGAGAACCAACCTCGGCGTGACACGGCGTTATTGCCTGGTGGAGGCTGGCTTGCTCTCGCGTTTCCTTTGGACAATCCCGGTACGCATGATAATATGATTTAGCGCTACGCAACCAACTGACAACCTTTGCAGGAGCCTGGCTGATGCACTGTCACATTGCTTGGCATGTATCTGACGGCCTAGCCGTGCAATTCCTCGAAGCAAAAGAGGAATGTCCGGTAGGAGATCTTGCTTGGGAGGAGACATGCTCAGGATGGAATACATACTACGAAAATCCCGAATATCGCCAATGGGACTCCGGATTATAGGGATTTGTAAGCTTTAATCTGCGGTCAACATTTGAGTTTCTAACGAAGGGACACTGAATCAATGTCTCAATATTTCTCGTAAGAGCCTGGCGAATCCTTGGCCAACATAGCGATTCATTCGAGGTTATTTATTTGTAAATACTCGCCAATATTGATGTATCTGTGTTCTATCGGCCACTACAGAAGTCCAATTGAAACTATCATATCTTTGCACATCGTTAGTGCTCTGTCATTCTTCAGAAGTTCTTTCAGAGTCTTTCGAAAAATAGAGGTCTTCATGTCGAGAAACTGTAGGAGGAAGCCTCTATGAACTTCCACAATATCTTAAATAAGGGGCTGGTGTCCGTGAGCTAAAAGAAATATGTGGACCGTGTGGCAAGACTCACGACTTTAGAAATCCTGTCACCATTAGATATACTGAATTCTGTTAATTCCAGAACATAGAAGAAGTTCAGGATACGCCTTCCCTGTGGCCGATCGAAGAACAGAAATACTGGGTGAATGATCGTTAAGATGATATGAAACACCGCTCGGTTTGAGATATACATGTACAGTTTCACATTTCTGAGCCCTCCTCGACCGATAAGTTCCTCGACCGACGCTCCATCTGACCACTGTATGTATCACACTTGTGTCATTCTTAAGTCTTACAGGCCCCTAATTGTCTATCTACAGATACTACAACTATGATTGAGTCTAAAGCAAATGGCATTAAACCCTCTTGGGAGCGCTATGAGCTAGGAAAGTCATAGGAGAGGCTAATGGTGGTCTCATTACTTCGTCCACCAAAATTTCCTTTCGTCAGCGCTGTGATGAGATGTCCGGGGTGAAAAGTCCGCTCGCATTATTCTGCCATCAGGGTGGCCCTTATTACCTCACCCTGAAGCTTTCCTATTCGGCTAGTATATCTTGTCTGAGGGATATGGTAGAGTGATAACTCACCATCATCATTTTCCTCCGGGATAGTGAACCGGCAACCACTTGCCCTCTGTATATCAGAGTAGAGTGTTACTATCATAAGGCTCTATGCTCATAGGGTAAGAGGCCTGGCACGGGCTGTTCTGGGTTTGCAAGTTATATCAATGTATATCATCAATGCGCTCGCCACCAATTAGCTCTCTGCTAGCGTCAAGCTTTGTATACCGAAGCTGATGTTCACGCTTGCAAACCACAACCCGACAAACCAATGGGGGGTTGCTAGCGAGTAGTGCAGGCCTTTCTTGCACCTACCCGTCTAAGTCTTGTAGTTCACCACGGCTGTATAACAGTTTCAGTGAGCTATGGTTCTAGGATTAGTATTCAAATCCTTGGACACATCAGAACGTCGAGCAATGTCTAGTGATATCGCTCTATTCGATTGTTGGCGAGTTGGCAGGCGATGCTTCTACTATATCTGGGGCATAATGCACTGCGATGGTCCTTGATGCAGAGTCACGAGTGTATCCAATCCCTGGACAACGGGTCACTCATTCGGGTTTAGGCACCTTCAGCACTGTATATCTGTGCGAAAGAGTGCCGCACCAAAGCCTTGGTGTACGAGGCTTTGGAAACATCACTGAGTAGTCTCAATTGCTCTATGTGAGGTGGGTACTGGGGGAAAAAGTGGCTTTTCGATGGCCAAGTTGGTTATATGATGACACAAGCCTTCTATTGCATACCGCGCAAGTGGTGAAGTTCATTAAGGCCATTCTGATTATCTACTCTTGGGACCAAATGATGCATACTTAGGAGGATTTACGGATTATGTCAATTAATTACTTCAACGCGGATATGATACGCTGAGGTGTAGGACTTGGGTGGAGCTCGATGTTAGGAACAAATTGAATTGTGCAAGGATTCCAATACAAGGAAGTCGCTACCTTCGTACCTTGCAGATAGTCGACCTCAGTAGTAAAACCAGACTAGTAAAAGGTCTTTACTATCGTTGTTCGTAAACACTCGTGCGAAATGTCGACCAAGCTTACGCGGATGGAGACTATTCGGAGACAAATGGGCGGCACGGTTCTATGCAGGGGGGGCCTTGAGACTACTCTACTGTGTACTATTGGCTTGATATGCTTGAAATAATGAGCTGAGCTAACGGCACAAACCCTTGGGATTGTGTATATGAAGTAACTCGTAGTATTGAATGCTGCCTCTTTTTTTCAGCTAACTTCAATACTCCTTTACATCGATGGCATCGTCATTCACTCCGAAGCAAGTCATTCCATTTGACGGTGCATTCCTGGCCGAGCTGCAAGGCAAGGTATCAGAAGAGATTGCGCGAGAAATACTCAAGGAAGTGCCTCAAATCGCTCCTGCGAGTGCCATCCACGATAATGGCTGCGGGTATGGCGCCGCAACAGGCGAGATCATGGCCTTGTCTCCACCGGAAACGATCAAGATCACCGCGACAGACGTCAATCCCATGTGGCTAAGCCAGCTTGGACAGAAGGCTGAGAAGGAGAATTGGCCTGTACAGACGGAAATCATGGATGCTTGCAATTTGACGTTTCCAGACTCGGTATTCGACCTAAGTATTACCGACTTTGTTTTCATGGGACTTAAAGAGCCCGTAGAAGCTGCAAAACATATAAAGCGCACGTTGAAGCCCACAGGAACGGCTGCTGTGGCTATCTGGGAGAACATCCCGTGGCGCGACGCTCTTCTCAGCGCACATTTCACGACTCGCGGCGCCGATGCCCAAATTCCGCCTTTCCTTGTCCACGACTTAAGGACCGCGCAACTGAAAGGCATTCTGGAGAAGGCAGAATGGCAAAATGTGAAATTTGTCGAGAGGTCCGCTCATTTGGTCACGAAGGATCTGAAAAGATGGGTAACTCTGGCTTGGAGCTTTCTCAGTGCACCTGCCGGAGGATGGTCGCAGCTGGACGAGGAGAAATGGGACGAGGCTATCGATATTGCGCTTGCGAAGTTGACGAATGGTGATTGGTATGTCGAGGAGAAGGGTGAGCATAAGATCAGAATGGATGCGTGCTTAGCGTTCATGACGATTTAAATGACTGTACTGAAAAGCTTTGGAAGGGCAACCGCTCTTGGCTGGAGCCTTCAGGAGTATCTATTGCTCTCGACTATCTCTTCTCGGAATCGAGAAGAACATCAGATCAGCAAAGGGCGTGTGCTGGTTGTGAGTCTTCGTTTGATTAAGAGTTGGAAGCCTGGCGTTGGATCGCTCGAGTCACCGATGACTCACGTGGTTGAATCGTCCACAGCTGGAATCTGGACTATGATTCGAACGACACAACTAAGCGATGTAAACAGACATAGAATCCAAATCTAACTTACTCATATGAGACTCCAATCGTAGGCGTGCAATCTTGATGCTCGTGGTGTATAAAAGCTGGTGCTCCCGTCACTTCTTTTCACCCATATCTGACCCACGCTCAAACAACACATAGTCTAATTCTGAAAGCCTCTCGAATTTGTAGAATGTCAAAGACCGATCCTGAGCTGGCTACCGCCGTAAGAATGCAATTCCTATCTTTATCAGCCAGAAGGCTAATCCGAACCAGTACGCAGCTCTCATCCTTGCGGACGAGTCCCTTGATATTACTTCTGAAAAGTTACAGATTCTCCTCAAGGCTGCTGGAGTTGAAGACGTTGAGCCAATTTGGGCGGATCTTTTCGCGAAAGCTCTCAAAGGCAAGAACGTCAAGGACATTCTGACCACTGTGACGACTTCTGGGGACGCCAAGAAGCCGGAAGTTGGAGAGGAAGGTCAGAAGGGGACTGATGAAACAATCGACGGGAATGAGAAGAAGAAGGGAGGCAGTGATGATGACGATGGAGACGAAAGTGATGAGGACTTTGGAATCGATTTGTTTGGTTAGAGTAAAACACTCTATGTGCTATTGGGAGTTTCTTCACCTTGGAGATGTCACAAAATGGAAGGCGTTGTTCTCCCAAGGCGTATCTGAACCTGAATTGCGACGTGACTGTCAAGGATTGTGTTTGATCCAATACGCTTTTCGGCATCAGAAAAGTGGCGTTTGATTCCACATTTCTGCCTGAATCTGCAAAGGGGCACCGCCTCCAGTAGCCGTGCCTGTAGCCAGGGCTGAGGTGATGGTTTGCATAGGGCTGCAATTGTCACCTGCAGCAAAGACTCCTTTCACACTCGTCTGATTGAAAGGCGGCTTCACCTCAATCATTCCTGCTGGTGTCAGCGCGAGGCCGAGCTGATCGTGAAGTTCCCCTCTGAGCCTTGTCTGAGGCTTGTGTGCAAGAAAACCTTCGGTTCTTGAAACACCGCCTTCCAAGTGCACTATTATCTCAGCCCTTTTTACACCTTTTTCGAATTTAATAATCCGCCTTGGTTCGATGTTCATAGGGGCCGGCGATGTTGCAAGTGCTTGGTCAAGCTCTCGAGCTAGATCCTCGTTTCCATTAGTGTAGAGTGTGACTTCTTTGGAGATCCGCAAACCCTGTCGCGCGAAGTGTAATGCAGGTATAACGGTGCTGGTGATGCCTTCTGCGAGCATTCCGGAAGACGCAACACCTTTCTCTTCCCAGCCATGACAATACAAGCAGTGGAATCTGCGGCATTAATTGAACAGTACACTTTATCATACGAGGAGAACTTACATGCCAGTTGCCCAGCAATCAGCATAGCCCGGAATATCGAGCAGCACATCTTCGACGCCAGTACCGAGAATTACCTTCTTCGCTTCCCAGCTCTTTCCACCTACAGTCCTTGCTCTAAACCAACCATTGCCTAGCTTTTCGACTCGCTCGACTTCTTCTTGCTCAATCGAAACGCTGTCATACCGCTGGAGATCCTGCCTTGCCGCGTTGCGGAACTCCGCTGGATTACGGTGGTCCCATGTCCGCACAGTGTGCATATGCAGATGGCCCTGGTTTCGATATTTTCCTGAGTCTACTAGAACCACAGAATGGTCCTGTCGTACGATCGATGATGCTGCACTGAGCCCCGCGGGGCCACCTCCAATAATCAGGATGTCAAAAGGCATGTTCATGATGATGCAGCCAGAAATAGGATTGATGGGAGAGTAAAATCTGCCTCTCGATATCGAGGATCATTGGTGGGCTCGCTTTTATGCATGTCGGAAACTTTATATGTCAAGAATTCGAATGTCTCCGAGCTTAGCAATTCACTGACTAGAAACGCTTACTGCTGACGGGTGAGCTTATCATTGGTCGTGCTTACCATTACCCTCTATAAACAACGGCTCAATTGTGAAAACTGACCTAAACCTATTGAAGAAATGAATTGCGCGTTTTGAAGGCGAACAAATCCGTACATCTATATGTTCCATTGCCAGCCAACTTTGAGCAAGGAGCTGCGGCGCTCTTCTACATGATACCAACCACTCGATACTAGGTTGACACTATGCCATTTCTATTGAGAGCTACTAAGTCACGTTCGCGGTCACTGAACTCCAAAGCTGGAATGTAGCGTATTAAGACATTCACATGTGGCGCAGTCATAGTGGAATACAACACTGCCTCATACCTCCGTGCATTCCTGATAGTCTAACACAAGAACCTGCTCATGAGAGAGGATCAATAATTGGGATTCAGAATCTCACCGCTTTCGCAAACACTTTGTATACCACCTGCTAAAAAGGTATCGAGGAGCATCATGCCCCAACTTCCCACCAAATCTAGCTTTCTCATGAAAGATTTGACAATGTATCTGCCGGCTCCGGTAGATCCTCCAGATTGCGCGATATGCATGGAGCCTCTAGCACCACGCCTCTACGGTAATCTCGTTGTCCGAATCCAACCCTGCCAACACATATTTCACCGAACTTGTCTGGAAATTTGGCTCCGCGACAACAGGACGTGTCCGACCTGTAGGACGGAGCTGTTTAGCGCGATTACAGATCTGAGAGATCTCCCAGGAGATGATACTCCAGTGCGTTCGGGCCTGAAGAGGTTTGCTCAGTGGTTCTGGTCATGAATTTCAATAGATAAACAACTGTATTCATTTGAATGTTGGACCTAGCCCAACTTTGCAGTTTCCAAGTTTTAACTGTGCCATCGACCTAGCGCGCTTGGCTGCACCTTCAATCGTTGAATATATAGTGTATAACTCATCAAGCGCTTGAAAGCTAATGGACTGTTACAGGTTAATAAGTTACGTGGCTCGAGGCATAAACTAGCCTTCTATTGGTGGAGAACTTGGTGTGTAGAAAAGCACCTAAGGCCGCGTTGAAAGTGTGGTTTATGTTTACTGTTTCATCGTAGAGGATATTGATGCCAAAAAGGCACCCAAAAGGGATGCGCGGAAGCTCTTAGAATCACTTATACATTACACAGAAACAGTATCTCTGATTCCACACTAAGATTGTATATATAAATTCACTGACCGTGATGATTTAGCTTTGTCCGACTCATACCAACATGATAGGATGGGATCGATCGTCAATATCAAACAACGGCCTTCTCTTGAGGTATCAGGCCGCATACCTCGAGAGCTAGTGCTACACTGTTGATCACACCGTAAAATAACATTGGTATAACCTGCAGATGTGAATCGGTGGCCATGATCAGGGGTTGAATCAGGTTCACTTACACCAAAGAAGAGGTTACCAAGTATTCCACGTCGACTGATTGTCTCTGCAAGCTCTGTTGAAGTAATGCGAGGGGCTTCCGGAGATTTGAACGGCCCAACGAGCCGGTAAAATGTGACAAAAGAAGCGCCAAAACAATACGTGAACAGGATACGCAAACCATATAGACGCCAAAGCTCGACAAGTCCGGGAGCTCCACCGAAGTCTTTCGCTAATGTGCTCATATACGCACTATGGTCCACTCCGTATTGAATCCGCCCGTCTTTGCGCGCTAGAAGATGGTAATGTGGTGGATCTGTCGGCATTTCCATGCGACCGAGCATCAATGCTGTCCACCACATAGCTTGCTGTTCGGAGATAGGAGGAATGGCGCCTACACCTGGTCGCACAAAGCCGATATATGCGATATCCGGATCGGCTGGATTTATGATATTACGTATATAAGCGTCCGATGCTCTCGGATACGAGTCGTCGAGCCAGTCAAAGACTTGTTTATACCTGCTTTGGTATTAATACGAGAAACTGGTTCGAAGATCTCGGAAGGGAAACCAACCCAGTACAGTATACGACACAATCTGGCCTCACTTCAGTGTTCTTCAGCCTTCTCCAATCCTTCCGATCAGGTCTCGCTTCGAATATGACTCTACCTGTTTCATCGATGCGTTCTGGGAAGCTACAGGTGTCGACCCATCGCTTTGACATTGCGTCTTCTGGCGGGTCAACGTATCCATTTCCCAAAAAAGCAAGAGGATGTTTCTCTTGATAGGGTCTGTTAAGGTATGGCATGGCTTTGCTGCTCTTGTTCAAGAAAACATATGCTCTTCCTAAACGATCATTGGGCAGTTGGCCTACATGCTGGTTCATTCCAGCTTGAGTACCAGTCAAGAAAAAAAGGACCCGTTTGATGAAGAAGTCAGACACGAACCATCGTAGACGCGATTTTGCTATGGCACGGTGAACATATGCTGTCTCAAAAAGATTTGTAATAAGGCCGTCGATTGGTAGGCCTCCTTTGAACACCTTTCCAAAGACCTGAAATCGGCTCAGCGCTTTGGGGAAAGAGAGGAATCCAGTACGGAAGCACATGGTCACGGCTGCGGCATCAGCTTTAATTGCTTCGTAGGCAATGTCTGCGGAGAAGTCGTCAGAACATCCGAGTAAGACATTGCTCTACTCACCCATGGCGGTTTCCCCACAACCTAGAATAAGAACGTTACGGCCAGTCAGTTGGGATCGCAGCTTGTATTGGGAAGAATGAAAAGTCTGTCCTCGAACATTCTGGATTCCGGGAATGGATGGAATATTCGGTTCAACATGAAGTCCTGTGCAGATTGCAATATGGGAGCAATCATATATACGCTCCGTATCACCCTGCCGGCCGTCTACGTACTTGACTCGATGCTTCCATTTTTGATTTTCCGACTTTGCCAGACGCGTGATTGCGGTCACCTTACACCGCAATTTCATGAAGGGTGCCAGATCGAAGCGGTCAACATATGATCTCAAATAATCCACATACTGGGGCAGAGATATATGATCGGGTGTACTAAGCGGGAAACGGTGGTCCGAGAAGGTAGTCAACTGCTTGGAGCTAACGAGCTCTGCATTTTCGTAAGAACGGTATTGAAATGTCCCTCCAATTCCATCCTCCCTGTCAACGTATTAGAACCAGTACAGAGGAGTGGGATCTCGTGGCCTGATTCCTCTGATAGTTCTGAACGGGGAACTAACATGGCCCACTTACGCTTCAAAAAGGCATACTTCAATCGGTCGCTCTGGAGTTGAAGCCTCTAATAGGGTTTTGAGTGTGACAAGACCCCCAGGCCTGTGCCACGGGTTAAAACTGCAATTGCTCCCGGAACGAGGAAATCCCCCTCACGTACCCTGCCCCGATCACAGCTACTCGCATTGCTGCCATTCCTTGGGTCGACAATCCAGCCACATGAACAGCTCTTGAGACAGTGCCGGTGCCGCCAAAGCAGGAAAATCAAGCAATAAAAGCAATGAGAACTACTAACAGAAGCAGAGTTGAATACCTGTGGGAATGCTCAATAGTGGCACGGTGGCATAGTAGTAATGACGCTCAAGGTGACGGCAGGGAACAACGCTCGGTCCGTGGTGACGGCCAGGGCGCAATTGGCGCATCCGAACCAATCAGGGTTCAGACGAGGACACAATCATGA
The DNA here is from genome assembly GCA_001007845.1 of Nigrograna mackinnonii. Classification (NCBI taxonomy): domain Eukaryota; kingdom Fungi; phylum Ascomycota; class Dothideomycetes; order Pleosporales; family Nigrogranaceae; genus Nigrograna; species Nigrograna mackinnonii. The sequence continues at coordinate 136,084 of JGVQ01000105.1, forward strand.
CATCAAGTGTCGCGCGAACAGGAACCCCTTCGCTAGATACTCCCTTGTCAGTTGCAGTTGCAGTTGCAGGTGGGGGAGGGGGACACGGGGGACTTGTGCCGCCCTCGCCGCTGAAGTGCCCATGTATGTCATGCCATGCCCTGCCATTCCGCCTGCCAACTACTCACGACCTGCTTTGCTCGACTTGCTATGATTTGTGATCACCCGCAATCACCCTCTCCGTGCCAAAAGCACCCTGCAACACGCTTTGCTGTTACTTTCCTACAACCCCGCCAGGCAATTGTTCCGTCCCGTTCGTAATTACTACTTCATATACCGCGCCCCCGTCATGTCCCCTCACAGGTCTTGAGAGATTGACAGCTCCACTCACTTCCGCAACACTCATGCAACGGAACGGGCCAAACAGACAGGCTCATGTAGCCATTGTGGGCTCGGGTATGGCGGGGCTGGTAACCGCCTACCTACTTCAACGCGACCCACGAAAGCGTTTTACGGTCAAATTGTTCGAATCGGTAAGCTAATCACCAACAACCACAGTACCGCATCCTTTTTTGCTCACCTCTACAGGGTAAAACACTCTCGCTAGATGCTGCCTCGATATCTGTCCCAAATGCCTCCCAAAAGTCCAAGGAGCGCATCGATCTTCCGATGCGTGCCTTTGCCGGTGGATACTATAGCAACTTAAAGGCCATGTATGACCATCTAGGTATCCAATATCGATCTCAGCCGTTTCTCTTTGAATTTGCGAAAACAAATGTGCCTGGCCGGCACGATGACTGCAGCCGAGATTCCTCCTACTTCATCCACGCTTCCAATCTTCATGAGATGCCCCCGCCTCGACCGACTGCCGTAAACACTATTGCATACTTAATAGAAGTAGTATACGTAGTCGCTTGTTATACGTGGTTTACAATCTGTTGTTTCGCTGTGGTCCCGCGAGCGAGATATAAAGCAGAGACTGTGGATGAATATTTGAAGAGGATATCACTCCCCGAGTACTTCGTGAGCAGTTATCTCCTCCCTCTGATATCGAGCGTTACGACATGTCCTCATGAAGCCTTACTTGCATTTCCGGCTAGTGACTTGACGGAGTACAAACGAAGGACGAACGGAGTGCCGCATTTCACGGTTTCCGATGGTGTAAAAGGTGTACAGGATAAATTGGTGGATGGAATCGAGTATGAACTCTCGGTCCTTGTCTCCTCGGTTGAACCACAGGCAAAGGGAGTGAAGATACACTGGAAGAAGGTTGGTGGTGACGAAAGTGCGGCTCACGAGGAATTGTTTGATCGAGTGATTCTTGCCGTCGCTCCAGATGTTGTGGGCAAAATTTTCGAACCAGTCCGGGATCAAATGTCCAAAATACCGACCACTATTGTAGAGAGCATAGTGCATAACGATCGGCAGTCATTGAGTATCGAAGAGGCGACGGAGGCGAAAGTTGAACATCATGCACAGCTTATTTACCTCCGAACATCGACCGATAGAGGACACCGGACTGAGTCACACCATGTCCAATCTTGTGGTGCCATCGTCACTACATGCCCTTTCAGTCCGATCGATTCCGCTCTTATTATACATTCAGCACAGTTTACGCGTGTGCTCAGGAGTTTGGAAAGTAAGATGATTGTAAACAGCATTTTTGAAGATACCCCCGATTTTAATGAAAGCGAGAAAACGAGATCTTTGTGGAGGAATGGGGATGATAATGTTTGGCTGGTTGGAGGTTGGTGTTGGGATGGCATGGTATTGCTGGAAGGCTGCGTGGTCTCAGCAATGCGTGTAGCTCGTGATTTCAATGTCGATGTACCATGGTGATTCAAGTGACCATGCGTACCAGCGAGCACTTGGAGAATATAATTGCTACCGTATTTTCATACATGGGCGTAATAAAGCTGGCGATTGTTTGACTGCAGGTGTCCATGTCCGCATCGGGAATAGCATCCGCCACCCCATTTTCTCACCCAGCCCGCTGGCGGAGCTTTTACACCAACTACTTTCTGTATTTCTTTACTGCTCCAGCCTCGTTATGACGACACGTAAGTGGCACATTGTCGTCCTGCTTCTGCCTGGTGCTGGCCTTGTTGTTTGCAGTTTTTGCGGCCATGTCAATGCTCCGGTCACACATCTGTTGAGCTTTCTTTGGGGAATATTTTTCATACCATTTCTCAAACAACTCTTCCTTGGTATTTTCCAAGGCGATACTGAAACTTCGCATCCCAAGGAGCCTAGAGTTTCTGTTTATGGGCTTGATCATGGCAGGCTAAATCTAGACCTCCCACCGCCGATGTGGATGAATATGGGGTATTGGGGCGTAAGGATCCTCATCATATTCCTAGCAACGTCGCTAAATTTCGTAGGATGACTGGGAAGGGAAAAGAGCAAGCAGTCTTTCACAAGCCAGTCGGGCTCTCCTCTCTAAAGTCCTAGACATAGCCGGGTTCACCCAAGAACAAGATATGGATTTGCGCCGTTCTAAGATGTTGATCGACTTGGGCTTTGGCTGTGGAGAACAAACGATATATCTGATGAGCCCAGCCCCAATACATGCCAATGATAAAGAATGGTGGGATACTAAACCTCATGTCCCACATTTTGACAAATACATTGGCATTACGAAGGATAAGAAGCAGTTCCAGTACGCACAGGAAAGATTGCAAGATTTGCAGGGTACTTAGCTTCCTAGACTCGAGGTAAGGACGAGATTAACAACATTTCAGGTACCCAGTCCATTCAACTCTACTGTGCGGACGCCGCCTGCCCGGATGCTTGGACTGACGAGCTTCAAACACGTGTTCGCTCGGCTGCTAGCCAAGTAGAAGAACCCTGGGTTTTGGCACTGGACACGATGTACCATTTCTCACCAGCGAGGTGGACCATCATCGAGCACTCTTCGCGCACTATCAATGCTTCTTTGATGGCATTCGATCTCTGCCTCGGCGATCGGATTTCACCCCTATCCAGACTACTTCTCCGCGGTGTCACATCGCTTATGGGTGCACCTTGGGCTAACTTCGTCACGCAAAACCAATACCGCGCTAAGTTGGCGGAAGTCGGCTACAAGAATGTCACCATACAAGACATCTCCGATGATGTCTTTCAACCTCTTGCACAATACTTACAAGAGCATGATCAAAGACTGCGCCTCATAGGATACGGACTTGGGCCTTTTCATATCGCCAAGTGGATGTTTTCCTGGTGGGCAACATCTGGTGCAATTAGAGCTTTGGTCATTGTCGCAAGGCGGTAGATACGGATGGATCCTTTGTATATATGGGTTGCCACGGCTTTGTTTCGGTTCTATCTAAGTATAGTAAGCGCCCTACTAGGATTTTCTCTTCTGCTAATGGGATCTGGTGAGGTCAAGAGATTGCTAAACTAGATGAGCAGACTAGCCGCCTAGTGGCCATGGCCATCACGCTTACTTCGTGTTTTGCGATGGTTCGTTATTGGAGTACCATTCATCCATTATTGGGCGCAATCATAGGTATCGGCTCATGTACAATTTTCTGTCATTTCGTATACTCGTTCGTCCCCTGCCGCCTTTAGGCACGCCGCTGCAAGCTCGTGCCACACCAGCCAAGGCGTCCTAGGGGGCGGACCCTTCACGGTGCCATACCCCGAGGCGATGGGTCTAGACTTGGAATTGAGGCCGTTTTTTCCGTTCGCAAGGGATTCTCCTTTATATTGAAGGGCAGTCCACGGTGACCAAATATGAAGTAGTATCGTGCACTTAAATACCAAGAACCTCTCCTTACGGCTATGTTCACCAACTCCTCTTTGACTTAATATACCCAACCTCAATTTTCGATATATAAATCTGCGATGGTCTACAACGAGTACGAAATGGAGACCACTCCTGGGGTGACCCAGAACAATTCCATTGGTCCCAAATTATCGGAAGAAGAACTTCATCATCCATCGTCTGCACGCTCTTCGGTCACAGCCCGCGAGCCCATCACCACAAAACTTGGGCTAGACATTTACCCGCTACTGGCCTTCATGTTCTACGCTGCGATCGCCACGCTCTCGTGGATTTTTGCCTGTGTCATGAGTAAACGCCCAATAAGGGGAGCCAATTCATATGATGTGGAGGGCTACGACGCGTACAAGCTCAGCGAGAAGCTAGGCATTAATGAAAACTATATCCTAGCAACTAGGGTATTACAGTCAATTGCAACTCTTCTCACAATCCCCGTTACATCTGCAGTGTGCTCAATGGCAGCTGCAGCGTACATGCAGGCAGGCAGCATGAGACGAACCCTAAACGTCAGGCAACTAATGGCTCTTGCCGATCAGGGCTGGATTAGCCCCAGAGTGTGGGCGAAACTTGCGCACACAGGGAGTCTGCCTCTGATTCTTGCTTTTGGTCTGACACTAATAGGTAAAATAGACTACGAGAAGCAAGTAACATCACTGACTGATAATAGGTTGTGTGTCTCAAATTCTTCAGGGCGCATTCTATGGTCAGGAAGTCATCAAAATTTCCGATTATTGGCAAGTCGACGAACGTATTGGTATAAAGGACATCCCACATATGTTTCCCGAGGAAAGCCTTGGAATAGAGTTTGGAGAAAGAATATCTCTTCTAAGAGGATTGCTGGAGACAGCCTACGCAGATGACCACGACCCCTATCTATGGACTCCTGACGCAAAATATAACACTGGATCTTATCGGGTATTTGATTCATGGTGGACCTACTCCGATGGGGATGGGCCAAGAGAAGAGGGCTTCGCGGTCGAACTTCCTTCTAATTTCAGTGCTGGCGTCGTCCGGTCCCAGTATGCCCCTCGAATTGGTTCTCGCACATCTTACTCAAATATAACGGTTGAAATGTTTACCGACGGATGCCGTAACGAGACCGACAACGGCGGATTCTTTGCTGAGTACAGGAACACTTATTCTTATTCTTCTGAGTACAAGTATGGCATCACGGTGTGTATGCCAGGTGATAAACGACTACCTGCTTGGAAACCCACGCGTGATCGTCAAGAACTACACGAAGAGATGTATATCAACTGGACTCGCGGACTCGAGTCTGAATACTACAAGGCTACAGTCGACACTACTCTTGGCTATTTTGAATTACCGAGCTATGCCAATGGAAACAAGCCTGGACCAGTCGTAGATAAAGATCCTATAACGAAGGAGTCGCCACAATACGAGAAATCCATCAAGCGAGATGAGTTCTCGAATGTTACCTATGCCGGGAATTATACTTTGGTCTCGAATGCGCACAACGGACCTCTTACCGCGATCGCCCTCGCTCTCTTCGGGGAGGGTTCGTTCATTGAAACTTATTCCAGACAGTTAGAGGCATCTATCGAAGCTCAGTTGAACAACAACAATGATGATGACGCCACCGATATGGATTTATCGCTCTGTGTTGGCTTCTATCCATTTGGGGAGCTCTTAAGAATGCCATGTATTCACAAATGGGACACTGTCGGTGATCTGACTTCCGCAATCTCAGCTTGGTACTCACAGATAAGCTCCCCGAGCAACTTTGAATTTGCTTTGAAGACCGGGGTTTTCTTGGCGAACAGAGCTTATATAGGCCCTTCGAACACTCGAGGAGACTCGCTACATCCATTGAATATCCGCGCTGATGCCGGTGTCGACGCCCTGAAGCCCAACCTATCTAACGTTGAGATTATCGTCGGTTCGATTTTCCTGGGAGTTCACCTAATTGGACTGTTTGCTCTTGCGGCATATGCTTTCTTAATGAGACCCTGGGCAAGTCACGTCGGATCTGAGGTTATGTTGAGGGCTGGAACTTTCTACGCCGCAAATTTGACGGGCTCTAGCCGAGCTCAATGGTTAAAGACAACTGAAGGGCTGCCTGGTTTTGTTGGAGACGCAAAGCCGGATGCGAGTGTCGGCAGGATGAGCATGGGTGCGCTGGCGCCACTAAAGCCGTCCAAGAAATTTGAGATGCTGCGGTGAAGATGCAGAGAGAAGTGAAAGCGGCTTTCATTTTTAGATCATTTTTAAGCTACTTCTTTCTTCGCGTAATCAATTTCTCTGTACCTTTCTCAAACACCGCACTTTTTCTTCAAACACAACACATTCACAAAGTTAACTTTCAGTCGATTGTCATCACGTTAGTAAGGCTATGAAGGCATTATATCGCCATGCTTTCCAAATCTCCCCCCTTAGCAGTTTCACGATTAACGCGCGGATACAAAGCGGTTCAATGGATCGAGACCAACCTTCGGATCCGTTTGCAGATCTGCTGGCTATCCTAGACTACACGCCTACGGTCTCGGTGGACGATTTGTTCAAGATTCCTCTTAAAGAATCGTTCCTCAGGAATGGGATGGAGCAACATATACCGTCCAGTGCTACCGTCTGCACCATCTGCCTCGAGGACATCGGCCTGGGACAACCCTCCACAGAGAACAACAACTCCGATCCCAACCCGGCCATCAGAATCAAGGCTTGTGGCCACATCTTCCACTCCGCCTGTCTCAGCACCTGGCTGGAAAGGGCAAACACCTGCCCGCTCTGCCGCTGCGTACTCTTCCAACTCCCTCCCAAAATAGTTGTTCTTGAGGAACCCGATGAAGCTTACAGGTTGGCATTTGCGGACCTTGTCGAGCGCCATACAGGAAATCCAGAGGCGGCAGACCAGATCAGGATGGCTCCAATGGAACGTTGGGTGACGGAGTGGATCCGTGATTCCTATCAGGATTACTTTCCGATCCCTGGTGAGAATGTAGCTGAAGGACAGGAGGTCTTTATCGCCTTCACTGGGGATGTGGACAGAATTAGCGACACTCTCGCAGGGGTAAATCACCACGACCTCGATCACGACCTTGACGCCGATGCAAACTTCGATTATGACGACACCGACGATGACTGGGACCCTTGATCACCAACTTGAAAACTGGGAGGAAGATGAAGTTGAGGAGGTCATCTAAACCAAGCTGTCTACGGTGATGATGATCCAGAGCATACAGACCAGTAATATCGACAATGGGCCAAGGATAGACACGGGAAAAGTCTATGACAGGCCATTGGCGGGTTCTCCTATCTACAATACTCATTAGATACAGTAATACTAACTCACTGTGTCTGAATTTAATTCTGACAATCAATGATGACAACCTCTCCCCCTAATTTCTTGCTGAGTGCGGTAAGACACCTAGCTGGATTGCATGTACAAATCTGTGGCCAATGGAAATAAGCCACTGAGATACTGTTTTCGCAACACCGAAGGCATTGTTTAATTTTTGACGTCATAGGCTATGTCTGTTAGCACAAGCTTCTTTTGACTACACACCGGAAGAATCTGTCAGAGCGAAGGGCGTGATCTAACCAGATTTGGCACCAACTTGTGGGCCCTTCTTACCACGACATTCGAGACGTTAAAATCCTTCCTCTTTCTCATTCTTGACCCATTGTCTTGTCATCTATCCTGTGCAAACTTCTTCTAATTCAAAAAAATGGCCACAACAACTGAGGATAGGATTGAGCTCGCCTCCATACGTTCTGATTCCCCGGCACGGCTAACCCTCAACGCGGTCTCCACTCGCCACTCGATCCCAGAAGATCCTCCAGAAGATGCCGCTTACTCGACAACTGCCATTCCTGATGGAGGATACGGCTGGACTGTTGTTTTCTGCTGCTCTGTCCTTACATTTTGGGTCAATGGAATGCTTAATTGCTGGGGTGTTCTCCAAACAGCCCTTTTGAACTCTACTTTAAAGTCTGTCCCTCCGTCAACCATGTCATTCGTCGGCTCTCTCTGTCTTGCACTCGGTGTAGCGAGCGGCCTAATGGCGACCCGCATAATGCTCTTCTTTGGATCCCGCGTAACGTGCCTTTTGGGCGTCAGTATCATGGGCTTAAGTTTGATCGGCAGCGGCTTTTCTACTAGAAATATTGGGGCATTATTCGGGACTGCTGGAGTGCTTGCCGGGGTTGGGAACTCACTTGGTATGGCAACAACTCTCCGTTTGGTCAGCGTCACTGAATGGTCTAACCCTTAATGCAGTATATGTGGTATCCAACGCTTTACCGGTCCAGTACTTCAGCGGCAAGCTTGGGCTTGCCAATGGCCTAGTGAAGCTAGGAGGTGGTATTGGAGGCTGTGTCATGGCCATCGCCCTTGAAGCATTGAATCGCCGCGTAGGCATTCAATGGACCTTCATTATTCAAGGTCTCCTGACGATGGCGACCGGATTACCTGTTGCCTGGTTCGTTAGAGACCGTGTGCCACTGCGCAGCAAGCCAGTGATTGATTTCGAAATGTTTCGATCGCTCAGCTTCGTCGCGGTCTTCCTTGCTGGTGTTGTTGGAACTTTTGCGCTTTTCGTTCCGCCCTACTATCTTCCTTTGTTTTCTCAATCGATTGGGTTGAGTTCCAGTACCGGCGCTGGCCTGGTAGCAGCATTCAATGCCTGTAATGCGGTCGGTCGTTTCTTTGCTGGTCCCCTCTGCGATAGGATTGGTGCTGTCAACACCTTTTTCATCACCATGACGCTCAATGCTGTTAGCATGCTTGCAATATGGCCGGTCTCTAACACTTTAGGTCCTTTGATCTGTTTCGCAACGCTCAACGGAATCGCTAACGGAAGTTACTTCACCACAATGCCTACTGTTGTCGCAGGTATGTTTGGGCCAGGTAGAGCCGCCGTGGCTATGAGCATGGCCATTACTGGATGGACCGGAGGTTATCTAATGGGTGCTCCTATCGCTGGATACCTCCTAGAAGCCGCAGGCGGGTCAGCGGGTGGTGGAGGAGAAGCAAAGGGAGTCGAAGTCTATCGGCCCGCAATATTCTACGCTGGTGGTGTGGCCTCCGCGTCCGCAGTGTTTGTATTGGTTGCAAGAATCAAATTAGATAGGAAGGTTGTAAAGAAGGTGTGAGAAAGGAGGATTTTACTCCAGCTCCACAAGTCGAAAAATATATATCGAAGATTTGGTCTAAATTTTGAGACATTCATCTGTTTTCTTATTAACGCACTCGCCTTTCAGCGCTTCGCAAAGCCTTGTGTCTATGAAAGGTACTGCTCTCAGTTTCTTAGTTATACCCCAATAATGCTAAAATCTAATATAGATACCTTAGACTAACATTACAAGATTCACTTTCAATGTATGCCTCGAGCACATGATGAGGAGCCTGCGCAAAAGACCTTCGGTCGCCCCTGTCAGTCATGTGACATGGCGCTCTATTCAAGGATCTGAGATGCTGGGGTTTGCTGGGCGTAAGATTTGCAATTTATTGAAGCTGCACCACGGGTCAATTGGGAATGCGCTCCCAATTCCTGGGCGTAAAATCTTGCATGAGTCTTCGAGATGCAACACTTGCCTTCGGCCTGGGCGGACAATTGTCCACGATAAATCCATTCGTTGCTATCGTACGCCCCTACACGCCTTGACTTAGCAATGTCCTCCTTAGAAAGCACTGTGACAGGTTCAATCGCACTGCAAGTCTTAGGCTTTCTTCCGCTGGTGGTCGTTGCAGCCATCCAGCCCGCTGCCACCACCGTCCCCGCCAGTTCTCCTGCGGGTGCCCCATTACAAAAGGCCGAGCTTCTTCAATTGACAGATGCTGTGGTGGACCGCATCTATGACGATGAGGCTACTGCTAATTACGCGAATTATTTCGCGTTCGACAGTCAATACACTGGCAATGCGTCCTGCAAAACCTTCCCAGGAGACGCTGCTTGGCCCGCACCTGAAATCTGGGATACTTTCAACTCCCTACTCGACAACGCGTTAATCCCAACCATACCCGTTGGATCTCCCTGCTATGACACACAATGGGGCGACAAGTCTCCCACGAAGTGTGCCCAAGTCATCACCAACTTCACTAATCCCCTGTTTCAGTATGTAGTATCATCTTCATCAATCTTGAATTCCCTGACCTAACACTACTTGTAGCTCTAACGATCCTACCTCTATCATGTGGCCCATCTTTGAAGGTCGAACGTGCATGCCGAATAACGATACCAGAGGCAAGGAGTGTACAAGAGGTGGGTACCCTGAATATGCGATCCGGGTCACCAATGTAGCCCAAGTTCAACTCGCTATTAACTTTGCTCGCGCGGCGAATCTGCGGCTAGTCATTAAGAATTCTGGGCATTGCTATCTCGGAAAATCTTCCGGGGCAGGAGCTCTTAGCCTGTATATGGGTAACTTGAAAGAAATAGACTTCTTGCCTGATTTTGAGGGACCAGGATACGCCGGTGCAGCTCTGAAGCTTTCTGCTGGAGTGAGCGTAAGGGAGGTCTACGAAGCGGCCGATAAGAACAATGTCTCTGTTCCTGGTGCTATCTCGTGGGTAATGATCCTTCCGAATCCAATATTTCCGCAAGACTTTTAACAAAATTATGTACTAGAGTGTGGGTTATGCTGGGGGCATGATAACCGGCGGCGGTCAGAATCCCCTGTCGGGCATATTCGGCATGGCTGCGGACAGTGTTGTCGCTTTTCAAGTTGTCACCGCCGATGGCCGCTTCATTACTGTCTCAGAAGACTCCGATGCCGACCTTTTCTGGGCACTTCGCGGCGGTGGAGGCGGTACGTTTGCGGTCGTCGTCTCCGTGACTGTTCGAGCACACCAGAGACTAAACATCGTAACCTCAAGCTGGACGCTCGACACCACAACAAACACCGACGCGGCATACTGGGCTGGAGTGAAGAAGTTCTATGATGTGTTTCTTGACTGGACAGATGCTGGTATTTACACTTTCTATATTCACACTAAAGACTCTCTTACAATGAGGTTCTTGTTTGCGCCGAATCACACAGAAAGCTCGTACGCCAAAGTTGTGTTGCCCTTCTTCGAGTACCTCAATGCAAATAACATTACGCTTTCGGTTTCGCCAAAGACTGTCGCACACAACTCATTCTACTCGGGTTACCAAGCTACGTGGGGTTCAAACCAGTTCCCAGTCGGGCTCGATAACTCACTTCCAGCAAATCGAATCGTACCGCGTGTCAACTTCCAGCAGAAATATAACCAGACATATGCACTTATCAAGGAGCACGTATCTCTGGGCAGGCATTTCCTAGGCTTTCATAATGCACCAGTCAAGTATGCCAATACGAATAATGCCGTCAATCCAGCTTGGCGCGAATGCGTCTTGTTTTTGGTGACTTCGTCCAATAGAAGTCTTGACCACTCCACACCGGAGGCGCTGGCCATCGCGAACGCCGACCTTCAAAACAACATACTGCGACCTTGGAGGGAGCTTACGCCAGTATCAGAAGGAGGCGGAACGTATCTTAACGAGGCCAGTATCGAAGAGCCAGACTGGCAAGACTCTTTCTACGGTGGATATTATCCTAAGTTGAGTGAGATCAAAAGTAAGTGGGATCCTCTGGATGTTTTCTACGCGACAACGGCTGTGGGAAGCGAGAGATGGGTAGTACACGATGGAAATCAGGGTGTGCAGACGCAGAATGGAAGGTTATGTAGGGTGTGAGTTGTTCGCACCCCATCCATTTGTTGGGAAGTACATCGGTGCGTACATAAGTGTTATACATATCTGGCAGAGCAGGACGTTTACTCCGCTCTCGATCAAATTAAGTAACGAACGATTACGCTCCCGATAGGTGCGATAATAAGTCAGGCGTCATATGAGACGAGGGATTAGGATGCTGTCACAGTGGCTACTACTGTTTTTCCTAGGTTGATTATGTGGGTGTCAAGAATGAGGACCCCGCATCTACAGAACAGGCTGAAACCTCCAACCAAATCTCTTCTTCAGCTCAACAGCCTCTTGCCAAGAATTCGTCGCTGATTTAGAGGGCGATATTCGACCAAGAGCTTTGCCCTGCCCAGCTGAGTCTGATTTTGTCAGCTTCCGACCTTCACCGACCACTAGAACACTGCCACTTGATTGATGCAGGTTTCGTTCCAACTTCGCATTAGGAAGTATCCAAAGCGTAAGGCCACAAGTCTTATCAAACTGACGAAGACTGTCGGATTGATTCCAATCATAACTTCAGGGTACTAGTACCGAATGAGATACTTTCCATTAGGCTCACGTCTACGTCACATCCTAAACCGAGAGGATCTCGAAACGCCAACCATTCGCGAGAGCCGTGGACTAATACAAGGCTGCAAGGCTTCGAAAACCGGTCAACACTTCGGGAAGAGCCTTCATTAAAGAAAAGCTGTTTTCGTGGGTACATGTATTGACATCGTCCGGATGATTGGTCCCTGCAGGAGTCCGTTTTCTCAACGTGTAATCTACGGAGTAAAGTACTGCCAGCGGGATTCCATTGGATCTATAACTTTCGGCAACATGTGACTGGACAATCTGGCAAACACAAAAGATGTTTTTTTGTGTAAGCGATGGACTTCTGGTGCGAAGTCATTCAAGAAAACAAGCCTCAACATTTGGCGACTGGAAGTATCGTAGCAGATAAGAGACATACACGAGGGCCTGAGCATGTAGACCGAACGAAAATACCAACGAAAACTAATTTCACGTTGCGATTACAAAACAGGGTGCACTCTGATCCAGCAACAGCAAAAATCTACCGCTAATGACCTGATAGGCTTCAAGATGAGCGCTGCTGGTGAGTTCTGAGTGTCTTTTAAAGACTAATCATTGTATCTCAAAAGTACGCCCTACAGAGCGCAAAGACTGGAGGCCGGTCAGATTATGCGAAGCGTTTCGATTAGATGTATAGTGGCGGCCAATGGGGCAAGGGTGGGGCTTGCAATACACCATGTCTTACTCGACCAGCGTTGCAGCCTTATGCAGTGTAAACCTAGTTTAGGCAACAGCAGCCATACACCAGTCAATCATAGAGCCTTGCTGCATGTTGAGCTGGCTCTTCCGGTCAAGAATGTAGAGTATAAGAATTGGGAGGTCGACCCCGCAACGTTTACTCACCTTTCGACATCCTTTTCTACTCGAAACATCAGTATGGCAGACAGCACCACAGACGCTCCTCCTGGACTTGAGGCCCTGGCTGACCACCTTGGCTATACTTTTGTCAAGAAGAACGCTCCTGCGTCTGATTCCGGGTCGGACTCGGATAAGAACTCTGCCGTCGAAGTGTCAGCCGAAGAAAAGAAAGAGGGCGACGACGATGACAAACCCAAAGTTGCCCCGGGTACCCAGACGTCCTCTGCCAACATTTATAAGAACGAAGACGGCACTTGGACGTCCAAGATACCAGATGACACTAAGCCGGCAGAGGGCGCGGATACGATCGGGCACGCCGTGTTGCTTCGCCAACAGAAATCAAAGGATTCGAGGAAGAAGTATGAAGTACACTCCCTCATCATTCAGTCTGCTGCTTTGAAGACTGCTCTGTCCGAGATTCTCGACGGCTATCCTGGGGTGTGCTGCTCTCTAGATCGTCTAGTATTCGATGCCCCTTTCGAGCCCTTCGTCCACCGTTGGGGCACTCTCCTCGAATATCTTGAACGAGATGACCTCGACGCCATCACGAAGGAGCACATCGGTCTGCTCTATGATGTCTTGAAGAAAGAGATTGGTGACACAATCAAAGCTTATGAGGACTATGTGGTGAATGGCGTGCTTACGTTTGAGCACGCATGGATCATATTCCAACCAGATGCCGTCATCCTATCAAAGAGTGGAGGTGGCCAGTCGATTGCCGTAAAGATGAAGAGTGGAAGCTACTCTGAAACTGAGGACGGTCGCGTCTACTCGATGCGTTGTTCTCGAGTTGATTGGAACGGCAAATCGTTTGGTTGGGCCGAAGAGTACATTCAGCTCTCGGAATTCAACGGAATCCAACCCATTGAAGAGCTCTCCGCATTCCCCTTGGAATTCCATTCTGAAAAGGAGTCAGTCAAGGCTTCTTTGATTGAGAGGGGAAAACGGTTCGCGTCCCTTTCCGGCTGTCACTATCGAAAGTAAGTACCTAGGCATCGTTAATAGTTTCAAGTCACTCATTGGGAGCAGTTATGACGGTCCCGCCATTATGAGAAGTCGTAACGGCAATACCCTAGTCCAAAGCAAAGGCCGTATCATAATTGATACGGACAGCTTCTGCAAGCAGCCCGATCAATGTATGATCTTCACTACTCCTCTCAATAGTACATCGTCCTCCAAGTCTCGCCGGCGCCCACTGGACGATAGTTATGATGACAATGGTCTTTTCATCCCTCCACCGCCCCCACCACTCGTTTCCGATTGGAACACTGAACTTTCTGTCAAGGCGAAGCCTGCGGAGCAGGATATAAAGTTGACTGACTTTCAATATATGCTTTGCACTCCGCTTCTACGTGGATACTCTGTGAAGGCCAAGAAGTGGCGTAAGTCATATATCTTTTCACTACTTTTGAATGAGGCTTTTGCTCATCCGTTGCATAGTTTCTTTCTTTGTGGACAAAGTCTCGGACATCAAATGGGACAACGCTGCATTTGAAAGCCTTGTACTTCCCAGCATGCAAAAGAAGCTCATTCTTGCCCTTTCCAAGACTCAAGCCGCCTCAATCAACAACTTTGACGATGTAATTTCTGGTAAAGGCAAGGGCATGATCATTCTTCTGTCTGGTCCACCAGGTGTAGGCAAGACTCTCACAGCGGAGGCTGTTTCCGAGAGAATGCAGGTACCCCTCTACATGATGTCAGCTGGGGACTTAGGTCTCAGCCCAGAGGAAGTTGAGATGAATCTCGAGAACATCCTTGAGATGGTGGCTAAATGGAACGCAATCCTACTCATCGACGAGTGTGACGTGTTCTTGGAGTGCCGAAGTGTCAATGACATGGAAAGAAACAAGGTGAGAAATCGTAACCGTCTCTACTTCTTTAGGTATATGCTAAATTTGGACAGCTTGTTTCCATCTTCCTTCGCCTCCTTGAATACTACAAGGGTACTTTGTTCCTGACGACTAACCGCGTCGACAACATCGACCCAGCCTTCCAGTCACGTATCCATGTGCATATGAAGTACGCGGATCTGACTAGCAAGAGCCGTCGTAGGATCTGGTCTTCTTTCATCGAAAAGTTGCCAAATGATTTCAGTGAAGAGGATCTAGATGACCTAGCTCTGGTACCGATGAACGGGCGCCAGATCAAGAACTGCGTCAAGACGGCGCAACTGTTGGCGCTTGAAGAAGAATGTATGCTCTGTAAGGAGTACATTGACATTGTGTTGGCGATTGAGGATGGGTTCCAGGACGATGATTTGGATTCTGATGATGAGGATGCAGATAGCATCGTCTCATCCGAGGTCTGAAATGAATAGCTTGCCGTAGATGGCTACTCTACTGAGGCCATGTGTCCGATTTTTCTCTGCTGTATTACGAGTTACGGATAAGGATAGTTCCAAGGTCAAATTCCATTCATTATTACGTGAAAATTCTATCTCAAAGATTGACTGACGCCACTGGAATATGCATAATGCTATGCAAAAGACAACCCCCCAAAAACAAACTGCCGACGAATGCGTGTACGCTGTCTTGTCACTTTTCTACCGTATAAACTCTCTAAAGCTTCACCCCCCGTCTGCCAACCAACTTACCAATCTCGTGTCAAACTCTATCGATTACGTCTCGGCCCATCTAGCAATCGTGATGCAGGTAGTGTAAATCATCGCCACAACACCGACAACCATCATTACAATATCACCAATCTTCTCCGCCGGCTTCTTAGCAACAGCTTTGTAATGCAGGAAAGCCGGATATATGTACACAAGCGGAACGCAAGCAAAGCTGCCAATCAGCGCAACAAACTTATCCAAGTTCGTGGCCCCGACTGCGGAGATCAAACCAGCAAGTATAACAAGCATCGTACGGAATACGTTCTTTTTCCATTTGGTGGCGGTGCTTTGTTTGCCAGAGCGGTGGCCAAAGATTTTGCCTTCGAGGATGCGGATGGCGGGAAAGAGCTGCACAGGTTCTCCTATCATGACTGCAAGAGCGTACAAGAATTGCACGGCGTTGACCAGTTTGCTGTTCTGGGGGAAGTTGTTGATGACTTCGACGCTCACGTGTTCACCAAATGTGCCGTAGCAGAGCAAGCCTACTGAAGTGAAGATCACGGTGATGATGATCATGACTATGAAGAGGAGCTTATTGAAGTTTTCCGGGTGCCTCATGCTAGATTGAATAGGGAGAATGAGACCGATCCCTTCAAAAGTGAATATCGCGGAGCCAATGGTGAGTGTGAAGTCACGGGGGTTGAAAAGCTCGATCGATGGGTTGAAGCCGCCCATTTGAATCATATGCGAGATGTCGTACCAGTAAATGTATGTGAGACCGATGAGGATGAAAACGTCTGCGAGGAGGGCCGCCGGTCCGAGCTTCGAGATGTTGCGTATGAAGGATAACGGAATCAAGGCGATGATTTGTATTGCGATGAGGGCATTGACCGAAGGCGGTGCGCTCCCATTCTTGGTGACGGCATTAAAGAAAGAGTATAAGTTGTCGGCTGTGAAGATGAGACCAGCACAAACAAATCCGATTTGTGAGATTGTGATAGAAAAGAGGATGAGTGACCGTAGTCTTCGGCCACCAATGGCTTCTCCGAGTTCTCCGTAACCGCCACCGTATCGTCTTCTACATTGAAGTAGGAGATGGAAGCACAACGATGTGACCAAAGACACCGTAACGAGCGTGACCGAAGAAAAGAGCATGCCACCGTTCTTGAAGGCCTTCGGAAGGAACATGATACCAGTCCCAATGAAAGCTTTCAGCAACGTGAAGAAAGACTTGACATTAGAAGCGTCACCCTGAGCCCTGATCCTCGAGCTCTTGCGTCGTCCAAGCAGCGGTCTACGCTCACCAACCTCTTCAGCATCTGCATCATCTTCAACTGCTTCTTCGTCGTCCGATTCGGCAAGATCTTCACCAGCAAAGTTGCCATACAATTCCAAGAAGGAAATGAAGTTCCTGGTCACGGGCGAAGCAATGAAGCTGACCCGTCTACTTTGTCTCTCTAGGAACTGCCTTCTAAATCCCCCGGGAACCAGCTGTTCAGAAACAGGGGGCCCATCGTGATCAGGTTCCGAAAACGTAGCCGTATGGGAGAAGGTTGCTGCTCTTTGGTGCATCTTCACTCGCTTTGACCGATCATTGATTCGGTACAGGTCCCTATGAATATCGCCTCCCTGCAGGCGTAATGAAGACTCTGCGTTCTGCTGCTCCGCTGAATTGGTCGAGCCGCCATTCTCAGCATCATCAGGCGTAGTCCCATCAAATTCTGCAGAATAGCCGGGATCCAAATGGCGTGAGAGAATGCGAGCCTCTTCGATGGCCTGAGCAGCCTCACGGCCAGACGATGGTGTTTCTGTCATCGCAGAAATGATTGAAATGAGGGTTTCAGGCTGAGTAGAAAGAATGGCTGATTATCAACGAGTTTTCCGTGGGTTTGGGTCGGTCAGGGTCTGGAGTGCGTCAAACTGAAAACTTAGAGTTGGCCCGTGACCCTTGACATCATCCAACAGCTTTGTTCCGCGGCTGGGAGGCACAATGGTCTGCCACAATCTCGATACGATGCGTGAGAGGCAGCACAAGCGGGGCAGGTAGCTGTGAGATATAAGAAGGAAGGAAGAACTTGGATAGTCCTGAACAAAGCAAAGGGCGCTAAGGGAGCTTCAAAGTCGAGGATTCAAGATTTCAATGGGGGCGCGCCTTGGCTAGTGTGGGGAAAATCCACTAATCTTCTTTAGGAACAGAGCGGAAAGAAACCCGCGCACGTGACAGTTCCACGTGGGGCGCACTGACATTAATCAATTCACTCTATCGACCTTGAATTCACCCGTTAGCCCGCATTGAACACGTTGTCGTTCGTCAAATTTCGCGCGTTTTTAAATGTCGGATCATCGTGAGTGCTCCATCTGAAATCGAACATTCACCTACCCAAAGACCCAGTTGTACTGACATGCCGCCGCCAGGTGGAGTTCCCCCAGGCTATTCCTACGACCATATTCCTCAATCATTCATGCAGAGGAAGCCCGCTCCGGCGGGGGCCGACACAAACACACGCGCTTATTTTATTTTCTTCTCCTACCTGGGTCTTTGTTTTTCTTTGACCGTCTTCATCATTCAGAAGCTCATCAAGAATTTCAACGTCTTGGCCAAGTCAAGAACAGCTCGGCCACCTCCTCGGAAACATGTGTATATCTTTGTCACACTAGCCGCGAGCAGCTTAGCAACAACATGGTACTTCATGCTCCGGTACTTCAAAGTGTCCTACGAGGTCTGGTTGATGTGGCGATCGTACTACGAACTCTCTCCAGAGCACAACCACTGGGGCCTTTGGTTAAAGGAGACACCTTTATTCAAAGAAGCATGGGAGATTGCAATAGTGGGATCTGCGCGTTACTGGTGGACGCATCAAATTTTCTTCTTTGCATGTGCGCTTGGTCTAGCTCTTGAGCAGAAAGGTAATTCAATGATTCATGACCATTGATGTGATGGATAACTCATAAGACGTACAGGTTTGCCTCGACGCATTGGACACACTTGGGCCTTCATGCTCGTCGCTCAGATAGTTGCTGTCAGTTTTGCAACGAATCTGTTCCTTATCGCGGTCCTTCTAAGCCCGCCCGCTAGTCCTCCGCCATCGACAACCGCCATAAAAAGGACGAGTTGGGTTGGCCCATGGCTGATCAATTTTGCTGCTATTATAGCTTCTGAGA
The DNA here is from genome assembly GCA_001007845.1 of Nigrograna mackinnonii. Taxonomy (NCBI): domain Eukaryota; kingdom Fungi; phylum Ascomycota; class Dothideomycetes; order Pleosporales; family Nigrogranaceae; genus Nigrograna; species Nigrograna mackinnonii. Next base: position 154,673 of record JGVQ01000105.1, read on the forward strand.
TCCCCGCCTATCTTCTAGCGGATCAGTATTACTGGCACAGCAAAGAGTTTATGGCTTTGCTTCTCACTCCGCACATTGCGCTCATGGTCCTCCCAACTCTTCGTGCCATCCTTCCTGAGAGGTACTTAGCCAACAGTGCCGCGGATGGTGATGATAAATTTTACCCCTACCTCACGGGTGCATTGGTTGCAGGAGCCTCTCTGCTCTGGCTTAAGATGACAAGTGAAACCTACAACTTCAGCGGTATCAGGGGCTTCTACAGTGCAATCCTCGAGCATCCTGCTGTGAGCAGCGTTTCATTTGACGTGATATTCTGCTGGATCACCTGGGCCGTTTGGTGGAAGATACAAAGAACGGGAGATATCCAGCATGGCCTGGGACTGGAAAAAGAAAACGATGAGACGAGCTGGGAGGCAGATGGGTCTGGTACGGTTGCGTCTGGAGGAGACCCGAGTGGCGCAGTGCGTCGAAGATAGATGTTCGATGGCGGGGGGGAATGTCAACATAGTATAACTTACATGCAAGGTTTCTAGAATTCTGAAAAGACGGTGAAGAAGCCGATGAGGGAATGTTTGAATGAATCATGGGATGTGTGAATTACTAGGTAGCGATATATCGAATTATCTAATTCTAGTGCTTTATCATCCCTCGCTAACAGCGATATCGCTTTCTGATATTGCATCACTCGAGTGGCGATCACAGCTCTGCTATGCCTACCTTATCGATAATATTGGAATATTGGTTGCTGTAAAAATAGCTGCCAGGGGCAATGTATCCCTGACAAGCGGGAGTGGCACACCTTGGGAAGCTTGGTCGAACGTTATCCGGGGAACAAAACTTCTAGGGCTAATGCAGAGTGAAGATCTATGATTTTCCTAAAGAGGATAAAGTGACCTCGAAAAGGTACAAGCGTTTGCGAGAATACGAGGAAGCACTATATTTTCTGGGAACTGGGGTGACGGGCACGGAGTGAACGGTTACACCGGGTGACGGGTCTGGAATGATCGGCAGCTGGACTTGTGACCTGCAAACCATCATGGGCTGGGAATATTAGCATCTTGTTTGGCGGGAGCGGGGTTCGAGAAGGAGTATAAAACTAGAAGAGTCCTGCCATCTTCCATCATTACATCACAGCAGATATAAATTCCGGCTCCTTGACCCTAATTCCAAAGCTCATCAGATCAATTCCTACCTTTGTCGATCGCTACACAGTCATTCACCAAAGACGCCAAAGACGCCAAAGACGCCATGAAGTATATACAACCAATCGCTGCTCTCGCTTTTGCGACCACTGTTCTTTGTCAGTACGACAACCAGTCCCAACCTTTCAATCTAGTCCTATCATCCGAGGATAAAACCGTGGATGGAGATACACTTTCTTCTTGTCACACAGGCGCTGCTATCGAGAGCCTGTGCCTCACCAATGGCCAAGTAAGCACACCGGGAGTCTTCTACTACAACACCACCGAGAACAGTGATGGCGGCTATCTGACCTGGATCCTTCGTGGTGCCGACTTCAACTTCTCCGAGCCTCTCTCGCTCTCCATTGATCCAACAACCAATGTGGCTTTGCCTTTGTTCTGGCCATCAGTTTCCGACGCGCGTATCGTATATTTTGACAAGGACGACAAATTGTACATTGGAGGTTATATCGATGACACGCAAACACCCCCGGTTGCTGGCCCGACAATCGCCTATTACAGGTGGTACGCCTGCACAACGTACTACAGCGGATATATCTACAAGAACTTAGCCTGGGTTCTGGGAGAGGGAAAGCCACAAAATCCATCTTGTGTAAAGGTGGGAGTGAAGCGAGTATTCATTTAAAAGGGATCTGAAAGGTCTTCGTCCACAAGAGCACCAGAAACAATGTGATGCTGATCATTAAAGGAGGAGTTGTCAGGGTGACAGAAGTAATGGCAGTAACGAGTTTTATTTAAATAACTTATAATTAGTAATATTCATGCCTTCAAATAATAAGTCGGAACGATGGTCGCAGAATGTTCGCCTTGGGTGAAAGTGGAAAATTCTGTGACTAGTAGTATGGTATCCCAACACCTGCGCACATTGATAATTTCTGCATCTATTAGTAGATATATGCAGTATACCAACCTCGGAACGCCCAATAGTATTTCATGTTGCATGTCCGAAGTAGTCGCCCGCCTATGTATCTCGGTAGTGTTTACAGCGCGCTCTGCTCCTGGTCGTCTCATCCACAGAGAACAGCTCGGTGAGACGGCAGCAATGTGCGCACCGAACGCTTTCAAGAGCAGCTCAAAAACGAGTAGCTGTGGCTACCCTATCGAGATTATTGGGATCGTCATGGAGGCTTGTAAAGCCAAGGGGTACAATAGACTCGTCGTCAGGCTGTTTGGCAGCCGTGAAGAGCCCGTTGTACCTTCCCAACCTAATTAGATCGGTCCTGTCCCCACCATTCCAGAGATACACTATTCTTTTTCCACAAACAACAGATCGGCTCGTTTTCAAGAAGATACATCTTTCGTCTTTGTGCTGCTCGAGCGTTGCCGTTCGAGAAAGTTGGCCAGGATCAAGAGCCCTCATTCATTCAACCTTATTCCTACTCTTCCATGTTCCTTTCAAATGCCGTCCTTATCTCTCTATTTCTTTGCACTCTCACATACAGAGCACACGCATCATCCTCGAACGCAAACACCATAATAGCAAGTAACCGTGCGCACGAATTCCACGCAAAATCAACCTACTCCTATGATGGCCCACCTGTCATCGCCCGAAGTCTAGCTTCGCCAGCATTACGTCCAACTCCTTCCAAGGCTTTGACAAGTATCAGCGGTCAACAAACACCCAGTACCTTTCCCGGTCACATTCCCTCAAGCCCTCGCCCGAACAACCAACCCTGCAACGAATACATCGAGTTTTGCAATCGGAAGTTCAGTAACATAACGATGGTGGTAGCTCATAATAGCCCGTTTGTCGTTCCTCGAAATATAGCAAGCAACCAAGAGCTTCACGTTATAACTCAGTTGAATGATGGCGTTCGCGGCTGTATGTCTGAAAAAAGAAGCTTCCACGTCAAGCACAAGCTAACCCTTCTGAAGTGCAGTTTCAGACTCATGTTGTTGACAAAGTTCTAAGGCTCTGTCATACGAATTGCGGAATTCTCGATGCAGGAACACTGGAGCACTATCTACATACAGTGAAAACTTGGCTTGCAGCACACCCGTACGAGGTGATCATATTGATTATAGGCAATGGAAGTCGGGTCGTACCAACTAAGTACATTGAGCCATTTGCTAATTCTGGACTGCTGTCGTATGTTTACACGCCGCCACAATATAGCACAAGTCTTCACGAATGGCCAACCTTATCGGAAATGATCCTACACAACAAGCGTGTAGTAGTCATGTTAGATTATCTGGCCAACGAAACCCAGGTACCATGGCTGCTAGATGAATTCAAATATCAGTGGGAAACACCTTTCTCTCCATCCGATCCAGACTTTCCTTGTACGGAAGAACGCCCCCCAAATCAACCTAAGCTTGTCTCTGGAGACAGAATGTACATGCTGAATCACAATTTCAATATCAATTTTCATGTCTTCCGCGCAGTAAACATCCAGGTACCCACACCGCGGCTTGCGAAGCAGTTCAATGCAGTTAGTGGTCGCCACAGCCTCGGGAAAAACGTTCAAGATTGCACTTTGGTATGGAACAGGCCGCCAAATTAGTTATTGGTCGACTTCTACAATCTTGGAGACTTCAGCGGTTCCGTTTTCGAGGTTGCCGCTAACGCAAACAATGTCCCATATAATCGCTCCACTTGCTGTGGAACGGAAGCCAAAAGATCGTTCGGAACCAAATCAAACGAGCTGAGCAATTGTCATAGATATGTGGGAATTGGTGGTATTGTACTTGCACTGCTCAGGCAAGCTCAAATTAGTCTGTGATAAAAGATTTGCAGCGGTTTGCAGTATTATCTTAGTAGATCGTGGTTTGTGCCCTTCCATACGTTGATCACTTAGACATTGAGAACTTTTCATCTTTGCGAGCCAGGCTTCCAGTGGCTTTCTAATTTTATGTTCCGGTCTGCTCGATACTGCAAGCCATTCTGAGGCCCAGCCAATACCGACGAATTTGGAATCGCATCTGCTTATACTCATCTCGATAGGCTTAGTATTGAAAATATATATGGACAAAATTGTCAAGAGTGGATGCAATGCTTTTTTGCAATCCACTCCAGACTTTGGGTGACAGGTTACAATGAGTAAGAACGAAGTTGAGAAGGGGCTCAACGTTATTATCTTGACTGTAAGAAAGACAGGCCCACAGACCGCACGTGATCCTATCATCACCCTAGCTATTTCGATCATGCTACTCGCTTGCATGAGATTCTCACTACTCCGCGAGGACAACTGTAAGAGTTCTAATACGCTACTAGCAATGAGGCATTACTAACGGACCTTGCAGGCCACCCCTCAGTGAATGCATTTGTCACGAGCCCCTAAAGGAAGATGAGAAACATCGATGGTTCCAAACTGGTGAAAATGGCCAAACGCGGCGGTTCAGGTGGTGCGACAGCTTCGATTTTAAAGACGAGGAGCACCAAAAGTCGTTAGAGGAAGCAGGCGCATATGCGCCCCAGAAGGGACCATCTGGAGGGGTGGCTATGGTGGCCATTTCGGATTTACAGGTTGTCGTAGAAGTCATATAGTGTGGAAGGTGGTGGTGATTCGCTGTAGTCTACGTAGACATAATCCGAGGACGGATACATGGGGTTTAGTCAGCGGCTCAAACATTCCCGATCGTTCTATACTGAGAGGGAGAGGCTACGAAAGACAGTAGCTCGTAGAATCAAGACAGCTACCTAGACTCCAGGCGCTGCTTCACGTGGTGTATCTCTACCCTCACATCCAATCATCTAAGATAGACCCGAGGTTGGCTCTCACAACCCAGGCCAATGTCCGGGCAGAATGCAATGGAAGCCGGTTTAATAATACATAGAAATCGAACTTACGTTCATGCATGTACAGCGTGCTTTATGTTACCGTTGATGCTGGTTGAAGTCCGAGGTTGCAGGTGAAGACAAGGCACGTGCTTTCCGCGTTAGTGTATCCCAAGGGTGGTGGTTGCCCCGGGAAACCGACCCGCGGAATTGTTTGTCTTGGCACCCTACGCAACCGGCACGAGCTACCACCCCTCCACCTCGACACCTTCTGTTATAATGCCAAACATTTTTCTATTATAGCCAAAACACGTTTTTTCTGTTTCTTACTTGGGGGTTCGCCCTGGGGTTCCAGCCTCAACTTCCTATTCTTCCTCTTCCCTTCTCATCGTCGCAATGGAGACTGCCGTTGACCAACGAGGGCATCGACGCAATAAGTCGTCTTCAGTCCTCAAGTCAATAATGGTTTCGAAGAACCACAAACGTTCACCCTCCGACGGTGCCGCGCTGAAAAATAGACAGCCGGATACCTTACCGCACAATTCCACCGCTGCTACCGTTCAGACAGCTCCATTGCTACCAATGGACCATCCCCACAGCCAACCACGCCAGCCACCAAGAAGCCAAACGCAAGGTAATTTTGCCAACCCACCGCCCCCCCGCAAGGCTCAAGACACGAAGGAAAGTCCGACAAAGAGTCTGCACAAGAAAACAATGAGTTCGGTGTCGCTACGATCGTTAGGCAAAGACAAAGAGAAGGAGAAGAGCAAAGATAAGCAGTCTAGAGAGCAATCTCGAACTCGAGAGGATGAAGTAATGGCTGCGGACCCTAAGAAGACGAAGTCATCAACCAATCTGGCTGCTATGTTTGGGAAGGGAAAGCAGGCAAAGGAGAGCAAGGCCGCAACAGCAAAGGACAAGGAGAATACAACTCCTCCAAGCTCCGCCAGCGCAACTGGTCCTGTTCAGACACCAATATGGGCTCAGTTCAGCTCACAGGGTTTCCAAGAAGTCACGACTACAAGCAAGATTCCTCTAAACGATCGCCGTAGCATCGAGCGGAGGAGCATTGAGGAGGAGATCGCCCTTTACACACCTAACGAGTATTCCCCATCCAAACAGCGAAACTTCTTTGATTATGGCCAGCCTTCCCTGCAAAAACGATCCGCAGTCAAGGAGCGACCGAAATCGACTATTCTACCTCAAACCACCTCGAAGACGTCTTTATTCGAGACTTTGAGCCGGAAGCGAAGCGATGATCGCGTACCACTTTCTGATACGAAGGGCAATGAGGGGAGGTCGAAGGATGGGGTATCGTCTCGGGCTACAACTAGAGGAATGTTAAGGCGTAGCAGCTCTGATAGTGGCAAGAAGAAAGCAGCCACGGCGGCATCGGGCACGGCGAAGAAGCCCAACCGCGTCATGGCCGCCGTCGCAGCGTTTAATGGTAGAACAAAGGACGCTCAAGCTCCCGCTATATCGCCAACAAAGCTTGACCCCCAAGCTGTCGACGCTGACTTTGAAGCCGTGCTTGTAAGTCTACCCCTAGTTTTCTACACTTAGCGATACTGACTATACTCTCTAGGAGTCACGAAATATTCCACAGCACCAGCGAGCAGCAATGCGGACACTGAAGATTGAAGTAAAGGCTGACTTTGTGCGCACCCACAAATTGGATACACCACAGTCGCAGTCAAGGGCGACATCGGCGCATTCCACTGTGGGAGATGCTACTGGAAGGAAGTCGGCAAAGTCTACATTGGGCAGAGCGCCAAAATCACGAGACGGCTCAGATGAGGAGGAGAACCCGCTTGAGCCTACGACATCTGCAGGCTCAACCAAACGCGAGCGACCAAGAAGCAGGACCTTCACGTTCAGCAAAGGCGATTCTCCTACCAAGAAGCAGAGGCCCGAAAGACCTACCCACGAGAGAAAGACATCCTCCAAATCAAATACTATCCCCAAATCACCATCCACAAGGTCATTGGTCTCTAATGGCTCGCAAAGGTCCTTCTCAAAAGGCTCGAAGAGCTCCGCACCAGAAGATTTTGTCAAGTACATGAGGAAGACACTAAAGCCACAGGAGGTTGAAGTCGGTAAGCTACACAAACTCAGACAATTGCTCCGGAACGAGACCGTGGAATGGGTAGATACGTTTGTGCAAGATGGCGGGATGACCGAGTTGGCCGGACTGCTTCATCGTATCATGGAAATCGAATGGCGCGAAGACCATGAGGACCAGTTGCTACACGAGGTACTTCGATGCCTCAAAGGGCTTTGCACGACCGATTCTGCGTTGAAAAAACTAACTGATATGGCACCAAAATTGTATCCAGCATTGCTTGGGATGCTCTTCGATGAGGAACACAAAGGACCAAGTGATTTCACAACAAGGGAGCTCATCGTCCAAATTGTCTTTGCCCATATCTCGACAGCCTCGGAGGGCGATCTTCATACTCGCTCTAAAGACCTATTGAGATATCTTAAGGACCCCGTGAAGGAGAAGGAATCTTCTACTGTTCCATTCATCTTACAGATGCATCAACCTCGCCCATACCAAGTATGGTGCAAGGAAATTACGAACGTCACGAAGGAAGTGTTCTGGATTTTCATCCATCACCTCCATGTCATCCCTCTCCCTGCCTCATCCGACTTCTCTACTCAGTCTTACGTAAAGACCCATTTCCCTGGCCCTCGCGCAATTGTACCAGCGGCTCCATATGTGGGCGGCGTGGAATGGGATGCTACGAATTACATCGCTACACATCTCGATCTTCTAAACGGGCTGATTGCATCGCTCCCATCCCGTGAATCCCGTAACACCTTGCGTTCCGAATTCAAGGTTTCCGGCTTTGAAAAGTTGATGGGCCATTTGCGAGCCTGCAATCCAAAGTATTATGGTGCTGTGCATGATGCTATAAAAGTGTGGATTGCGGCTGCTGCAGAGGACGGCTGGGACGTGAAGGCTGTTCGAATGGGGCCTAGTGATGGGAAGCCCCCTGGCAGTCCTGTTAAGAGCAGCCCGACTAAGAAAGTGGAGAAAGCTCCCAAAATTGAGGCTCCGAAGATGGACTTGGGACTGGGTCTAGGGTTGGATGTAAAGTTCGACAAAGAGATCGGTGGCCCGCTGAAGGGGAAGAAAGACGATGACGATTGGTTCTGACGCCCCCAGCTGGCCATGTTCATCACGTCGACCAGAGCACCCCTGTGAAGGAGTCTATTGAGATTGCTACCGACGACACACGCGTGTATTGTCGATGATATGGAGGATTTTCCAGAGTTACCGAAGTTGCTCACATAGCAGAGGCCATTGCAGCCCTGTATCCTGGGCGCAATCAGATGAAGCTGGAACCACACAGAATAACTTCCAGCAATTTTCAACTTATAACGACAACCTTTTTGGATTCCTTCTTGTTTATTTCGTTTCTTTCCTGCCGGCGTTGTAATGGATCTGAAGGCTCGGGCGCTTGGATTCCTCCTTTTCGTTTCTTTCCTTCGAGCATCCTCTACATTCACAACCAAAGTTGCTATTGCATCCCCTCTTCTCCATAACATTGGGCACCTACATGTTGCATATCAAGACCGCACAATGATGCCAATAATGACATTGACGACGAAACGGCTACTAATTTTCCAACGGACGCAATCAATGAACACTCGACGGGAAACCCGAGCACGCGAAAAAAAAGAAAATCAGCAAAAAAAAAAAATATTCTGGTCTCGTAGGAAAGTTGAATGGGTTTCTCCTTTATTCGTGGTGTATTTATAGTTTCATCTTCCCCCTTTCTCCCATCTCCTTTAAGACACGTATGCCTTGTCTGGTCTGGTTCGTCGGTATCTTTTTCGAGTGTCTAAGGTGGAGTGGGTCGGTCGAGTGGGAGTGGGCGTAATGATCACGGATATTTTTGCAATTTCTCCTTGTTGACATTGCTGCTGCGTGTCTTTGATTTTGGAGTGTCATGAGTGAATAGGCCATGAGTCAAACGTGATGTGTGATGAGTTGCTTCATTTAAGTCTAATGCTATGCTTGCAAATGCCATACAGACCGAATGATGAGTGGCAGTGAGTGTTATAATACATCTCGGGGGTATCACGAAACGCCAGAACCCTTTACGTAGAAAGTCAGGGTACAAAAGCCAGGATATGCCAATTTCCGCCACGCTTGCTCCTTTACCCCTAGAGACAGTCAAGCTTATCATCTTATGCATGGTATATGGTGGGTTCTCAAGCCTTCTTCTTTCCTTTACGCTTACTATTACTGCCCTTTTTATCCTCCTTCCCTACCTCAAGGTATCCGCTCTCGACCTCGCCTTCCTGGAGCCCCATGATTTCATTCCCTTGCATCTCTTTCAACTTCTCCTGCCCGCTGATGAAGAAACTAAGATCACGGTTCTGCTCCTCGAGATCCTGCTTCTGGGCTTCTATCTCTTTGACTTTGGACTCCGCGTCTTGTGCAGTCTTTTCTAGGTGGCGGATGCGCTCGAGAAGGGACTCATTGATTGTTTGTTCTTCCTGGTATTGTTTTGTAAGTTTACGGGCCAGGTCTTGCGCGGACGAGGCCTTTTGCGCGTTGCGTTGAGTCTCTTTCTCCAAAGACGCAATGTTAGATTGGGCTTCTGTGTACTTGATTTGGAGGCTCGATAGTTCTTGCGAGAGGCTTGAGAGTGCTCGAGATGTTTCGTCGGCGGAAGATGCGGCTTTGGCGGCTTTATCAGCGGCGCGCTCGACTTGTTCCTCAAAGTAGGCACGCTGGCTTTCCAGCTGGCTGGTCAACAGATAAGCATACTCCATACCCATATTATCAAGTTTCTCCCTTGGAACAGTATCGTTTGCATATCCCGTCATTGAAGTTGAATCAAAAGTTGGATGAGTAGAAGCTGGTAAATCCACCAATTTACCATCAGCCTTGTTCTGGATCAATCGATGAACGTACCCGTCTCCCGCATAGTCCCACACATGCTGAGTAACGACGTCCATAGCGTACGTATGACTTGTAGTCTCGTAATGGGCAAAAGCGTGTGCAGAATCATATCTGCCACATCCAATATTTCCGCAGATCAAACAGATCCATAGATTAGCAGTGGATCCACAAACAGAGCATTCATTGTCCGGAGCATCCCCATCGCGCAAGCTGGCGAATGCGTCATTTTGCGTGTAGCGGCAGACAGGGCAACCACTACCGCGCCATTTCTCCAGACAGGCGCAGTGGAACACATGCTGGCACAGAATGGTCAGAAGACCTGTAGTCTCGTCCATCCGTTCCAGACAGACGGGACATGTTGGAAGCTCAACGAGAGACGGCGTTGGAGGTGCAAGAGGCTTGGTTGTTAGAGAGGAGGGTAAAGATGGTGGTTCGACTGGCGACGACATAACGCTTGTGGGAAGAGGGGCGAGTGGCTCTTTTGTAGCAGCAGGTGTGAAGGGATCATTGGTCAAGTCGGGATAGGATGAAGGGTCGCGATTGGAGTCGGCCGTTTGGAATTTGATGGACTTTACGAAAACGACATGGCAATATTCGGGCTGATTGTCTATTAGTAGTGGCAGACGATAAGTAGTCATGCCTCTCACCTCCATGCTGTTGAATGCCTTCCCATTCCATTCTTTCCTCCATTCACGCGCTCTCTTCGCTTCCCGAAATTTCATCAACACCATGTACTTATTCGCGCGGCTCGTTCGTATGAGGCGGAAGTGACTCACGTCCTCTCTCGTCTGCTCTCCTACAAAACCCAGAAAGTCTGAAGGTGTCATATACGAAGGTACTGCAAGTATGCATAATGTCGTGCAATCATCTTCGTTGAGAGCCCCATCTTCGATTTGCCTGCTAATGGCGCCCTCGTCATACAACCCAGGAGTTTCTTGGCCATCACGGTACAGGTGTACCACCCCCCAGCCTACCTCTGTATCTTTAGGGTCAGACGGTATGTATTTTCCCTTTGTTGCCAGTCCTCCCGGGCTGGCGACATGAGACGGCTGTTTGGAGGATTTATCATGGGCTCTACTATTCTCTTCGCTAGAGCCCAGGCTCATATCTATGCTTTGAATGGATATTGTGTCAAATCTCCAGTCCTTCGGCGCGAAACTTTGTGTACGTCTATGAGGTGGCCGAGCAGGGGGTTTTATTGCAGGAACGGGGCTCTCGTGATGCTCGGTGAACGATGGGCGGGCGCGGTGACTAAAGCGTCTAACCACAGGCGGTGGTCGTCGGTCAAAGGAGCTTATAGATGAGGCGACGTCGCTGTCTAGAGGCGGAGGTTTCGGTTTGTTCTGGGGTGCGGCAATTGAGGTCCAGGAGGGAGTGCCGTGGGAGGGGAGCTCTGAGTAGAATATGTCGGTCGCTGGAGGCGGGGTGAAGATTGTTTGTGGCGAGGGGCGGGACGGGTACAGCTCGAAGGTGATGTGGAAGAAATAAGCCGGCATTAGGGCAAAGAATGAAGTGTGCGCATCTCTTGCAAGTGAAGTTGTCGGAAGTAGCTCGAAAGTTGTGGTGGGGGGKACATTTGCTGTACCCAGAGAGCGAGGCTTGTGACAGAGCTCTGGTGCTTACGAAATCCGGCGACTGTGGCAATGGGTCCCCAGATTAGGTAGGCATTTAGTCAATTTAGAAGCAGTCATAAACACTCAAAATGTATAGTCAAAGGCCACCAGACCGATTCTAGTGATCACATTTATCAAGATGCGTCATTCACTGCTAATTCGAAAGACATGATACGAAGACGTCACGGGGTCTGTACAAGTTTTGCGAACAATACGGTCATGAAATTCTTTTTTATTCCATTGAATGAAGCGTCTAACGACTATATCCCGCAAGACGCACCGTCTCTTGAGTGTTGAGAGACTGATTCGCGCATGTGTGCTTGTAAAATGCAGTGAGGGAATCAAACGCCTTTTGAATATGCAATGTTATCCTCCCGGGAAACGCCGAGTCCGCGAGGTATATGCCCATTAGAAGGCGAAAAGGAGAAACCATGCTAAGGCCTTTAAAGAGTGTTCAGAATGCCAGTCGACTTGTTTTTTGGTCTCAGGGAACCGTCCATGTCATGTCATATAACTGCGCCTGGCCGTAGGGCCCGCCGCTTTTCGTAAAACTAAGAAATTCGCAGAAAGGGTATTTGCGTTTCAAATGGGTAACGAGCCGCACCGTGCTGTGAATATTCATCTCATATGCAGGAAGCACATCCCTACACGGCGTCGGCGTCAATCATCTCTTCTAGCTCCTCTGTCTCGTGGCCTTTTGTGTTGACCACAATTCTACGCCCCCGCTGGTCAGGGGGGACGCCATCGCGCGAAGCACCAAAATCTAGAACCTATTGGATGTCAATTATGATGTAAATACGTAGAATTAGGAGTAGGGCCTACCTCGATATATGTCATGTTGTCCCGCTGGACTGCCGCAACACAGCGACGTTCATTGAATTTCACTTGCCACACTCCACTCAAATCTGTTAGGAGATCTTTGACAAATTCCCCAGTCTTGACATTCCACATCTTTAGTGTGCGATCGGAGCCTGAGATGACTTTCTGACCATCATGTTGGAAGCAAGTAATGGCTCCAGTATGGGCGCAGAGTGTACTTTTACATTGTCCATTCTCAGGATCCCAGATGCGAAGGGTTGAGTCAGCTGCTGCCGACACAAGTCGTTCGTGACTAAGATCCAAAAGACCGACTAGTGACGTATGGCCCTCAAGATTGAAGAGACATTGCCCTGTCTCAAGAGACCATACTTTAACAAGATTGTCCATAGATCCACTGATACAGCGATTACGGGCATGGTCTAGGACAACGCTGTAGACTTTCTGAGAGTGACCCTGGAGTCGCCACATGGTATCACCGGTAGAGATCTTCCACACACGTACTGTGCAATCATAGCTGCCACTGACGAGCGTGTCGCCATAAGCTGCGATAGCACGTACAGAGTGGTGATGACCACTCAAAGTACGAATGAAGTAGGGATTGTCGTGGTCATTGGCTGGTGGTCCGGTCTGAATGATGCTCCTGTCACCGACCTGAGGTAGCTTCCAAACCCTGAGACTGGAATCTCGGGAACCGGTAATGATAAGTGGCTCTTTTGGCATCATGATTGGTTGACCTTCCAAGGTCTCTCCGATCTGTGTAGGCTTGAGAATGACAAGGCAACGGACGGTGGACGTGTGACCTTGGAAGACATGACTACACTTCCCTTTCTCAATGTCCCACACACGGACTGAGCGATCAGTGGATCCAGAGACCAGAGTGTTGCCTTCGTATTGAAGGGCCCAAACGCCTCCTTCGTGTCCCTCAAGTCGGCTTCGCAGAGCACCAGTCTTTGTATCATAAACGTTAATATTCGTGTCATCACTGCCAGTAAGGATCTTGTCCGTATCGAATTGAAGGCAGGTGACGACGTGGCGTTGATGCGCACGGAAAGCAATATGCTTCGGCCGAGTATCTTCCTCCATCCAACTCTTGCGAATGAGGTGGTGGCGTTGATACAAGGACTTGTACAGATGCATACTCCTGAGGCTAGGAAGTCCTATGTTAGGGCTCGGAATTTGAGCAGCGGCAATCTCCGCAATAGCGATGGGGCCTTGCTGTTGAACAGTAGAACGTAAGAACAGGGGGATCTGAGACTTGGAAGAGGATGGCGCCTTCTTTCGTTGCTTCTTGGAAGACCCATGCTTAGTGGTGGCCTTCCTCTTGACGCGTCCAGAGGACGACCGAACAGCTCCTTCAACATCGACGTAACCGCCCATGACGCTTGAGCCAGACGAACCGGGTGAGTTCTCTCGGTCAGGTTTTGTTTGCCTGGATGTACGTAGATCACGCTCATAGCTTTCAGCCGAGTGTGGATATTGCCATCCCCACCCTTCTTTGACTGCGCGCTCTAGTTCACCCTCAGGCAGACTGTATCCATCCTTTTCTAGTAGCTCTTTCCACGCTGTCTCGTCGGTGTCGATAATGTGCCTCCACTTCTTCGAAACTTGCGCGGCGCTACACATGCTCTTGACATCTAGGAATTTGATGATGTTTAAGCTGAGCTCGAGTGGAAGCAAAGCAATGAAATCGCACTTCAACGCGGGGTTGACAACGTCGGCAACGAAATGCAAGGTCGGCTTGGTACACCTACGAAGAAGCTGGTACATGACATAGGTTTTCATCTTTTCTGGAAGTGCATCAAACGAATCGAGCATATTAGGGATGTCCATGTTGCTTGGAGTGGGAAGCTGGGAGTTGGGGCTTATACTGCCGACCATATCGTTCAGGTCCATTCGCCTTGATCCGGATGGTGAGAGCGCGAGCTCGTTCATCTTGCTGCCATCAAGTGAATTAGTCTGCGAAATATCGAGGCTAGATACGTCGTTAGAATCGTCATAGCCATCTTCTCCCGCGAACATGTCTGCATTGCCGTGCTGTGCGAGACTTGCTGCAGCAGTGATAGGCGATAGGCTCGGACTTGGCAAACTAGCATCTTGTGCAGTGATTGTATCTAGAGGTGCAGGCCGTCCATGTTGGGGAAACGATCCATCATTAGTAGTGAAAGGTCCGATAGGCTCCAGATCAGTCTCCGCAATAGGCGGAGTGGCCGCGATCCCAGGACCATCTACGATAGAGGTAGCAAATGAATGGTCGTTTGTGGAGTGCTGGTGATTGTTTGAACGCATGTTACCCGCACACCCTTCCTGATCAGCGATCCTTGATGCACCTGTGAACGGCTGCTGCAGTTGCCAAGATGCAGGCAATTGTTGTCGCCGGCTCTGATTCGATGAAGATCTTAACGTGGTGCGTCGAGAGCCTGTCTTCGTTCTCGGAATCTTGAATGAGCCCGATCCTCCAGCATCAGTATCCGGAGTCGCGGGGACACCTTCTTCCAATTCTTCAGGTGTGAAGTTAGAGCCAGCCTGCTTTCCGGTTCTTATTTTGTAGTCGGGTAGAGAGCTGCGTGGCTTCTTGCTACGACGGTGGAGGCTGGCAATCTCGGCGGCTTCAGCAATAGATGGTGGAGATGACGACCGTTTTCGTCGACCAGACAGAGACCGTCCCGCTAAGTTCGAGGCCATGTTCAGCGGACGAGAGATTCGATTTGGAGTTGCAAATCCGGGAGGGCCATTAAAAGACTCGATGGTCCGGATCTTGCCTTTGGCGGTTCGTATATCGTCGTGAAGGGATTTATGCTATTCAGTCACACGTTAGTATATATGTACCTAAGAAGTGTGTTCATCTCAAGAGTGAATGTTCGTGGCTGAAGGTGTTGGGACTTTCAGGTCGTACCTCTTGCACCTTCTCCACGACATCATTTGCCTCTTCAAAGCAAGCCTGGGTATCGCCAGCGGGGAAGAAAAAGCGGCGTATCGATTCGGGGGTCGGGCTGTGGGCTAGTGGGTATTCTTTAGAGTCTCGCTCTTTCAAATTCCGTGGAGGGTTCATGAAGATGGGGGGATATGATGTAGTAGTTGTCGTCGTAGTCGTCACAACGGTGGTATGTGTTGCCGGCGCGATAGATAGCTGTCCAAGGGCTGCATAGGGATCGACCACCTGCTTCTGCAACGCTTTCGATCCGGGCTCACAGTTGTTTGCCGAGGGGACTGAGGCCATGTTGTGCAGGTCTACAATCACAAAGTAGCCTTGAAATGGTTTGTCCCCGATCACAAAGCGGCGGGATTTGTAGTTTCGAAGACCTGTTCACCCTCAGTGGACTGATGGGACACGTCCACTGGAGGGTGATGATGTAGGGAGGTCGGGGAGCCTCGAGACGCGAGGGTGAATACGCAGGAGCGCGTGGAAAGGTGTCGTCGGGATTAACAAAGCATCAGTACCGGCGAGAGCAAAGAGGAATGAACCAAAAGCTCTAGAGGAGGGCTACGGCAGTGGCTAGCGGCGTGGACGCTGGCCTCGGGCAAAGGTGCTGACAAGCGGCGAGATTAGGAGGTTGAGGTGAGTAAGTAACCCGAAGAGCAAACGGCAAGGCTGCGAAGTCGGGCGAGGACAGCACAACAACGAACAGAATAGGAGGGGAGAGGGGGGGAAGGGGTAGAGGGGGGAGTCGGAGCAAAGTCCTTTGGAGAAGAGGCGGGTGGGTTGGTGTTGGTGTAGTAAGAGCAGAGTAGAGTGTGGGGGATGAAGGCCTCGGGAACAGGACTAAGAAAAGGGCTTGGCGAGGGAAATCACGCCTCTCGCCTCCAACCATCCCATTTTCATCACGCCCCCCGCCGGGATCCAGCAGCACCAGCACCAGCTTCGCCCATTATTTTATTTCCAGCCCGGCGCGTCATGCACGGGGCAGGATGATGGCAAATCAGTAGCCTCCCGACCACCGCAAGAGTTTCAGGTTGCTCTGTAGGTATAGAGAAAGGCTGCACGCCCACCCCCCTTTCCAACCACGTTGCGCTGCCTGCCCGCCATGCATGCCAAAGAGAGGTGCCGTGGGTGCCCATCTACAGTCGGGACAGTGACAGTGGACAGTACCGTGGTAATTTGTACTTAGATATGTAGCTGTCGCTAGAGGGCCATATGGCAGTCGACGAGCATTAATGCGCCCGTCCTATAGCTGCAGAGCGCGCGGGATGCCTGGGCGGCGCAGAAAGGCCTTTATTTTGCGCTGTCCTTTTCCAGCATTTGCCAGCGTGCCAGCCTTCCCATCGGAGCTGCCGTTCTTTGCGGATGCATCCAACACTCCGCTCCGTTCCCAAGATGCGAAAGCAACCCAGCGCAGCGCAGCCCTCGGTCACTGCAGCGAGGCGATGCAGAGAGGGAGTTCCCCGAACTCTTCCCCGTGCCCCCCTTTGTTCGCCGCCTGTTCGCTCCGTCGTCACATCTTTAAAGTAGAGTGGGTAGGCACTGTATAGAGATCACGACAAACGAGGGCAAACCACGGCACCTGTAGAAGGGAATATAGAGAGTATTGCAATCATCAGCTGTGTTAGCGGCGACAGTGTGCGCTGCTAAGAAAGTAATCTGCAGCAGCTATCTCGACTTAGCATTTTATATATTGCGATAGCAGCCCCAGCCAATCATGCTGCCTGTCTTCGAGGCCACTTCTTCGCTCCATCTACTCATTATTCTTCTGGCTTGCAGATGATATCATCGCCCAATTTTGCTTGTTACATGCTAATGAATCCGCACTTCGAGAACAGTCCCCCGCGCACCTGGGCCCTGGACTGGGGCCGTAGCGGCCTACACTCTCGCCCTTTCCACCACGCTGGAAGGAACAGAGCGATGTAGCTAAGTATGACGAGGCGAGTCGGAGGGACAAGTGCAGGTGTGCAGGTGGGGTTCGGAGAATAGCCTGTAACATGCCATGCTCCAAGCTTACACGCCCAATCCGACTGCGAGCTACCATATGTGCCTATCTACATGTCATGTCATGGTCTAGTTCCCAGGTTGATGCATCATATGTTTCCTCTCCAACACCGATGAGTTTGCTCAATTGTGGGAGGCGACCATTCCCAGCCGCACGGGGGGTGGGTGGCGTCCACCTTCTGCGGACGTACCTCTTTGTTTTCCTCGTAAACCTCCAACGCCTCATCGTCACCACTACGGATGCTGTTATATGAAATATGTCAGTTTGTATAATATTCGGATGAGCGAAGTCTACTGTGTGTTATTAATATGTAGTACTCCGTACAATTTACCTAGAGAAACCCAGCCATCTCGGACTCTGAAGATAGAAGGTTCATAAACTGGGACGCCACGTCCTCAGCGATGTCACCCGATGAATGAGTTCATTCTCCATCCCTTACAGATTACTCGAAGGTCAGTTGTAGAAACTGGAGTGTGAGTGGGACAGTACTGTGTTGCTACTTTCTCAATCGCTACTTCCAATCGTACCTTTTATGCGGGGCCCGACGCTGTAGACGGAAGGACCCATCAGCGATGATGAGACCTTCACTTATCCGCATCACTTGTTCTCTCCTTCACTAACTAGGTGCCTACTCGGAGTACCTATACGCCCCGTCCGTTTTGCCTGAGCCCCCTACCCTATTGACAGACGTCTAGGAGCCGTTGAGTACAGCCTTGTCATGGCGAAGAAGCAACCACGCCGTAGTACCAAACAGGGGCAACGCACACAGCAGGGCCCAGCACGTATCAAGCAAAAGGGACCAACGGCGGCTGCGGCTGCGCCAACTGCCTTGACAGATCAACTGACGAGCATCAAACAGAGCACCGAGATCATGCAAACTCTCATTCACGGTTCTATTAGTGCTCTAGCCTATCTCAGGCAACTCTTTCCGGAACTGTGTTTTGATGAGCAGTTGTACAAAACTGTGGATAGCCACTGGAGCTACAATGACTACGCCGCTGGAAAGAAAGAAGTACCCTCAACAGCAAAGAGCGTACACCAGACTCTCATGCGTGTGCTAAGGAGGGGAAGAAGCAGTCGGGTTGACAAGCTCCTAGATTGGCTCGTGGGTCAATCATAGAGAGACGTGCACGAATACCCGTTCTGACTTCACTGTAGGAACTCGGTGCTTTTGACGCCTTGCAACGAGGCTATCTCCGTGCTTTACAGCTGTCCATACTTGAGGATCCCGACCACCAATCCCACATTGTCGAGCTGTACACCTTCACATTCCACTATACTGATTCGAACTCTTCCGCGGCTAGACGCATCCTCTCTGATGTAGAGCTCACTGGGCCCAGTGGTGGTAAAATCACTGTCAAGAATGCCAGGCACATGATGCAGGGCTTCATTCGAAGTATGATAACATTGAGCGGCACGATGCCTTATCTCCCGCGACAGCTATACCTAAAGATGCACTTGTTTTACACGGATGACTGCCCGTCTGATTATGAACCACCAGGCTTTGAAGAAGCAAATGATGATAACATTCTCTTCCCTGTCAATGATTGGGAGAAGAACACCTTCAGTGTTCCTGGAATGAATGCAGGTTTCCACACAGTTTCTCTGAAAGTTTCACACCTTGGGCCAACTAGCACAGGTGATATCGACACAAGAGACTTCGAAGGACCCGCAGTTCTCGGTAACTTGTCCTACGGTGATTCTGGAAGCAGATTAGATGACATTGATGTGGACGGCAATGCTCAGCTACTTCATGGCCAACCGGCAATACCAGCTCCATCTCGTGCAATCTCGATTGCACGCCAATCCTCGAACGTTCATAGGGAGGCAGATCTTTCGGGATTGCCATCGAGGAGTGCTCCACTTACCCGGTCTCAAGAGAACTGCAGGGCTTCGCCACAGGGCCACGATAATGAGCTTAACCCGGATCCAAGCGAGACCCCAGTCGAGACACAGATTGCAAACACATCGCAATTGGACCAAAACGCACCTTCTGTGCCCCTCCCAACCGACTCGCACCCAGTAGACCCTTCACTGGACCCATCTGAAGATCAAGACGACAATTCCCTACCACAGCGAGGAGCTAGGGGAGACGAGGTTGGACACGATGCGCAAGCACCAACTTCACCGGACTTCGACGAGGGAACAGAGATGCAACCAGAGCCAAGTAGCTCTGTCACAGAATACTCAAGGCCAGAAGATCTGCGTATGAAGGAACAGCTTAGACAGATGGTTTGTCAAGTACGATCGAAATTTGCCCGCACACGGGTACTGACGTTCATGATAGCTACCCAATTCTAGCCCACATGATTACACTCAAGATACACAACAGCCAGCAGACAGGCTGCAGCAATTCTACAATGAGTCCAACGTTCGGGACTCGCGAGCAGCCCTACAACTGTCCCAGACCAAAGTCCAACAACTTGAGATTCGGCGAAGCATGTTGCTTCCACCGCGAGAAACACCCATCAATCTGCGCAGAAGATCTAGTTCAGTCAATATTGGTGAAGAGCTAGATAAGGTAAAGTGTGAATGTGGTTATGGTGAGGAAGAAAATGAGCTGGTACAGTGAATATATCGTGAGGTAAATTCAGTTGTGTTGACGATTCGTATAGGTCTACTGTAGCTTCTGCAATACTTGGCAACACCTTCATTGTTATGGGTATCGAGGCTCGGATGACCCCAGGATCCCAGAAGTGCATGCATGTTATGAGTGCCTACTGGAAGGTAAAGAAGATAGTACCCTTCGGGAGCTTCGAGCTCTGGCATTTCACCGAAGGGGGATCTATTTACTTCGGGAGAGAGACTTTATCAACGACAAGGAATTCGCAGGCTGGCTTCGTAAGTGTTGACAAAACTTTGCAACGAGCACCATCGGCTTATGAAACCAGAATGTGATGTACAGAGTGCCCATCGCCTGGTAGCCTACTTCAAGAAGCAAGGTTACCTCGTTCCACCCCTAGGGCCCAAGAAAGCGGGGAAACGATGGTCTATCAGTAAAGCGGAAGATAAAAACGATGAAATCATGGATCAGTACTTTAATCCTCTATCAAAGATTGCCCATCATGTGAGTCTGAACCATCCATCCATCCTGTATACTTCGAACGGTTCCGTACTGACTTTGTGTCTGACAGTTTGAACTGCCCTCAATACTAGCAAATGATACGCAAGCCAATGGTCTAAGCATCCAGAGCCCTCCTCCAGCGGAGAAAGCGGAACTATCTCTGCCAGCGACAAACCATACGCGGAACTATACTTTTCGAACCCGGGACTCATTGACACATGAGGAGAACGGCAAGTCTGTCGCAGTCATAGGACTTGTCAAAGAGAAGAGAAGGAACCGAGAAGATGACACAGAGGTATCTACACCAAATAAGAAACACTTCCGGAGTTCTGCAGCGACTGGAGTGCTCGACATTGGAGATGCCATGACACCAACTTCCAAGCACTAAGACAAGGAGATCACTAGGACACAATGAAAGACTGAGGGAGGAAATGAGGCGCACAAGGGAAAGGGTGGACGCTATCGTCGCGTGCCGTTGTGTGTTTGACATAAAATGATAGCCTGGGAAAGGAGTGCACTGTAAGTTCACACTAACGCGGCTTGGGTGGTCGGTAAGGGGGTCCATCGCCAAGAGGACTTTGTACGACGGCATGGTACGAATTATCAGGGTTTCGATAAGATGAAGTACAACATGGGATGGGATTTCACATGTACACAGAGCATGGAAGCTTGTCGTTGACATATCTACAACAAAACATGGATGGATGAAGAGCATTACGCATGTATGTATATGCAAGGGCATTCATATTTAGGAAAGCAGGGGCCAGATTAATAGAAGAGGGCCTATCACGAGAAGACGAATTGATGCTATTTCTGACCTCATCAATGTCGCCAGACGGGATAGGGTGAGCTTAGGTGGGCAAGACAAGGATAGAGCTGTGGGGGCAGCAAGAAGGATGACGGAACCGGCGCTTGTAGAGTTCGGCGTAGTAGGTAGATCATAAGCAGTGTCAGGTGAGGCCTTTGGTTGCTGGCGGTTCGGGGCTGTTGACGGGTACTTGGTGGGTGGTGGWGGTGGTGGTGTAGCATTGGTATGGGGAAGAAGAAGACCAGGGATGCGGCTTGAGGGTTGATATTGCATGACGGATATAACATAGGACAGGTGGAAGCTGTTGTAGATGGGGCTTCATATACGTGTGGTATGTGTAACGCAGTACAAGCCGACCAAGTATGGAAAAGGAGAGGGAGCACGCACGGCACGCACGGTGCAGGAATGCAGGAATGCAGGAATGCAGCATTCACGGTGCACGGCGCACGGCCTTTCTCCAGGACCAATCCACTCCACTGCTGCCCCTGTCGCGGGTAGACGAGCAAGCGGCTCGAGCTCGACCGGGTCCTGAGGGCCTTTACTTTTTCTGGGAAGAGCAGAGAAGAGACGAGAAGAGAGGGAGGGCCGGCGGCACGCAACAAATTTTGAGTCTTTGTTGCTGCGCTGCCGAGGCCGAAGAAGTAACGAACGTGCACATGTTCCGGGATGGAGATGGGGGTCCCCCATGCCCTGCCGTGGTGGCCGCATGCTCACTGTTCCATGATCCATCAATCACATCGCAATCGCACGTTGATCACGGCCATTTTGGAGACACAAGGAATGACAGCGATATGCAAGCTCCAAGGCGCCTGTGTGTCCATCACACGGCTCCCGTCGTTCTTCTTCTCCTCGACGCACATCCCCCTCCCCCTCCATCTGATCAATTGCCCTTTTCTTGCTCTGCCCTCTCCAGCCTTAATATACCCATGCCCTGCCCTACTCTGCTTGTTCGGTCTGGCGCACACAGCGCACGTACCGAGTATGCCTGTACGGAGTACACAATAACTATAGAATTTACTTGCCTTGTCCTGGGGAGGCTAGGTAGGCACGGGAGAACGAATAGGAGTATTCAATAAATCAATGGTTCGGCGCCGAGAATGGAGAATGGAGACTGGACATCGAGTCTGCGAGTCTCGCCCTCTGTAGCGGAAACTCACGAACCGTGGTTGTGAAGTTCATAACTTTCCCGAACCACGAGGAAGCCATAGAGAGAATGGCACCAGCACCAACACCAGCACCAGCTCTACTGTGTACTAGTACCAGCACCGCCTACGAAGCAGACAGTGGCATCGTCCACATCCACGACCATCCAACCCGCTAACAATGCGTGACATGACTTGCAGAGCCCGGGCGGCGTCTGACGCCACCAATCACTCCCCTGCCCACTACCTATCCGTCAATAATCCGATGGCTACGAGGCCTGTTCCTTACTCCTAGTAGGTACACGGTGTCTACGGGGTTGCGTTGCGTTGCGTTGTGGTTGTGGTTGCTTTTTGCTTTGACTTTTTTTGACACCCGGTTACTCCGTGCATATCAACTCGTTCGTTGGTTCGCTGATCAAAAGGACAAAAGCCTCTGCCATCATCCTCATCATCTTCACCGTCCACGGGCCCTTTACTCTCCCCAGCCTATGGTGCTGGACAGTGGCACCGACGGGGCGCAACAGCTCTCGCTCGTCGTGGCTTGCGACTCGCTGCACCTTCCCCGAGTGGCATTGCAGGATTGTTACTTTCGCTTCCTTTTGCTCCTGTGCGACTCGGGACGGTTATAGGGGATGCAGACGGTTCCGTCGATTCGCCTGGAGGAATTCTGAGCTGAAACGGGCATGCAGAGTGCCTGGCATTGTGCTGCCAGCCACATATGTACCGAGCTGGCAATACAATGGGATTTCTCCGCCGGCTGACTGCTCGACTCTGGTGCTGGGTCGATGCGTAGCAGGACTAGAGCAATTGGTATCTATCTATACTTACTCGGTACAACTTGGGATTTTGAGAGCAACGAGGATAGTCAGGGGGTCAGTGCACTGCTTGTGGTGGTCGTGGAGAGCGACACACTGGACGCCCATCATCAACAGGGAACATGGAGATTCTCTGGCCATCTGAATTGGGCAAGCGGCATGCCCTCTTCTCTTCTGCCATGGCCATGAAGCGGCCCTGGAGCCGGCCATGCGCCATTCTTGTGGAGACGACGGGCAAGCCATGGCGCTTTTTGGCGGCGTGCTGGATCTGACCCGGGTTGGCTCCAACTCTCCCGGTTGAAGAGGCCATACCATCATCCCATGAAGCAAAGATGGACGAGATTTGCAGCCGTCCCAAAAGACAATCGTCGTCCTGGCCACGGCTGGAGCGGGCAGAAGTAGAAAGCGGCATGGTCCGATAAGGTGTCGTATGGCTGGGCCACATGGATAGACGCATCATGGGCACACACCACAACACCCTCATACGTCGTCCAGTCGTCCAGTCGTCCAGTGAACTTCGGTCGTCCTACCCCTGGGTTAAGGGACCCTCGCCTTTCCCTTCTGCCTTTCGCCTACCCCTCCAGGCGCCGTCCGCTCTGCTGCAAGCGCAAAAGCTACCAGGAGTAGATTCAGGTACCGGCAGCTTCGCCGAGCAAGCCAGTGAGCCAGTGAGCCAGCGAGCGACCGCGCCCTGAGCTTTTACCGCTGTCGGTGCACAGGGCAGTCTTCCAGTCCGCTGAAGACGTGGTCATGGGTGTGGACCTGGACGGAGCCCGCATATGCGTAACCTCTCCTCCACTAACCCACACGCTTGTCCTCGTCTTTCCTCCACCGCATCCGTCTCCTCTCACAATCTTCTCCCAGTAACTTCCTCTCTCCTCCCCTCTCGCCCTCACATGTCCTACGTCCCCGCTACCTCCTGGAACTCCAGTACAGTTCCGCTGCTGGTTTCAATTGACCCTCATGCCGTCTCCTAAATAGGCGGTGACCCCTCGGTACGTGCCCTGATTCAGTCCTCTTATTCTTGCATAGTGCTGAGTCGCAATCTGCCTTAGGATTGAGCCA
The DNA here is from genome assembly GCA_001007845.1 of Nigrograna mackinnonii. Classification (NCBI taxonomy): domain Eukaryota; kingdom Fungi; phylum Ascomycota; class Dothideomycetes; order Pleosporales; family Nigrogranaceae; genus Nigrograna; species Nigrograna mackinnonii. Next base: position 178,762 of record JGVQ01000105.1, read on the forward strand.
CCAATTCTACACCCTGCCCGCAATCGTGTCTTCACCATGGGTCGACGCCGTGGCCCTAAATTCTCCTTTCCCCTCCCGGGGAGGTCGTCGTCTAAAATTGACATTGTCGAAACCACCGACGTCCGCAAGAACGACATTCCTCGAAACTTCTCCATACCGTCCGTCCCCGAATACGTGCCACGCCAGGACGAGCCTTCCCCTCTCTCCAAAGCAGAACGTCTTCTAGGAACTGGAGGTCTACCGTTCCGGCCCTCGTCGAGATCTCAGAATTCGCAACACCCAGGATCCAATCCCCAGAGCCCAGGTTACATGACCATCACCGTCTCCGAAGCTAGCTTTGGGTCAGAGTATACGGACCAGGCACAAACCACTGCGGCCGAGGACGGTGGCTTTGTCCCCGCTAGAAGACCTGCCATGGTCCACAAACCCTCTTCGAACGTACTGGGGAACAATTACAATGACGATGGTCGACGAGGATCATATTCGAGTTCAATTAGCAAGAGGCTACATCCCCAGACCTCAAATTCGACCATGCACTCTTACTACGATTCCCGCAGCTCTCCTCTTTCGATTTCACAGCAGACATCTGATTCCGCAGTCCGTGATATGGCGTTACGGAAAGGATACCCTCAGATCCCCGTACATCCCGAGCACGAACATGTCTTGAGACCATCGTCTCGTCAGGCTTCAGATGACCTGAAAAAGCAGAGCAGGCGGAGCAAGCCCGCACGTTTGGACCTTTCAAAACTTTTCCCCAAACCCAAAACCAACGCCGCACAGGAATACACCGGTGCCTTGCTCTCGCCCAACAAGCTGGTAAATTCGCCCACCGCATTGTCAGCCACTTCGGAATTCTTCCCCCGTCCAATGACCCGAGAACCTACCCCTACCCCAAAAGGACAAACAAAGTTAACCAAAGTTCAGAAACAGCCACAGGGACCAACAGTCCAACCTCAACAGCCGACTTCGCCCGTCCGGGTGCATAGGCGAGATACGTATGACAATGCTAAGATCAACGTGCGACGACCTCCCCGTGGGATTCAGCATTGGTTTGATGGCATCGATGATGACAGTTCTGAAGAGGAGAAGGAACAGCAACCACCAAAGACCTTCATCCAGGCTCCGACCCCCTTGACGCCGAATGGTATCCAACCTCACCCAAAGAGATCATCATCCTTGGGCCTCTTCCTCCAAGATGGCGGTGCAACGTCACCTCGACAGCCCACTCATGGCGGATATGGAGGCCCAGTCCTGAGGAAGGAGCAGTTCATGCCMCCMCCCGCCATTGGTCACCACTTCAATTCACCCAGCCAGTTTTCAGTACAGAGCCAGACATCTCTCCTTTCAAGCAAAACCAAGGAATCTGCGTTTTCCAAGAGCAATCTTCAAGACTCCAGTGTACTATCCATGTCATCATCAGAAGACGAGGACGAGGACGAGGGTGAGGCGCAGGTTACGAGCAAATACAGGAGACGTGACAGCGTCGACAGCACAGACGAGCACGACGAGATATTCATTGGAGAGGCCCAAGCGTTTGAAGTACGGCCTCAGTTGCCAGGAAGAAGAACGTCGGATTCAAAGATGAGCATGCTCACGACATCGACGAACGCTGCTACCATCGAAGTCATGTATACCCCTGAACCTTACGTGCCACAACACTTCCCAAGGCCATATGGTAATAGCAGAAGGTCGAGTCATGTCCGTCAACCTTCTGTCATTCCCGAGGACGAGGACTTCCGCCCAAAGACATCTTCTCATCGCCCTCGTTCTCCTTCTGGAACCAGCGTCCGCAGCACAAGGACCTCCACCAGTGAGCCCTACTCACGCGCTGATCATTCCAAGGTCATGGCCGTAACCGCGGAGGAAGAGGCCCTGTTGCAGCTGATGAGGCGGAAGCGAGCTGCGATGAATAAGTTCATGATGCACGAAACGCAACAAGAACCACGGCAGAAGACACCCCCAGCAGCTAGGGAATCCAAGTCACATCGCACTTCGGGATTTCTTGCTATGGACAGTCCTTCGGCAAGCCCGGCAAGGCTGGTGACCACCTCGTCCCGCAAACCTGCTGGAAGGCCTGCATCGCCCCTTCTTTACCCTCCTGCTCGAGGACGACCAGCAAGGACTCCTCAGGATTCCATGGGAACAAGTATGCTTCGAGACAGCTCCTCATGTGATCCTGAGTCCCAGCGCCAGAAGTCGCCTTCCAGACACAGCGTCGTGCATCAACTGTCGCCGCCGCCAGAGTTCTCGCCGCTCGATCCTTTTCCATCCCCGATTCCTACGCCCACAGAAGCATCCATCGCTTCTCCCACTACAACCGATCATCCTTCACCGCTCCCGTCTCCTATCACGCCGGGCTTACGAACCGGCGAAGGCGATGTTGACGTGAAAGTTGCCAGCAGCGAGCCCTCGTGCAATGGCGAATTCGATGATCTGACCGTCCTAGAGACGGGCGTAATCGACGCTCCATCCGGCAGCATCAAACGCGAAGTCTCGCAATCCAGCACGCAGCATCAGCGACGTCGCACAGCATCTAGCGGCGCAAATGTGTCATTCAGCCCCGTCCGGAAATCCTCTCCTCTGTCTTATGGCCCCAACATCGCGACCGTCGAGTCACGGGACCTTGCGCCTGTCTCCGAGGCCTCATCCCGCGCGCCGAGCATTGTTGAACCAGAAATGAAAATCAAGATACCCCGAAAGAGTTCGAGACGTGTCACTAATCTGACGGTGAACACAGCCGGCATCTCACGCGGCCCTCCTAGCAGGAACAGCAGCTCCTTCTACTCTGCATCGTCGATGCGGACCGCCTCTCCGCTATCAGCGCCGACAGAACAGCGTCGAGTGAGCCGGGTTCCCAGCACGGGGAGCAGTCTAAACAGCGCGACAACGATGAAACGAGACAGTGTCGCGATAGGGTCTGCCAGCACGAGATGTAGTGTATCTGAGGACGTGCTGGCCGCTTGGGGAAGTCTGGGCGGATATCGCGATTACGACTCTGGCAGAATCGGGTAGACTGCGTCGATCACCCACCGGTCTCGCATCGGTCCATATCATTTTCCATCTAGATCTACACTTTTCCTTCCCTTGGTCAAAGGGGTCCATCGCAATCCCGGGATAGCAGGCCTAGTGTCCGTCGGAATCCCTTATTTCGTCATTTCTACATGGGTTGGTCTGGTCACGTTAACGATTCTCCTTTTCACTTTTCGTCAACGCTAAGGGGTCTTGGTATTCATGCAACCCCTCCTTTGACATTATATTTCATTCATCTATCTACTCTATAGTGTGCTGGCATACCATACCATACCCTCGGCGGCCTGTCCCATCACAATCTCTTGTCCCCTGAAGGGGCTTCGACGACAACATATTTCCTTTAATCTCATCTACTCATTTCCTTGAATATTGAATCTTTGGTGGGGAGGGTTGGGAACTTGCATAGCATTCGGGTATCTTTTGGTCATCCATGCATCTCCTTATTCACGCCCTTGGACTCTGTCGTATAGTTCATGAGGATTGGGGCATACTTGGATTTAGGATCTTGGGTATCGGGTGGGAATACGGTGATGAGGTATAAAGTTTTTTTCAGGTCGTTGTCACCTAGCCCATTTGCGCCAGGATTGGCTGGGTAGATTCGAGATGGATCTATAGAGCATGCATGTTATAGTGCGCGATAATAATAATCAGAAAAAACATGACTTTTCAAAATATTCTAAAACCAATCGTTCTCGAGACGAGAAATCCCCAAGAGAAAAGACTACATTATGTCACTCGCAAATTAGACGACACTGCTCGAATAACCCATCCACTCTGCCATAATGCCTGCCAGGTCTTCTACTTAGAGCAGTCGTCTTGTTGTCATGATGCCAATTGCCAGTGACAGAATGTCACGATTCCAACCCTGTCGTATGTGGTATCTGGCTGCGACAATTCTTTGTCTACCATTAAAGACCTCTTTGCTTAGCTAGTGAGCGACAACTTGCTCGAGACAGATCCACACATTAGCTCAAGGCCCGTATGTGTCAGATCACTATCTTATCGACATCACCACGATGCAACAAATAAGACATGCGAGACCACATATTACATGCAAAGGCATGGCTTTTGTAAGTGAAGAAGAAAAGAGTAGTAAAGATGCCAGAATGATTCAACTAAGCAGCCCTCCCGACATTCCACAAAAGCAATATCCCGCAGTGTCATCGTCAGCGTCAATGTCAAACAGTTCTTCAAACCATACAACAACCCCCATGCCGATTCAAAGCCCCTTCTCATCATCATCATCGTCACCCATCTCCCAACCTCCCGTTCCCTAGCTCAAAGAAAGGAACTAAAACATCCATCGACTCACTCCTTACCCTTCTTCTTGGACCTAGGCTTACGCTTCTGCACCCACTCCTGCTGTTGCTGCTCTTGCTCCTCATCAATTTCCACCGTGCCATCAAGCCTCAAGAACCCACCGAGCGTGACACCACCCATAAGAGGACTCCTGACAATAGGTCTAGCAAGTGGCTGACCGAGCGTATCGCCACACCCAGCTGTACTGACGCAAAGACCCGTACCGCAGCATGTAGAAGGTACGCAGACAGTGCCTAGACTGCATTCACTCGTGGCATTGCAGCGTCTGAGGTCGTCGCAGAGGCCGCGGCCTTGGTAGCAGATTCCTGCCCCGCCCGTTTCGGTCCCGCATACGCATGTGCTGTTGCGGGCGCCGCAGGGGCGGATGAAGCCGCAACGTGAGTCGCAGGGTGGCCGTGTGCAGACACCGTTTGTGCAGATGTTGCCCTGTGGGCATGTGTTGCCGCAGGTGCCGCAGTTGTTGGTGTCGGTGCTTAGGTCGGAGCATTTCCCGTTGCAGCGGATGATTGTTTGGCCGTTGCAGAGGGTTGGGGTAGCGGTTGCGGATGTGGTGGTGTTTGTTGGTATGATTATTGTGGTCGTTGCCGATATGGTCGTGTTTGCTGGTATGGTTATTGTGGTTGTTGCTGATGCTGTCGTGTTTGTCGGTATGGATATTGTCGTTGTCGCTGTGATGGTGTCTGTTGGTACGAGTGTTGTGGTGTTTGACGGTACAATGGTGGTTATGTTTGTTGGGACAATGGTTGTTGAATTCGATGGCACAAGGGTGGTTGTATTTGATGGTATAAGAGTAGTCGTATTTGATGGCAAGCGAGTCGAGGAGGGCCCACCGGTTGTCGTGTTTGATGGTGCAAACGTAGTAGTGATGTTTGAAGGTGCTAATGTAGTGGTATCTGATGGTGCAAAAGTAGTAGTGTTTGATGGTATCAATGTGGTAGTATCTGAAGGGCCAGTAGTAGTGTTTGTTGGCGCGAAAGAAGTAGTGTTTGATGGCACGAGAGACGTGGTGTTCGAAGGGACAATTATAGTTGTATTTGTTGGCGCAATGGTTATTGTGTCTGTTGGCGCAATGGTTATTGTGTCTGTTGGCACAATGGTTATCGTTTCTGTTGGCTCAAGGGTTATTGTATCTGTTGGCTCAAGTGTCGTTGTATCCGTTGGCTCAAGTGTAGTCGTATCTGTCGGTGCAAATGTTATTGTCTCTGTTGGCTCAATGATCGTTGTATCTGTTGGCTCAATTGTAATTGTCGGTTCCGGCGCCGGGGGCGTATAGCAGCCGCCGCTGCTCGTACTGTTGGCGTATGGTGGTAATGGACTCTTCGTAGCCTTAGATGAGGTTGTGGAGCTCGCGATAACAGTTGAATTTACGATGGTTCCGCTGGAACAACGCACTATGGCTGTGTCTGTCTCAAACGCTGTGACGAACACTGTCACGGTCTGGTGTATTGTAAGCTAATAGGGCCATAAAGACTAGTTGAAGGTACTTACTGCACTTGTTAATGTGACAGTTCCAGGTTCCAACCCCAAGCAAGAGCATGCACTGGAATAGTGGTCGTCGTGGCAGGCGCTAGTCGCATAAGGTGGAATCCTGCCGTAAAAGGTTGCGGTTATGGGAGTGGTGGCACTGCTGAGTTGCTGGGGAATGGGATTACGTTTGATCAAAGGGCGTCCCGTGGTGGTGGGAAGCAGGATCGAGAATGACTCAGTAGAGGTTGATGGGCAATCTATAACCTCTGTGATTGTGGTCCGAACAGTATCAGTAGACGTGGAAAAGCTGAGCAATCTCAATTAATATCATACTTGTTTTGGCAACACAAATAAGCTACTTACGATGGATCGATTATGACTGAGGAGGTCAAATAGTCGATACAGTCACTTGCGGCCGTAAGAGGGTGATCCGGTCCTCTTCTCGTGCCATTGACAGCACGGAGGCAGCTGTCCTGGAAGCATGCTTGTTGTCTTTCCTCCAAGGCTGTTGCAATAGAAGGGGAAGATAGTAAGAGAACAGCTATGAAGGATAGCTTCATGGTTACAGACAGAGCGAGAGTGGACCGAAGCGAGAGGATGTAGCTGCCGTATTGATGCTCAGGAAATATGTTTGGTGACTTTATATGATGCATCTTGGGGCCAAACGCAAACAGGTTCGAGTCTCCCGATCGACCCATGTCGACCAATCCAGTATAGCCTCTCGAGTTTCCCCGAGGAAGATATGAGCAGTGAGCCATGGCGTCTGTGTGGGACTATGTGTTGCTTCTGTTGACTCGAAGACTCCCCCATAAAATGTCTCGCTTACTGGAGTAAGGATCAGTGTCTTGTGAAAAGGGTAGCCGTTTTGACCCCAGAACAGAATACAAGAGGCGGAGAGAGGCCTCGAATTGCATGATAGCTTGCTCAAATTATCCGATTAAGGGATAGTAGCCTTGGTAAAAGGCTAAGCCTGTGCGCCGACATGTCACAAGTCTTGTTTTTTCATGCAGGTTGAAACAGAACGAAGTGTGTCTAGTGATGGAGTTACAAGCAGTATCAGTGGACCGGATACCGTTGTGCTATCTCGCAAGAGCGCCTGCTCGACAATGGTAAGGAGCCTCTCCGCGTGTATACCGGGAATGTTACCTGCCAGCTCAGGTACCGTAAGAACACTGCAGGAAAATGAAGTTTGGCTGAGACATTACACTCAGCCACTAGCTGGACAGGTAACGAATCCCTATTGGTGGCGGCGCTCTTACCATAGACGTTAAAGGTAGTTGCACGTGAGTCTAGATGGCGGAACGCTCTGTATAGAAAGCAGATACTTGCATAAGGCGCCATCGCCTTTGGAATGGCTGGAAGTGGACTCCAAACATAAGGTACTGGCAATTCAATATGAGCCTTGTGAGAACGTATGATTCGAAGTGAATTAGCTTGGTGTACCACCAGTTCAGTTCAGTGCATTCAGCATGTAGGGAAGACAATGCCTTCCCAATATGTCAGCAGTTGTCAACGTACGAGCATTGTGTGGAGTGATAGAGCCGGACAGGCCACTAGGGGGGTTTGCTGGAGGGAACGTTCTTGTGAGACAGGTGTGGCACAGACGTGGCGTGGGCACAAGCGGACACAAAACAGGCCCTTCCTCGATAGTCTTGCAAACGTACGGGATTAAAGGAGATTACGGTTGATCTTTTCCAACTTGATGAGATTCCGCATCACGGACCAAAGCTATAATTTATCAACTCTAACGCGATATGCCTATGTTATCGGCGCTGACTCTTTAATCACTGAGTGGGGAAAGCTGGGGCTGGTTGTATGTTGCGGTCCACTTTACGTTAGGCCCAAAATAGTCGAATTCCGAAATAATGGGATTTTTCCATGAATATGGTAAAGGGCATCCCCATGGCTGGAGCCGCTAATCTGCCCTGATTATCACTGCGATTCTAGACGGGCTAGACCATGTTGCAAGGCCTGTACCCCGTGAGATTCGAACAGCCCGGATAGGAGCAGCGATCCGTCAGATGGGGCAAGACTATGTTGTTTTCCAATCCCTTTCAAGTGTTCTAACGCATCCTTTGCCGAATTGCTCTCAAGCGGGTGGGAGAAAGTTGGCGAACAGCATGCTCTGGACCAAACCATACATGATCATTGCGCGAATGATCCATTGCAAACGTGATTGTGGAAATTCTTTACTCGCTGTAATACCTTGCTCGGTGGCCCATTGAGCAACTATCATGTACCACAATGGGTATCCGGACGAAATCCTGTTTATGATCTGAACGTGGAAGTTAGTCAACGCCGTGAGGGCAAGCACAAGCTGGGGTAATGCCAGGTGTGCAAAATTGCATCGGCCAACATCGGAAACGGCTTCAGATCCCGACCTTGGGATGACAGAGATCCCGGAATCTGTCCGATGCAGAAGCTGGTGCAACACTGTCACACTAGACTTCAGCAGCAACCATAGCATCGGTGAAGCTATGAGGAAGAGAGGCAAGTTTGACAGCGTCCAGTATTGGAGGAACCCCACGTTCCTGTTATGAGTTAAGAATAGCCTGATACTTTCAAGGGCCGTTGACCTACCAGTAATGACTTTGCACCCATGAATAAATGCTCGGGATCCAATGAACGCACCAAGGCCTTATTTCGGTATTTGAAGTACTCGACGTACAATATTCATTGTATGCCATATATTGTGGGGCCGAAAACCCAACAGCAACGAGACAGCCGGCGAAACAAGTGACGATTATTCTCCGTGTATCATGTCGGTCCAAGCGAAGAGTCAGGAGGCGTGGAAGCGCGCAGGCCACATCATACAAGTATATTAGACCGTTCAGCAAGCCATTACTCCGGAGCAAGCTAGCGCAGGCAAAGAGAACGCCTGATCCCACCATGTAGATGTCTTGACGAATGGTCCAATTTCGCTTAGACTGGGTTGTACCTCTTGCCATCACGTACAGGAGCATTCCTGCGAAATTGGTCGCAGAGAAAGGAGCTTCGGCATATGCAGATGCCAGGAAGAGGCCAGCGGGAGACATAATGTGCAAGGCGGCCGCAATGAAAGGGACCTTGCTGCTTTGATGAGGCTTCATGATCAAACATAATAAATGGTATAGTACGAGGACGGAGATGAGATGGCAGATACTGGAAATGGCTATTCCAGTGACAACATAGGCTCGAAGAGGGTGTTTCGAGTTGCCTGCTAAGACTGAATCACATGAGTATCACCATGTGCTGAATACAAAATGGGAGTATCATACAGTTGCCAATGAAATGCAGGATACGCGAGTAAGTCCAACTGAAAGCCCACTCCTGTTCGTATACATATTCGCGCTCAGCAGCTTTCACAAAATATATTGCATCCCATCTGAGCAGGTTAAGTATGAGACGAGTAGCTACGGAAGACGATTTATAAGTAGTGTTCCGAGAAGAGTTGTCGCTGAGGAGGATAAGAGCCGAGGTATCGTAACCAGGGCCTGGACAGAGTGCGGCTAAGACACAGAGAAGAGTCTTCCATGCCAGAAAGACAAAACATAGATGCCGAATCGAGCTGCGTTGAGATTTTGCAGATATACTGCTCATGTTGGATTACTCGATCTCCGCCACTGATGCTGGTTGGTGTGTTCGGTTAGGGCTGCTGTTAGGACGCTGTAAGCTGTTGGAGAGCACATCGGCAAAACTATTCCTCCGAACGCACGGGCTACCAGCCTAAACGCTAAGCGAGCCTCCCACACTTGAGCGAACTTTTGCTTCGCGCACTTCTTCGACTTCTTCGACAATCCCAACTTCGTCGTCCGCCAACAAATACACGGTAAGCCAATATCCCTTTACCTATATCTGCTCAGCAGCACTTCCATCGCATGATTCAATACGAATCAATGTCGATTTTGAAGATGGCTAGAGTGTGGATTGGCAGCAATGCCTTCCCTCTCTTAGAGAAACAGACACTATTTGGTGAATGAGCATTCGCTGATGGTTTCTGTTCTCAATGACAGCCTCGAAGATCAATATGCCACCAAAGGGCAAGAAAGCGGCGCCCGCGCCATTCCCTCAGGGTAAAGCCGGCGGAAAGAAGACTCCCAAGGTACGTCAAACCCCTTCCTCCTCATGCGTCACTTGCGTATTAGAAAGAATTCTAACCATATCGCAGAACCCTCTCATCGAGAAGCGACCGCGCAACTATGGCATCGGCCAGGACATCCAACCCTCTCGTAACCTCTCCCGTATGGTGAGGTGGCCGCAATATGTTCGCCTCCAGCGACAAAAGAAGATCCTCAACCTCCGATTGAAGGTCCCACCTGCGATCTCCCAGTTCCAGCACGTCCTCGACCGAAACAGTAAGGGCTATCAAGACATGATGTGGCTTAAGAGACTGACCAATTTTTAGCTGCCGCCCAGGCTTTCAAACTCCTCAACAAGTACCGACCAGAGACCAAGGCCGAGAAGAAGGAGCGTCTGACCAAGGAGGCCACCGCCGTCTCTGAGGGCAAGAAGAAGGAGGATGTCAGCAAGAAGCCATACGCCGCCAAGTTTGGTCTTAACCACGTTGTTGGCCTCATTGAGAACAAGAAGGCTTCTCTCGTCCTCATCCCCAACGATGTTGACCCCATTGAGTTGGTTGTCTTCCTTCCCGCTCTCTGCCGCAAGATGGGTGTCCCCTATGCCATCGTCAAGGGCAAGGCCAGACTCGGCACTGTCGTTCACCAGAAGGTATGAAACCGAACCATCCGTGCAAACCTGCAGCCATCTAATCGTACACAGACCGCCGCCGTTCTTGCTTTGACCGAGGTCCGCTCCGAGGACAAGAGCGAACTGTCCAAGCTCGTCTCCGCCATCAAGGATGGCTACCTCGAGAAGCACAAGGACTCCAGCCGCCACTGGGGAGGTGGTATCATGGGCGCCAAGGCAAATGCTCGCCAGGAGAAGCGAAGGAAGGCCTTGGAGAGCGCCATCAAGATCTAAAGAGGTTATGATTGGCGTGGGTGATCTGTGGATTTCAGGCGTCTCTTTACTCTGCATGTAGCGGGATTCAAACAATACCTAGGTGTTTAGGACGACCAAAAGCGGCCGATAGAATTGGCTGAAATCAATTTCATGGAACTTCATGGATTACTCACATTATGCAGCTATCTTTTGGTGATGAATAAGCCCTACTAGCGGGGGCGCCCAGATTTGCCTGCAGAACTCTTGCCCCTTTGCGATGAAGTACTTAATCGGAAAGTACCCCACCCCCACCAAGGCTCTAAGACAATCGTCAGAGCTTGTCGCGCTTGTCAATTGCTTGTCACCTTGTTTCTCTGGCTGTCGGACAGGACAGTCTCCTAACAATTGCCCTCGACTGTGCCGGAGAGCTTGATAATTGTGGCATAGCTTTCCTGGGAATCGGCATCAGCTACACAGCTTCTCGGCAATATGCCTTTGACGGTGTTGTCGGACACTGACGTCAGAACACTACTCCTCTCCCTGCAAAAACAAGACATCTTGGAATTGCAGCAAAGCTTGGCCGACGCTCTTCACTACTATTCCACCGCGACTGAAGAGGATGCAAATGGCTGCTGTTCGTCCTATCAACCGCTGCGGACAGCTTTGAAACGGAGCGATGGCCAGACTACACTCTTTATGCCGGCCAGCAGCAATGACGGGCTTGGAGTTAAGATTGTGACTCTGGCAGGGCTGGATACTAAGAAGGACGACACTGCGTCTCTGACATCATTCAACTCCCTTTCTCTGTCGGAGAGGTCGACAGATTCATCTACGACGCCATTGGACGTGCCTCCAGACTCCATACTTTCTGGCCAGAGTACTACGCCAAAGGGCTCTCTCACGCTTCTGGATAGACAGGGTGCACCACGTGCCTTCATCAATGCGGAGGAAATCACAGCATTTCGTACTGCTTTAGCATCAACCATGCTGTTTAAGAAACGCAGGAATGTTCATGATGTTGTGGTATTCGGGGCCGGAAAGCAAGCATACTGGCACATACGGCTCGCACTGTTACTTAGAGGCCCTGAAATCCATCACCTCAATATCATAAACCGAACTTTTGAAAAGGTTCATGACCTCATTGAACGCCTGTACAAACCGCACGATGCTCCATCAACCTTTCCCAAGATGACTATCCCAACCGCTGAGAGTACGGATCTTGCTCGCCCGAAGATCCAAATTCTCACACCCTCACATACGGAATACGAACGGCTCCTCAAATCCACAGTCCGCGGTTCGAGCGTCATATTTTGCACAACCCCCTCACTTTCACCGCTCTTCCCAGCTTCATATCTCACAAACCCAGAGGGTCGTAGAAAGGGCCGGTATGTAGCTGCAATAGGCTCATACAGACCCAACATGGTTGAGCTGCATCCGGACATCCTTCGACAAAACGTCGCACCCGACCCCAAACATCACTTCCATAAACATGCACGTGAGGGAGGCGCCATTATTGTCGACTCCGTAGATGCATGCCTCAAAGAAGCAGGAGAAATCATCCAGGCGGGTTTGGACGGACGGCAAGTCGTTGAGATTGGCGAGCTCATCATGTTGAAGAAAGACGCCGAGCAGCGACGCATCGATGCCCGGAATGACAGTGGCACAGAGCTTGACACTAGTGGTGTTGAGCTCGGGGAGGCCAAGAAGTCCAAAGGCGCGAAGAAGGGCGAGGAGAAGGCAGATAAGGGGCTTATGGAGTGGTTGCAGAAGGGAAATGTCATCTACAAGAGTGTTGGTCTGGGCTTGATGGATGTCGTTGTCGGCTCGGAACTTATTAGATTGGCGAACGAGAGGGGAGTCGGGACTCGGATTGACAACTTTTGAGTTTGAGTCTTTCCACCGACTGGAAGAAGGCGAGAAGTGGGGTGTGCGTAGAGATGGACTGGAGCTCGGGGAGCAGAGCTTGCATAGTGAAAGGAGTTTTACGAATTGATAGGGGGTTTCTGGGCGGATATCTGACAGCATTTCTTTCTGGGGAGCGTTTACAATCATCATCACATGCTACAGCTCTCATAGACCTGTACCATGATAGAGACCTCATAAAGTTGGCAGACTTAATGACTAGGTAATATCCAAATACGAATTAACATGCATCGTCAAATATTTGGTTGCCGCATCCTCACATATGAAGCCACACACGAAGATAGTAGAAAAAGCAATCGCATTGCAAATAATCTGAATCTAATGGAGTGATTCGCCATTTCGCTCCGTAATCATGCGCCGCCCCATGCAAAGCAGAACAAAGTATGCAGTTCGCCGCTGGGAGAGGTAAAGCCAGAGAGAGGGAGAGAAATAAACAAGAGAGTTTGCGCGGGATCTTGACACATACACACATGAAGCGATCCGTTCCACCCACCCTATCCACCCATCATCCTATTCATCCGGCTATGATCCCCGCTAATTTACCTTGTTCCATTCCATCTTTGTATCATAACATACTAGTATTCATGTTGCGCGGCATCGCAGTCCGCATGAGCCTATAATACATCCGCGTTCCCCGCCAGGTATCCCCCGATTTACCTTTGTCGTCTTTCATATCATGTGATTGGAATCGATGATTGAGTGAGTGGAAAATTATAAATGTTATGCTGCTGCTGTGAGCCATCTATGCAAAGTAGCTCTTCCAAAGCACGCCCTCGAGGTCTTCCAGTTGCTCTTGTTCGAATGCCTATAAACGTTTTAGCTGCGATTGAAAATATAATATTAGGGTGGATATGACTTACCTTGACGTCAACATGCCAGGTATCTTGCCTTGTCTTCTTGAAGTCCGCGAGGATGCTCTTGACGCTCTTGCCCACCATTCCGGGATCGGCGGCGGCTTTCCGTGCTAGAGTGGCTAAGACATCTGGTAGCCAGGCGGGCGGCGGACTCATATACGGGAATGCTTGGATGAGGGCACCAAGTCCAAGTACAGCCGCATGTCGTGTGAGTATCAATTTGTTGTGTTCTGGTGTTGGAGTTCCAGGGATACGGCGTTTCGGCAGCGGGTTCTTAACGAGCATGGTGGTGAATTGGGATTTCAGCGAGTCAACCTGTCGATCTCGGAGACCAACTGGAGAGCAGCGAATCATGCCAGAGAGCGTCGTGGCTGCTCCCATGCGGACTTCTAATTGAACATCGCCAAGCATGGCGGATACGCAATCGAACATGTTTTGTTGCTGCTTCTCTGACATGAGAAATAGGCGTCGGAAGTAGATAACTTGAATATTTATGAGAATGCGTAGACGTTGATGCCAGGATGTCGCATTGCGTCCAATACGAATTAAGGCAGCGATGAAACCACCGTCCTCCCCTTGGCGATGTGGAATATTGGGTAGGTGGCGGAAGACGTGATATGCAAGAGACTGCAGCTCGGGGTCTTCTTTGATATCCATCATGTGAAGAAGTTGCTCCATGAACACATCGGGGAAGAACTTGATGAGTTGTGTGCATTCGTACGAGGATAGAGTCGAGTCAAGCCATAGCAGCACAGTCTTGCCACCAGATGTATACGATGACGGTGTCTGTTGACCTGCTGGACGCTCTTGCCGCCATTTTTCAAGGCGACCAAAGACCTCTGTAATCATGTCGGAATATTCCTTCGTCGGCTCGTACGGGCGAAGACCGATCGAAGAAGATTCCTTCTGCGCCTTCATAAGGGAATTGACATCTTTGTATGACTCGTGGTACCTAGTTCGGTGGATGCTGGCAATAGTACCACCCATTGCTTCACGGACTCCTTTGTAAGGATGATCCAAATGGGCCATGAAGTCATCAAGGATAGGTTTCTCCAATCGGAAATGCCAGCCAGCATCGCAGATACATTGCTGGAGCAAGTGAATCTTCGAGCTTTCCTTGAAAGCTGCATTTGACTCCATATCGAGGCGGAAACTGGCAAGCCAGTCCACAAGTGGCCAGCCTCGCCGAGGATCCTTGGCTTGGAGCACAACGTGTAGGAAGGTCGTCCAGTATGACGAATTTTCGGGCGTGAGCCCATCCTTGAAGATACCGCGAATAATGGGGAAAGCGTACTCCCAGACCTCTTGACGTTGTTCAGGCTTGAGATCCGGCGCGCACGAGAGCAATGCACCCATAATCTCTGCCGTAGCACGATGTTGATGCTTGTCGCTGCCGTCAGCATAGACGGATTGCGTGAGATCTTTGATATCCTCAAATGTAGCTTCTGTCATTTCACAGAAGATGAGCTCAAATGCATGGGTGAGCAACATGGCGCTGGACATGCGGAAACGATCGGCACCAGAGTCCCGTGGCTCTTGTTTCATGTACGCAAAGTACGTCGAGAACCAGTGGCGATTAAGTAGCTTCCCGATCTTCGTCCGTACCTCATTCTCCACGTTGTCATACGATAAAGGCGCAGCGTTAGGTAGAAAGGCGGGCATCGTCTTGTTCCACACCAACCACCCAGGGTAGTCGAAGTCAACGTAGTATTTAGCCTCTGGTTGGGCAAAGCTCGCCAGGTGATCCGCAGTCCAGTTAGGATCATCGGCCTTGGTCGGCACAGTGATCTTATCTGGAAGTTCTTCTTCACCAAGAAGATACTTTTCATAACTGTGTCCGGTGATGGCACGAGTCTGGATGACCGAGAAGAGTCCTACTAGGGCGCCAGCGTAGAGGCCTCGAAGACTTGGATGAGGGTCGATCGAGCCCTTTGTTACTAGATCGACCATCTCATCAGAGGCAATCGTGTCATATCGCATACCAAGGTTGACGATGATGGCAGCAGTGCGACTAACTTTCTTCCAATGGGCGGTTCTGCCAATCTCGACTAGTTCCTTCGACAGTTCAGACTTCTTGTCTTCAATGCGGCCTCTCTTTCTCTTGATATAATCTCTACGCTTCGTAACCTTCTGTTGTACACCACCGTCCTCGCTTGGGTCGATAGCGAAGGAGATCGCTTCGACAACGTCTTTATCCAATATAACCATCCTCTCAAGCGCCTTGCCCATATCCATGACCTGGAAGGTAGCATTGCTGGCAAGTTTCTGCACTGATGGCTTGTCTGCACCAGTGACTTCAATAAACGCTTTGATGAGGGTTGGCGTGAACCGCCAGTCACGGCTGATAGTCTTTGCTAGACTGCCAAAGAGCAGAGAATACATGGCTCCCTTGATACGAGCATAGTCGTTTTCACCAATGGCTTTTGTAAGTGTGCTCAGCAGAGGTGGAATAACAAGTGGGCGAGCTCCAAGGATACATTTGACAGCAGACTCATTTGCTGTTTGGGACGTGCGTCTGATTTCCGTATATAGAGACACACTAGATTCGGCAAGATCCAGAAGAAGTTGCTTATCTAACTCTGTCTTTGGCCGAGGACTAGCGTTATGACGTAGACGTTGAAGTTGGTACACGTTGGCTCGCCGGACAAGAAGTGGGCGAGGGTACTCTTTCCTGAGGCCGCTGAATTTGAAAGGATGCACATCTGCCGATAGGAGTCTGGTAACTCTATCAAGGACATGCGCGGATCGCTCAATGCCAACATCTATGAACCACGATCGGTATGCGTTGTATAGGGAATTGAAGCAAGGAACATCGTCCTCTTGCTTGGCTATCAAAAACTTGTGCACTTGATGTAGTGTTTCGCCGACTTGGTGTCGTAGATCGTGGATGAGTCTGTAATTCTTCTCGTCACGCTTAAGGGGGTAGCCAGTCTCGTATTGGAATGTAGGCTTGACCTCCTCGTCTTCAGCCTCCCCAAGACCAGCGTCGTCATCAATACCCTCTGTATCCATAGCATCAGGATCTGAGCTACTGTCTTCCTCTCGGAGACCTTCCTCGGACACTTGGTCATGTCGAGGGTCAAAGAGGAATGAGATACCGGATATCACGAGCCTCAAGAGAACAAGATTCCGAGACACCTCATCAGACCAGTCTTTACCCGTCCCATCTCGCTTGATCGGTGGATCAGGTCCGGTAAGGGCAACGAGTTGGCTAATTGCATTCTTAGCCTGCGACTCGAAAAGCTTGACCGCAAAGTCAATCTCCTCCGGGCTCGGCGTGTGCCATTTGATGTTCAGATTCTTTGCGTCTACCAAACGCCCCCATGAACTTGTAGTGAGACCTTGTTCTAGTTCCTCTGGCTCATATATTGAGTAGTCGATGGTGTATGTAACTGTAAGGTTCAGGAGCAAGTGGTGGATGAAATTAGAGACGTGGACAGTGGGAATCCCTCTACACTTGTGTTGCATGTATTCTGCAATCTCAAACAGCTCTTCTTTCCAAGCAAGTACAGCATCGCCAACATGCACGACGCACATGCTGAGAAGGCTGATGTTCCAAACCAAGGCTCTATCTCTAGGGAGGACATCTGAGCCTGTTGTTCTGGTGGATCCTGCGCCGTTATCATCGATTTCGGTACGAATACCAGCTAGAAGATGGGGGAGAAGGCGCTTCAGGGACTTTTCAGGGTTGATTTTGACAAGTCCGTTGCAGATGAAAGCCATCGCATCGCGGGCTTGATGGATAACATGATTTGTGACGAAATTTGCAATCTTATCAAGAGCAATGTCAAACAATTCGGGAGAGAGCGCGGCGAGCAAAGGAGTAAAAGCTGCCGGAAGAGTGTTCACCACATTTTCTTCGGGTGAGCCACTGCGAACTCTTGAAGCATCCGGCAAGTTTTCTAGTAGCGTGAAGACACGACCAAGGAACGACATCAAGAATTCCGCTAGTCCAGTGGTTGATGAGCGCAGTATCATCTCTTCCTCATGATCACTAAGCTCCTTGTCATAATCAATCTCGATGTTCCCACCAGCGTTCTCTAATCGTTCAACTTGTTCGGTGATCCATCGTACGGCAAGACCGGTATCCGTATCGACACCCTCCATCGGCGTTGCCGTCCCGTCTCTTGGTGCACCGTTCCCGTCTTTTTTCTCCTGTGTAAGATCATGAAATGGTACAGTGTAACAGACGCCTTGAATATAAGACAACGTGTGTAGTGTCTTCTCTAAATCATTGGCGTCTATTCCTGGTAAGGCAAGACCTAAGACGGTCGTAACATGACACCGGTAGCCTTTTGTACGTGCCATGACCTTTGAAAGCATGTGTAACCCACGAATGGAGGAAATGGTCCGGTGCACCTCGACAAGTCCCTGCATAGCAGGGTAGATCCTCTGGAGAGCACCAGGGAGAATCAGGTTGGGCTCCAAAAAGGCCAAGCTTTGCAAGGTTGAAAGAGAAAAGTTCACTGCGGTTCCGCTCTTTGCGAAAATGCCCATGAAGATGACCTCTCGAAGGCACAGAACGAACCTTCGTTTGAGGCCTTCATTAAGTCTGCGCTCTTCTGGAACCTCCATTTCTCCGCTTCGTTCTCGGTTCCATCTCATAACGAAAAAGTCCGCCAAATAGAAGACTAATTGCGAAAGAGTCTTTGTCCAGCTGCCGGAGTTTGAGGGGTGGAAGAATGTCTCCACGGCCTGGATTAACCCTTCTAGCTTGCTTAATACAGAATCTGGATGATCTAAACAAGCAGGAGATAGGGACATAACGATCCAGCGTGCGATGTGATGGGCAATTGGGTGTTTTCGCTGGTCCCTATCCAGCATCACTGCTAAACCTGCCCCCAGATCGACCGTGGAACTATATGGAGAAGTAGCTTGACCAACTGGAATCTCGAGCAATCTAAGAACAGCCGTGAAAATGAGAGATGACTGTTCAGCTGTGAAGATACCATGTTGTGAAAAGGGAATATGCCCTGCGGGTAACGAGTCTCGTGCAAGTCTTGAGAAGATGTCGATGAAATGAACATCGAACAACTTTGACCTGTTTACCAAAGACCACAGGTGGAAAAAGGTAGGGAGGTATTCCTGGGGTTGTAGATCGAGGCGGTCCTCTGGCGCAGGATTCGTAGGCAGAAGCAAGTTCAACAAGCCCACAACTACGTATGCGTTTTCGGAGAACGATGTACTAAAGAATGGCAAGAACTCGTCGAACATCTCAGGTATCTGTTTAGGGTCGAAGTAAAGCTGCGCGAAGGTACACAACTTGGTCAAAGTGCGGATATTGCGCTTGACATTTGGTGGATGTGAGCCGCCAGACTCGGAAGGGAGGACGAATAGTTTGAGTTCACGATATAATGGCCGCCAGTCGAGGACTAGATCTTTTCCTGGCCGTAGGTAATGTTTACGCCTATTGCAGATGGTTAGCTCATTCGAGTCGGACACACAAGAATTCGACTATACGGACTTGGTCAACACCATGAACATGCTCGCAAAGCGCTCTGCAACGAGGTAATCCAATCCTGGAGCAAGCGCAAGCTCATAATAGAGCTTCGCAAGCTTCACCCTCGTGCTTCGAGGAAGATCGAATTTCAAGGATAGCCATCCGCGGATTTCGCGCGTCCAATGGACTGCGCCAGGCGCAAAGTCGCCCGCAGAAACCGCAATATAGAGATGCTTCAGGCATGTGTTGAGATTGTCCTCCCTCTCGTCTTGTCCCTCGGTCTTGTATGGTAGATACTGAAAGTATGGGAAAGTTCGCGGGCGGCTACGGCTCGATTTGTCTCCATCCGTGCCGTTGACGCCGCCGTTGGCATTTCGCCAGTCGCCTCCAGGCGAAGTCGCACGGGAGGAATCAAGGCCGGCGCCCGTTTCGAGGGCATTCATGAGCTGCGATATTCGTTCGGTGCCGGCCATGTTGGCGGGAGGATGATCTCAAGAGGCCTGAAACAATGCAAACAGGCGTGGACGGGTAGCTCTCGGGGATGACGGTCATCAAAGAATAGGCAGTAGCGAGGTCTTGGAGGGCTGTAGGCGCTGTTCCTGTGACTGTGACATGTTAGCATCCGATAGTTTTGTGACCGAAAGGCTGTGCCAGTGGTGATAGCATCCCCACACGAGACCAGGCGGGCGCGGCGGCGAGGCAGCCAGGTGGTGGGAGGCGTGCAGCACGTACTAGAGATGCTGAAGCCCGCGGGTGGGCTGTAAGACGGTGGTTCGGAGTTGGTCGCTGAAAGAGTGTGCTTCAGCGATGTAGAGAGAGATGCGGTGCTGTGCGGTTCATGTGAGTAACCGCAGCGAGCACAGAGGTGGACGGTGAGCAGGGGAGAATCGCAGAAGCTATGACCTATTTGCCCGATCGCAGCTCCTCCTAGGGCGGGCGCGAGCGACAAGCAGCGATGGACCGTGGGAACTTTGTGCGGCTTGCGGCGAAGGGAAGGCGGACTGCGACAGGGCGGGCGGCGGAGCGGATTCGCCTGAAGCGCTTGGGGCTGGCCAGGCAGGCAGGCAGGCTGGACGTGGCCCCCGTTAAAACTGACTGCCCTCACTAACAATTCAACTTGACTTTGTTGAACTAGTTTTGTTAGTAGCTATCATAACAGTTAGTTCCTTGTTTGGTTACGCGAGACGGGTACGGGCAGCTCACACCTGAGATTTGTTGTGTTAAACCAATTCACCACAGAAAACAGTAACAAAAAAAACAGTCCACCCTTTGGCCCTGGCTCTGGCTCTGGCCTCTTCAAATCTGCTTCGAACGGTAAGCAGACCGGAAGAAGATTGCTGTGCGCGATTAACTCGCATATTGGGCGCTGCACATGACGCTTTATATCGATTGAGTTCCATCATCAGGCATTCACCAGACGCGCAATTCAGCAAAAGCGCCCGGATAGGTAAGTCTTGCTCTCATATGTCATGCAGCTTGCATCTCGCCCCCTTCGTCCTGCAGTCCCTCTATGTCCCTTCTTCTCAAGGCGTTTTGCTCGGGTTCCTCTCGTCCCTCGCGCTTCATTATCTCCCTACTCTCTTACGGCGCATTCAACCTTTCCGCGCCCGCGCCAGAACGTTCAACATCACTTATACTTTGCATGTGATCGCTTGAACATCAATCGTCCCTCTACTCCCATTCTTGGGCATCATATGTGAATCTCCACATCTTTGGAGCTCATATCAAGTCGCGTCATTGTTCGAAGCGTTTCTGGAATTGACGATATGCCAGCACCGCGTCTACTCGAATCCTGACGTGGAACGACACGCGACACGTCCGGTGCAACCATCTTCATCGCACTTCCAATTCTGCATTACAACGTGGCACTTTGCCTCATGAAAAGAAAAACAGTCACAGATCGAAAGAACGCGGCCAAATCGTAAATCGTGTCCAGAATATCCAAGTACAAAATTACTGCAAGCACTCAGGATGGGCTCCTACTACGACGTCGACGCCATCCTAACCGATGCGCAGGTGATAATGCCCATTCTAGAATCCCAGCCTTCAACATCCCAACGTTGCTTACCATTTTCTAGAAAGTTCCATGCACATTTGAGCTGACGGTGCCCGGGTTGGGCTACATCGAAGGCAACATGAGTGGCGACGTAAGATTGGCCTCTCACGTGCAAGCATTCACTCGGGCAGCAGCCCCTTCTAATGCCGTGTACAGATGAAAGAAGGCTCAAAAGTAGAGCTTCCATTATGGCTCGGAGAAATGCTGGCATTGAGGTAATGCTCCTTTGATTACCCAAAGCAAGACTGCTTCTTTGCCTACCTAACACCACCCTCCAGCCAAAGCCTGAACACCTCCTCCTTGGTGACATTAGATCCACCCTCAGCCCTCGCACCACGTGTTCTCAATGCCCTCAAGGCCGACCCTCGAACAGTCGACCTCCGGGCTTTAGCACCCCATTTCTACAATCTTGGGGCGCGTATCCTAGAGTTGTTCGAGGAAGAAGAAATGATCGAAGTGCTGAGTGAGGTAAACAATGCTCCTCCACCCTGTAAGACTAGTCCAGTATTGATGGTATATAGACTTTCAAGTCAAGGGCAGCCGTGATTGCAGACCAGGCCCATAACCCAAGAGGTGCTCTAGGAGAAGGTGCAGATTTCATGCGTGGTTTGGATGAAAACGAGAGGAAGTGTAAGTATTTCCCGTTGCTTCGTACTTGATGTAATCATGAGGGTGCTAATCACATTGCTGGCTAGTGTTCAGAGAGGCACACGATAGTGCAAAAGCCGTGAGAGCGTGGATGACGGATCTCAAAAAGACGTGAATGTAATTTGAAGCAAATCGTCTCAATCCGTTGACATACTATCAAGGGGTATCATCACGCATCAAACACGTACCACATGCTATGACTGGGGAATAAGAAAGCCGGTATATTTCACTTGGATTCCTAGAGGGGATTGCCCAAAGGGAAGAGCACTATTTGATGCAAGCTAGAACCACGACTCAACACAAAGGGATCTTGGAGAAAATATGGAATACTGGCCCGCATACTCCTGAATAATATTATAATTAAGACAATCTATCTTATTGGTCGTAATATAAAGCCATCGAAAATCCAGTTATCGTGGCATACCTCCGAGGTTACTGTTCTGGAGCAAGGTCATTAATTGATCTGGCGGATAGCCAAGGAAAACTGGTCCATTAAAAACCATTTGAGGGATCATTTTGGTGGGAAGATCTGGTTGGGTTTTCTTTTGCTCAGTCGGCTCGACTGGCTCTACGTTTTGGGATTGAGGTATCTGGTCATGAACCTCGTTCTCAAGCTGTGGCATCGGTTCGGGAACTTCTGGCTGTTCATTTCCTGCTGCCGGTGTTGGGAACGAGCGATGATCGAAGGGGCACTTGCCAGGCTTCTTGGGCGTCTCTCCAATTGGGCGACTTGTGTCTAGAGGCAACGGGGGTGACGCTGTAGGCGCAGACCCAACGGAAGATGAGCTATCCGCATTCAAGTACTTAGTCGGTACACTAATACCCCAAGGGCGACTCGGGGATTCGCCGACTCGAACTTCCTTGAGTGGTCTATCGAAATGAGCTGTTCTTGCATCATCTACAGCTTGCTCTGGCAACTCATCCTCGTCACTTGGGGTCAGGTTTCTCAAGCTCGCTGTAACCGCCTTCGCCCACTTCTCAACCTTGACATCAGTTTGGGGGTCGGCCTCCAATTCCTCGTCTCCTTCTGGTTCCGGAGGTAAAAACTCCTGATGTTTTTGCCCCAGACCCTGAATCATGCTAACCAAGTTGCCATACTTTCGATCTAGTTGCTGTATGCCTTCAGCATTACTTTGGAATCTCTTTATGCATACTTCATGACTTCTAGGTAGCTCATTCTTATGATTCTCAAAATATTTGGCCACCTCTTCTGGTGCATGCTGGTCAAGGAACCGGATAGGACACACTGCAGCCGACCCTTCAATAGACGCAGAAGCCGAGACGGGGTCGTTGCCACAAATTTCAGCCCTTATTGGGTCGGTAAAAGATGGCCGTTTCGATCTTCTTCCCCGAAGACTCATGCGAGAAGTGGAGCTTCGAGGTGTGGCGAGAGGGCTTTGTCTCTTGCTACTGGCGGCAAAGGGACATCCCAACTTGCTTGGAGTTCCCGCGATGGTGAAATCCTTCTCCATATGTGTCATGTCCAGAGGTTGAGGCTTTGACCGCAGTTGTGGCTTCGTCTTATCCGCAGACGGTCCATTCCATATCCTCACTCCATCGTCTTGTGATAAATTGTGAAGGCTCGCAAGAGCCAAGTCAGCCCGGCGGATGACAGCCGCTCGGTCTCTCGTATCGACGTCTTCATGCGTTTCGAGAGTATCTATCCATTCTAATGGCTGGTTGGACTGGTCGGAACCAACTCGTTCAAGATCTTGAAGAAAGGCAAGGTGATCCTGGGAGAGGGTCTCAGGGGTAAAGCGTTTGAGGAGATCTAGATACTAATAAGGGGTCAGTGTCCTAATGCTGAAGTGCAGTGTTGAAAAGTCGTAATACGGCTATACAGTCAGACGTAATGGATATGTTGTCTGTCAAGGCCACAGAAGCGGCTGCAGGTCTAGAGCTAAAAAGTATTCATCATTGCGAGGAGGGTGAGATTGTACGAAATGGGAAAATAATTTACATACTTGTTGCTTCGCCCAAGTCAGCTTGCTTTCGAGCTGCCTCTGCTGGTTGAACAGCAGTTGATACTCCCCCGTCAAGGCCGCAAAGCCTTCTGAAAGTTGCTCGGCCAGCTGATGGACTGAAGCCTGCGTGTTGTCGGCCATGAAATGCGGAGATGAGTGTAAAATAGAAATGTCGCGACAAGGAGGAGCAGGAGCAATCAGCGTGCCTGACCACGAGGTCGGAGGTAGAACAAAGATGCCCAGCTAGACGGTTATGTACCAGGAGTTGGGACCCGGCACGGATGATTTAACACGCAGACGCTCCGCTCCACGAGTCGACAGCCGAGCATCGGATCCGATAAGCGGATAAGACCACGTGACGACCTTATCAGGAAAGATTTGCTGAGGCCTTGCCGCGGCCCGTTCGTGAATTCTTGGAAGGCGCGTCACTGCTCGCACCGCCTCAGAGCATTGCCCAGTCCTTACGTATACCTGTGGCCATATACCCTCATTTTTATACAGCATGTCGCCCAATTCGTGATTCTTATACCTGTCGTCCCTCATTGAACATCTTACGATCAGTTGTACATAAGTACTGGCCACGTCTTGTACACCGCTCGTTTCTGCATCGAACGTCGAAACCTCAACAACTTCTCTTGCTATGACAGACTCACTACATAATTCCAGGATTCGAGGATGGCTCGCATCCTCTCCCCCAGTTACTTGGGGAATCCGCCAATTGCGAGAACTGCTCATTGGCGCCCTCGCACAAGGCCCAATTCCTCAGCATGTCGCATTCATTATGGATGGAAACAGGCGTTTTGCTCGAAGCCACCACATCGAGACTGTTGAAGGGCACAACCTAGGATTCGAATCGCTTGCCCGGGTACAAATTCAATCTCACCCTATATATTCGACCTACTTGTTTCTAATTGCGCCCACTAGATCCTGGAAGTCTGCTACAAAACCGGAGTGAAGGTTGTAACGATCTACGCCTTTAGTATCGAGAACTTCAAGCGATCGAAGCATGAGGTCGATGCGCTGATGAACATAGCGAAAGTGAAGCTAGTGCAATTGTCTGAGCACGGCGCTCTTCTCGACAGGTATGGTGCATCGATTCGCATCCTGGGTCAGCGCAACCTCGTGAAGCCAGATGTTCTAGAAGCCATTGACAAAGCTGTCAATCTCACATCCAAGAATAAAAAGTAAGCCCGCAGGACGCATGCTATCCAAATGAATCTCGACTAATCTTTGGATAGGGCGATTTTAAACGTCTGCTTCCCATACACCTCCCGAGACGAGATAACAACCGCCGTTAAGACTACTGTTGAAACGTATAGCGAACCTGTGGGGACAAATCCTCCATCCTCGAAGCGCCCATTCTCCGAAACACACATAACGCAGCATATTCGCCAGCAGATGCTGAAGACAGTTCCTGAGGAAGTGACTGAGCAGTCAGCTTCACGATCGGCCTCTCCATCATCATCGAAAGAACTAAATGCGGCAGAAGGAGGGACTTCGTCGTCAACTTCGACTGCACTTAATCCATCAGAGAAGGGAGACAATCAGTCAAGTGCCCCAAGCTTCCGTGACCCAGAAACCATCACGGCCGAAACCTTGACCGACAACATGTTCACTGCCGGCGCCCCTCCTCTTGATCTACTCGTGCGTACATCTGGTGTTCAACGGCTGAGTGATTTTATGCTATGGCAGTGCCATGAGCAGACGTCCATTGTTTTCCTTGACTGTCTCTGGCCCGAGTTTGATCTCTGGCACTTTTTGCCAGTCTTAGTGGAGTGGCAGTGGCAGCGGAAGAAGATCCAGGAGCAAGATCGGGGTCGCGGTCGGCTCAAGTCAGATTGACGAAGCCACGGTGGCAGCCAATTGCAACTCGGTGCGGAGTAGACGGCGGGCAAGTATGGTTCCTTAGGTGCATCGATACCCAAAACGCATAGCGCGCATCCATAGAGCGAGCCGAACTTTACTCTTTTAGCATTCTAGAATACACCTTTGGGGAATCCCTCGCGTGGTCAACCGTGGAGTCGAGATCAGCCATGTTCGCGCGAACTGCAGGATGGCGTGTAGGCCTGTTGGCGGCTAATGGCATCCACCACATCTTTATCTATGGATCGCAATCGCGCCGAGCAAGGTGGTCATCTGATTCGCTCTAGCCCTTGTGTGTAACAGGTCGATGGAGGAATTTAAAAGAGCCCAGCCTACGCCCCAAAGCGGCCTTTGTCCGATGATTCTGAATGTCGCAATACGCAGCCTTCAGCTAGAAATCCGAGTATTTCCATTCTCGAATCCCGCCTTTCCTCTTTCTACTTCATTTCCCATCGTGACCTCCGTCCTTTGAATGCATGCTAAAGTACTTTCTCATTTGCCCTGTTTTATTTTGCCGGAGAGCCTTGCGACACAATTCACATTCTATCTTCTCTTCGACTTCGTGTCTTCTTGATACTTATTTGCCATTCCTTTTAGAGCGCGTCATAGAAACGATGTCTCCAACGTTCCTATCCCTTCCCCTCGAGTTGAGGGAGCTTATCTACGAGCAACTTTTCTGTACTATTACCGTGCGGCACGGCTTCGGTCACATATCCACCTCCAACCGCACTGCCATTCTCCACACCTGCAAGCAGATACACGTTGAAGCGTGGCGCTTTTTACCCTTGAATATCTCTTTTCACTTTCGCGGCACTGAGACCATGCTAGAGACACTACTCAGTGTCGATCAACAAGTCATCACTCGCTTGCGTCATATCTCCGTAAAGGCGTTCCCGTTCCCTTTGTATGCAACAGGAGGAGCAGAATACTATACAACATACTTTTTCAACAATGCACTGACCTTATTTCCCGGCCTACACCTAGAGCAACTAGTGGTTGAAGACTGCTTCCACGGCTTCGGCTTGGTCGATGGGTGGAGAGACGTAGTAACCTATTTCGATATCGAAGCATTGCTCAAGAGCGACGCCTGGAAAGAACTCATCTATATCACACCCAATACCGACTTCATCGCTTCGGGCTACGACCACAGGCGGAAGAGGCTCGCGCAACCCGAAAATTGGCATGCGCTCCTCGTAGAACGAGACGGCAAAGACTCTGGCGCCGAAGTGAAAATGTACATCACCCCTGAGGCAAAGAGATCGGATCCCGATGCCGTACGCGAGGCGCGACCTTGGTCTGCAAAGCCAGGGCATGAAGTGATTGAGAACTTTCGCATCGCAGGACCAGATCAAGATTTGAAGGGCGAGGTAAGAATCATAGCTCGCCGAGGCAAAAGAGCACGATATATCCAAACTGGCTATTCCGAGAAGAGGACATGGAAAGAACTCAAGGATAAAGCAGGTGGTTTCAAGAGAGAAGGTCAGTGGATCCTTATGGTCATGGTCATGCATTCAATGACATGCGCTAACATGACGTTCAGATTGGACACCATACCACAACGATATGGCAGATGCTATAGGATGGGTTTACGGCGGATGGGGCAGAAGAATGCAACTTGCCAACAGGGCGCTCAATTACTGAAGTCGGGCGATTGTATTTTATTATGGAATGCCAATCCGGCACGCTCGGGAAGTTTTATTGCGTGCCCAGGTCTTGTTCGGATCTTGGGACCGTGACGGAATATTTTACCTGGGAATTTGTAGTAGTACAGAGCCGCGTGTTTGGGTGTTTTCGGACGCGGCGTTTGGGTTATATGAGCTCCCGGCTTTATTCTCCACGTGTTGTATAGCAGTGTCGAGCTTGGCCCAATGGGGACGATTTAGCCTGCAATCAGTTGTCTATCTATCTTATGCGATCGACAAGCAATCCCAGAGCTTTGGATGTGAGGCTCCGTCTTGGAGTTGTCACCTGTCATCTGTTAGCTGCCAAAAGCGCTGTGGCAATCTTACTTAACATTGGTGATGTCCATACAGTGACAAGGCATCTCAATGTCTGAACACATATCGACATGCCTTCGCAGAGCCATGGCCGTGTCTGTTTGGCGGTGGCTTTGTGTTTGGCAGTCGTGTTCTTAGTGCTGAAATTCCACTTCGGTACTTATTCACATGATACGTTCGCTTTCTCGAAGCAGTATTCTGTTCCCGGTGCAGCGCTCCCGAATGCTATAGCCAATGACACTTTGGGGGTAAGTTAAGTACTCCATTCCCTAGGGGATTTTGATTCTTGAAATTTCACTCATTCTAACAATTCGTAGTTTGAAAAGATCCTCGTCATCAATGCGCCTTGGAGAACAGATCGCAAAGACTCAATATCTCTCGCAGCATCCTACAGCGGTATCACTCTTGACTGGATAGACGGTATTGAAGCCGAAGAAATCCGAGAGAAGGCATATCCTCCAGGAAATCATCGCATGATCTCAGATGGTAATAGGGGAAGCTGGCGAGCTCATATGAATGCCATAAGAGAGTGAGTATCCCATATCCCGAGGTCCTTGCGGAAGCACTAATAAACGACAACAGAGTCATCCATCAGAATCTTTCAACAGCGTTGATCTTGGAAGATGATGCCGATTGGGACTTTAGAATTAGGAGTCAGCTCTCCGATTTCAGTCACGGTGCTCGAAGAATACCAGAGCTAGTTGCACAATCAGAACTTCATGCCGCAAAATCCGCTCAAGCAACAGGCGAGGAGCTCTCGAGAAACGAGCTCGCCAAACGCTCCGCTCTCTCCGTTTCATCCCTTGCCAGCCGGTATATCCCCAAGTCGGAGCCATATGGTCGAGAATGGGACGTATTGTGGCTAGGCCATTGTGGGGCACGGTTACCACCACCATCACCTCATTACCCTAATCGTGTCGTTGTTCCTAATGATAATACTGTCCCCGAGCCGCAGTACCTCAAGCCCATGGCAAACGCCGATTTGGATGCAATAGGATCCCTATACCCACCACATACCCGAGTCATCCACCGCGCCAACACCACCGTCTGCACCATTGCCTATGCAGTGACACAGTCCGGAGCACGAAAACTGCTTTATGAATTCGGGATTCGCGAGTTCTCCAAAGGGTACGACTTTGCGTTATCAGACTACTGCAACGGATTGACTCGAGGGGCAACCAAGGAAACAATGCCTCTCTGTCTGACTGTACAGCCCCCAATCTTCTCTCATCATTTCCCGGTCAGGATGCACAGTGATATCACAGGCCATGGGCAGGGAGGCGCTCCGGGCGTGGAGACAAGATATGTGAGGTGGAGTGTTCAGATGAACCTTGAGAGGCTGGTTAAGGGGGAGGAGGGGATTGATGAGCAGTGGTTAGATACCAAGCAAGGTTCCTGAAGAAGAATGTTACCCTTCGTCAAGAAGAGCATAGAGTTATATCTGCAACCAAGAATTGCTGGGGGGGATTTTTGGCCATCAAAAGGCGGCGTGAATAGCATTTGGGAAGGGACGGGACGGCAGGCGTCGCATAGAAATCACGAGCCATTTTTGTATGAATCCAAATCGAACTGAAATCTTAACCAACATTTACGAATAAAAATTGGCCAAAATTTGGATCTGATAGGGGGTCCCGATGGAGACAGGTGTCTTTACATTGCAATGTTGTCGTATGGCCAGAAGCGGGTTGTGCTGTTCGACTCAGCCGGTAGCAGAAGAAACAGTCAAAGTGTCTGATTGAGAGGCATTCACCAACCACCCCCACTCAATGCGTAAATATGGGGATGGAATCGCATCCGGCACTAGACATGCGTGCAATGGTCGGAGAATTGGCGTGCTGTTCGTGCCCTAGTTGCAGCTCCTTCGCGGGCTAAGAGGCGCCCACACGCACTTGTGCCTTTGGTGTGGTCTTGTCCCCTGCAACGGCGAACGGCGCATCCGTCGAGCTTGCCGATCATGTCTGAGCCGCCCGCTGACCTCTCCTCGTTCTTGACTTGACATCGCCTTGCAATTGCTCTCCACAACCCAAAGACCTGCTGCTTTTGTTTTGTTTGTTTTGCCGGTCCTTTGCGGCGCGGAAGGATCGTATCACATGGGGCTGTAAATACTTCTTGGGCGGCTTCTGTCCACTTCCTCTCCTTCACCCCATCCTTTACGCCTCGCCGTTGAATCATTTGCTAGGACGCGAGGCCCGCAGTGTGCCCTCTGCTGTTTGCTCCGCACTTACATAGCAGTGGTTGCCGCTTCTCTTTGGCCTGGGCCTCATTACGTTGCTTGTTATCCCATTCTCATGCTGTAGCTGTTAGCTGCTCATTATGGTGCGTTTCGAGTCCGCCTCCCTCTGCCGGGTGCACCAGCTAACCCAACGGCTTCTGCAGTTCCAACTATTGCCAATCGTTCTCTCCTCTGCCCTTGGGCTTGTACAGTGCTCAATCGCCCAGCAATTCGCACCACCTATCACCTATGACACTGTTCTCAAATCCCCCATCAATTCCAACATCACCATCTCCTACAAATCGCCCGATCCTGGAACCTGCACCACCGCTTTCGAGGAACAAAAACAATACTCGGGCTATGTCAATCTTCCTCCGTTTACGCTCGAGCCGTATCAGCAGAATTACTCAATCAACACCTTTTTCTGGTTCTTCGAGGCTCGCACCGATGCAGACAAGGCTCCTTTGACAATATGGCTGAATGGTGGTCCAGGCAGCAGTAGCATGATCGGTCTCTTTACGGAGGCCGGACCATGTGAGGTTGTACAGCTCGAGGACGGGTCTTACGGCACACAATCGAATAGATGGGGATGGGACCGAAGCTCCAATATCCTGTTCATCGATCAGCCCACACAAACCGGGTTCTCTTACGATGACGCTGTCAATGGGTCGTTAAACCTAGGCACCTTGGACATTTCTCAACCAAGAAGCCTTCCCGACAACTTGCCTCCGTGGAGCTTTCTAAATGGTACCTTTGGAACAGGTCACGAGTATAGTACCCAGAATACCAGTGTTATCGCTGCAAACGCCTGTTGGCATTTCCTCCAGGGCTTTCTATCTGCATTTCCCCAGTACAACCCTGGAACTCGACCCAACAGCTCAGACACCGAACCAACCGGCATTAATCTGTTCGCTGAAAGCTATGGCGGTCAATACGGTCCAGCATTTGCCGACTTCTTTGAAACACAGAATACGAAACGAACTAACGATGACACATTTCGCAACAGCACACTTGAGATTAGATTGACTTCGGTTGGCATTATCAATGGTCTTGTTGACGAGCTCATTCAGGCGCCTTTCTGGCCCAAATTTGCCTACAACAACACCTACAAGATCGAAGCGATCGACCAGACCACTCAATTGAACGCCTTGAGTGACTTTGCAGCGCCTGATGGGTGCAAGGATTTGATTGGCCAATGTCGTGAGAGCATGAAAACTAACGATCCTCAGGGTGAGGGAGATCACCCTGAGACCAACAAGCTCTGTTCGAAAACAAAGAGCAAGTGTACTGGTCTTCTCCAAACTGCACTATCAACAGGCCGAAACCCCTACGACATTCGCGTCCTCAATCCCAACTCCTTCCCCAGCTCTGCCTACTTGGAATATCTCAACAATGCAGATGTCCTACGCTCTATTGGCGCCAAAATCAATTTCACCCAAACCAGTCAAGATGTCTTTGAAGCCTATTCTCTGAGTCAGTCCACCTCCATTTTAAATACATGTGCAACACTAATAATGCTATAGCTGGCGACGAGATACGTGGGACTCAACTGACCTCGCTGGCAAAACTTCTTGACAAAGGTGTGCGAGTGGCGTTCATTTATGGCGACGCGTAAGTTTTTGTCCACCTCCCCAGAACCTGCTAACATTGTGATAGTGATATCATTTGCAACTGGTATGGAGGTGAAGCCGTATCTCTCGAGCTTGCACGACAAGTCCCATCTTACAGCTCAGGATTTCCAGAAGCAGGGTATGCAGACATTGTTGCCAACAGCTCTTATGTCGGCGGACAAGTCCGTCAATACGGCAACCTCTCCTTTTCGCGTATTTATGACTCTGGTCATTTAGTCCCTGCATACCAGGCGGAAACTGCTTTCACCGTCTTCACTCGCATCATCGAGGGCAATGATATCGGCTTTGGCAAGGAGGTCGATCTTTCAACTTTCGGTACCAACGGTTCTGCAAATTCCGACTACGCCAATAAAACACCTAAGCAGCCTAAGAATACTTGTTGGGTCCGCGATATCCGAGGGACTTGCACGAATGAGGAAGTCAAGCAAATCGGCAAGGGGGAAGGTCTTGTGAAGCACGGCGTTTGGGTTGCTGAAGAGAAAGACTACACTGTTGCCCTTAGTTCCGTTATCGCTGGCAAGCCAGGATCTTTCCCAACCACATCTCAGACGTCAATGCCAGCCAGTACTTCATCATTCCCAATGACTGGTGTCTACACTGCTACAGCTACGCCGAAGTCAAGATCTGGTGCATCTTCCTTGAAGAATCCACTCCGCATACAACGTCGACAGCTACTCCCAGAGGACCCCTTGGCCCAGAAGAGGCGGGCTGAGAGGTTGAAGAAGGGTTGGTTGATCACTGGGTTACTGCTTGGGGCTCTTCTCTTTTTGTGAGTTTCCATGTCCTCCATGGATCTCACATGACGAGACGGGCCCTATATCATCAACCAAGGAAGTTCTGGACTTTGCTAAATAACATGTGTGTCTAGGGGCGCCATTCTCAGCCTGATCCTATTACTCTGCTTGTTGCGTCCAAAACGAGCCGAATCAGTCTCGAAATCGTCTGAGTCTTCCGACGTCTCACTTAAAGCTGACGCGACGCCAAAACGGGGGCTGTTGCAACGACTGATCATCTTATGGCGTCGCAAAAAGGCTACACCAAAGGCAACCCCTGACGCTGAAAAGGCCGATGTCATTGAAACTACCGAGCATGTTGAACCAGCTCCTCCAACAGGAGCCTCGACTCGTCACCAAAGCGTCCAGCTCAACCCCATTCCAGAAGTAGTACCAGACAGCGACTCGTCACGCCACCCGAGCGTACACCAGAATGAGCCAATAGTTGCGGAGGGACCTTCCCGCAGCCGCTCGAATTCACTTCCTGGAATTCTTGCAGCTTCCCTTTCACGTCGTACAAGCAAGGCCGGGCCTACTCCAGCGCAGTCTCGAAAGCCAAGTGAGACTCCAAGTGAAGCCCAAGCAGAGCCGCAATCTGAACCCGAACCCACCCCCAGCCGCAAGTCGACTATTGCGACCCCATCCACTGCCGAACCCGAGCCCAAAGAACGTTCGACAACACCCTCTCGTGCAAACACTTTGCCCTCTTCTAAGGCGGGGTCAAGGAAGAGTTCTATCAAGAGTCGCAAGACGTGGCGTCATAGCGTAGGTGGCTCCGAGGCTGCACCAACTGTGGCCGAAGACAAAGCTGCAAGCACGGAGGAAGCCAAGGAAGTGCCCGAGGAGGCTGAAGAAAAATCCCCAACGCCGCCACCAAGAGTGGCCACAGCGTCATCGAGAAAGGCATCAACTGTGAAAACTCCTTCTCGCTCGACGACTGCTCCGGTCAAGGAAGACGGTGAGGATGACAAGAACCAGGGCAAATGGGTGTGGATGCCTTAATGATTTCTCTGGCTTGGTGCGGTGGAGGCGTCCAAGTGGAAGTTCATTGTTAATAAGAGTAAGCAGCATACTGTGGTAGTCTCGCTGTGGATATCGAGACTTTGTAGTAAAAGAAGGATCAAAGATAAGAGAGATTGGACCCAGCAAAAGCACTATTGAGCGTTCTGTTTTAGGCGCAATGGAATAGATAGATACCCCTGTTGTACTCGAAGTATTGTCCACGCAAGCCAGCGTGTGGTTTTGTTCAATAAAACAGTTTCATTTGGGCTTCAGCCTTGACTTGATATGGCGATGAATCATCTTATTACCCACTTACACTACGTGATGGTCAAGTAGTCAGACAACATCGCGAAGGATCCACTGCTCATCCCCTCTACATGCAGCTCCCTCTCCCTTATCCTGGCTATACGGACGCAAATACATACACTGCCTCCTCCCGCCCTCGGCCTCAGGGTCCGCAAGCACCAAGACCTCCATCTCGGTGGTCTGGATAGCCCATTGCAGCGCGGCCGCCTGCTCGTCTCGGGGGAGACCAAGCACATTGCCAAACGCATCCGGAGCCACACGCAGCAGCGAGGCGATATACGAGGTGCCCCCATCCTCTATCGCGGCTGGGAGCGCGTATGAAGATAGGAGGTCTTTGGTCCATGAGCGTATTATATTATCTTCGTCTTCTTTAGGGGTGGTAGATTGTCGATGTCCTTGGTTCGACGTAGACGTAGAAGATGAAGAAGACGAAGAAATGTGCAATTCGTACAAGAAGACGAGGATCAGCATCCAGAGGAGGTCTTCTGAATCACTTGATGCTGCTAGGTTGGCTATGTCTACGTCTCTGTCTCCGTCTGATGCTTCTACGACATCCTTTTCCGTGTCTGCGTCCCTGGCTTTGTCGTCGTCGAAGATCTTCGTGAGTGAGATGTGGAACTTGGCGTATGCTTTTAGATATGTGGTTTTTAGGGCGAGGAGGATGGTGGATGTTTGTATTATTTTTGGGGTGGGAGTGGGGAGTGGTGGGGTAGTGGAAAGGGAATCGGAATCGGAAGGGGGAGGGGAAGGGGTTAAGAGGGTAGAAAGCAGAGTGTAGATTTTGTTTAGAATTTGGGATTGTAGGGCGCGGTATTGGAGGGCGTATTTCTGCTTTTCGTTCTTGGATTCTAGATCCGTACGGGAGGGGGTTTTGTAGAGGGGCAGACGCTCACGCCGCATTGATACTCCTTGGTAGAGGTACTTTAGAGTCCCTAATGTGATTCTGGTGCCTGGGTAGGGCAGTGGGATAGAGCGTGGGTCGTGATTCCGGCGGCGGAGACAGACCATGTAACACACGAAGACTAGCTCTGGTGGGAACGCGCGCAAGGCTGGGATCATGTTTTGATACTGACCGAAGGGGTGGTTTTTGGTCCGTAGAAAATGATCCTTGGTCATCTTCTTCTCGGCCGATGCGGTTGAAGGGGAGCAGAACGATGTATCCATGTCGAAAGGTACGAGTTTTGGGTCGTAGAACTCGAGTATCTGGGATTGGACTTGGGGTGGCAAGTCGAAACGCAGCGCGAATTGCTCTAAAGGGTTATCCGGGATCACGAAGCCGTAGCCCATGAGCAACTCGTCATTTTGCTTGGGCGCATAGTTGTTGAACACTTCGGCACCTGCTGGGATGATGCTGGGCTCCAGTGTCCGTAGCGTGAAGGATTTGTGAGGTGAAAAGTCCCATTGTACCTTTGCTAGTGGCGAGTGGTTGGCAATGTCGACCAAGGGGAAAAGGATTGGAAATGTAGGTTTGTTTGGGAGTATGTGTGTGGAGATGAAGGCTCGTGAGGTGACTATTGTTGTGGCCCATGCAAAGTTTGGGCTACACTCTGTTAGCTGAATGGGTTCATGGTTCTCTCGGTGTCGCGTTCCAGCCGGGCAAAAGTAAAATTAGATAATTGGGGTCCGAAAGATAGTAATGAACGGACATGTGTAGTTTACGTGACGGAGGGATGAGGCTGAGAATTGCTGACTGTGTTTTGGCAAAATCCCACCCGTAAACAGTGCCACATTAGGATAGATTAATACATGGCAGCCGAGTGTGAGGAAGCTTGCGAAGTACCGCGCGAGGAAAAAATGTAAATGTCACATCTCAGAGAACACTTACAAGTCGCACTGTCCATACAATGTTGAGTCCGTTAGGCCAACATCAGCCATTACGGACCGGGCATGGCTCAACTCCTTCTCAAGCTCTTCCTTTCTGGCCTTCGCTGCATCTGCTAGGTTGGTTCCGGCAAGGCATTCCAAGTCATCCTCAGAAAACCACAGAGGCGTAGTCATGGCATCCTGCTGTGGTAGACAGGCAATGTAATGGTGCCATGGCGAATCAGGCCCCAGCATTAGTTGCTCGATGAGAAGCAGGTAGGTCAACACGTGGTTAGGGATCTTCCCAAGACATCTGGCAAGGACACTATCAACGCTAGGTACGTCACTCTGCTCATGATCGAGATTGAGGTAGGACAATGTCAAGTTGAGAGGGCACCTGGCAACCTCGGCGGCGGACAAGTCTTTGGCAGCTCGTACATGGAAGCCGTGCGATTCATTGTACTCGATGCGGACATCAGGATTCAGCCAACCTCCACTCTCAGGGCGAGTGAACCACTCGGCGAGATTGTCGATGAGGGGTTGATTATTGGAACCCATCAATATAGCGGTCGACTTGTTACGTTTATGGGAATTGCTGCTGGCCTGTTCCGGAGCCGGGCGCTTCCCTTGTAGCATGTGGCTTTTTGGGAGCGTCGAGGCTAGACAGGGCGGACGAAATGCGCTGGCACAGAAGCCTGTATGTTGAGGCTTTTGTACGACGAGTAGGAAAGTCGCGTCTGTTTCTGGCCGAGTGCGTATGTGCGGCGTGTTGCAGCTAGTGGTCGCAAGCCTGTACCTGTACCTGTACCTGTTCAGCTGACATGTCCTGTCTGGCCGTCGGACTGGCGAGATTCCAGGGTGCCGACCGTCCGCCCACCTACGGAAGTAGACGGATCAGATGGAGGAAAATGGTTCCGACAAGAAGCAATTTCGGTCACAAGCGACCCTGGGATGCAGTACGTGCGGTGGGTGTGGTGGATGCAGTGGGGAATGCAGAGGGAAATGTGCAATGGCGGCGTGATGGTGTGTGTTGGGGGTTGAGGAAGTTCGGGGCGGTGAGGGAATGGTAGGGAAAATTCTCTGCTGGCAAGGAAACTATCCAGCAAGCTACCTAGCGAAGCTACATTGGCAATGCGTAACGGATCCACATGTTCTGAGGTCTTGCACGCAGCCGAGGAGACATTTACAGAGTTGAGTGAATTGTTGGACGAGGCTGGTGTGCGATACGTAGTTAGGGACTGCCGTGTTGGGAAAGACCCAAGACAAAGGCACATGTGAGTTGGATGCCTGTGCAATCTATCGCTACAATATCCCACTACGGAGTACTTTAGAATACGCAACGGTGCAAGTCAAGTGTAGGGGGGGGCACGGGGGGTTGCTGGAGGAGGGGGATATGTAAGTAAATCACGCCCCTTGGGAATCCTTTGGTAATACGCGAGGCAGATCAATTGACCTATAACAGGTAGCAGAATGCGGTTGCAAAGGAACATCACCAGGCTCTTGTGGCTCTTCTTCTGCCCATGTGGCCTAGAAGTAGCGGGAGATGGCCATGTAGGATGCCTGCAGAGGGAATTTTGAAACACCTCTGGCATGCGACGACGCGCGGGGGCCAATGAGTGTGCCGTGTTTACGAGCGAAAGCGGCGTACTTTATTACGGCGTATACGGGGCGTATCTGGCCGCCTCGCCGTTAAAGTAGCTACATACGTATGGTTCCAAGTGTGGCGGCCGGCCACCAATGTACGAGGTCCCACGATGTCCTACGAAATCCCACGAACATGTACATACGAGACGGTGTACGAAGTTGATGCGCGCCAACTGACGGGCCGGATGCGAGCGGCAAGCTTTTGTCTGGTGGTGATGAAACGGTTTGGCGCCATCAAAGACTTTCTTGAAGGGGGCCGAGACTAGCTCTGACCTTGACCGGAAAATATACCAGGCCATACAGTAAGCCGCCGGACAAGGCAAGGTTGATTGTCCTTTTTTTCTCGCCAATCGCTCAGTACATTGTCCGGGAGGGAAGGGAGAGAGAGTCGTGAGAGAGAGTGTGTGTGCGTGTGCGTGAATTGGAAGGCCAAGGACCGGCTAACACCGAGTGGGCGGCATTTGCGAAGGGGCGCCACTAATGGGCCGGCCGTAAATGTTTTGAAGACAGACTGGCAGACAACTTCGACAATGGGCATGGTCCTGGGCATGGACGTGCTTCTCCTGAACGTGGACGCCTTCCAACGCGCTTCTCAAATGAGAGTGAAACAAAAGAACTGCCAGTCCCCGACTTTGCAGCCCTCAGCCAATCGTTCCAGCTGAATCAGCGGAAGCAAACAAGATCCCATGCAGTTCCGGCTGCTCCCATCTCCCTGCCCCTTGTAGTCTTTGGTCTTTGGTCTTTACCCTTGTGCCCTTGCCCATTGCCCGCAATCCGGCTTCGTGTTTCGCTTCGGAAGATACTCCAGATACTACTGCTGTGTAGATACAGTGTGTACGAAGCAGATGCACATGTTCAAGCGAAGAAGCAAGCACTGCGAGCCAAGCACATGTATGCATCCCCCTACCTACTGTCTTTACTGTCCAGACCCACCCACTTCATCATCAAGTTCGAGGGAATGCCTCGTGCACATGGCGCGTCAAGTTCAAGCCAAACCTACGGACCGCGCGGACAAACCCCCATGGATGGGATGGATGACGATGGATGCATGGCTCGTCTCCCCAATAATCGTCGAACATTCGGGGCAATCCCCTACTCCAAGGGCTAAATGCTCAGATAATCCCACATACCACCCTCCACCCTCCACCCTCCACCCCCTTCCCCCTTCTTTGATCAGCCCTCACTATGTCCAAGTCCAATTGTCCATGGCCTTCTACTCATCCGTCAGACCCGCCAGCTCGCTGTCCTATGCTTTTGACCCCTCTCCGCCCCCCTCACACTCTTTTTTCTTTCATCTATCCACATGCATCTTCTCCGCTCCTCCCCTCTCCTCCTGTCCTCTTTGCGGACAGCTTTTTGGTTTCCTTTTATCCTCACCCCCAGGTCCAGCCTTCTTGAACCAATATAATTAATTCTCTTTCTCCCTCACTCCACCCAATTCTGCCTGCACCTTGGCATAGCCACGCGGTGGTCGGGGATCGCTACCCTGCATATACATGATTTTAGCTGTGGCTTGTAAGTCAGCCCTGCCGGTATCCCCATCCCCATCCCTATCCCTATCCCATGCCATCCCTTCGCATACCCACTCCCGTAACCCGTAATATTTGCGCGCCGCTCGAGCTTTTGGGCGTTCTCGGGAGGGGCTCCATGCTCAAACGAATGGACGCACTGTCCTCACACGCTACAGCCGCTCGCATCAGTCAGTGCTGATGTGCTGCTGGTGGCTTCTTCCTTCCCTCTCGTGCATTTTGCTGCGCTCCACCACCTGCAATCTGCAATCTGCAACCTGCAACCTGCAACCCCCCCCATGATGAATCGTCCCGCCGGCCTTTAAAGCCACCCTGCCCTCCACCCTCCACCCCGGATCCCACCAGTCTGGCTTCTTAAGGCTTGCTTTTGCCTCCCACCTCCGCTCCGGACTCACGCCATATACATTTCCCATTTTCCGGTGCTTCCGCTAACCTTCTCTCCTCAAGATGTCCATGTCCGCCCGTAGTCCTTAGCTAGAGCCATGCTGCTGGATATGTTGACATCGGACACCGCAGCTAAACACCACAACCACCAACACCATCATGACTCCCCGCAGCAACTCGCCACTGCTACCTCTCCCTCCAATGGCTCCTTCCTCACTCACATGCCACTCTCACTCCTTCATGCCGTCATGCGGAAGCAAGCGGCTTCTCCTGCCCCTACAGACGCTTCCGTAGTAGACCCGGATCCTCCGGTTTCTTCACCCATTGCCAGCGAGCCGCAAAAGGATTCAATGACTGCCAAACCTGGTGCTACAGCAGTATCCCATGATCAGTCCCGACCGGCTTCGTCAAGTAGTGCTGCATCGACCGAGGGTAAACCAAAGAAGCGAGCTCACCGTGCAAAGACTACCTTCAACCTCGCCCAGCCGCCACCCCTTACGGGCCCTCGCCATAAATTGCACCTCCGACCAAAGATACTACTGCAGCTGCACCAGGTCATTCCCTCGAGTCGCCCGAAGCCCGTATACGAAGTGATTCCTTTTTCGCTCCTTGCCCCTCGATCCACACGCCGTCTCGCTCGAACTTTCAATGCCAGGGACAAACTTGGCCCTCACGATTTGTTGGTCGTAAAGGCGGAGGAGTATGGTACCGGTGACCATGATGAAAAGTCAGACGACGAGCGGTGGGGTGCAAGGGATGTCATTGGCATAATATGTCCTTCAAAGAAGATCGACAAAGACCACTGTGACAAGACAGAGTTACTCCTAGATGATGGGTCGGCTTGGGAGGTAACGAATCTTCCCAATGGCGGGTACGAGTTCAGCTACACCGATGAGCACGGCCTGCTTCTCAAGCGTCGCTGGGTTCCAAAAGGACCTCATGTTCGTCGGGTGTCGACCATGTCGAACGGGTCACAAGTCATGGGTTCACCAATTCCAGGCTCAGACGACAAGAAGTTCAATTTCAGCACAATCAGCGCCAATTCCAGGCGACATCCCATCATCGCTTCCATGACTCGAGCCAGCATTGAGGTCCTTGATTCGTACAATATGCCCACTGCGACTTCACCATCCACCCCTACTGCTCTAGGAACCCCTGCCGCGACACCTTCAAGCATCACAGACCTTAGCGCGTTCATGGATTCTGCGAGTGACCGCCTACCGGTGAAGACAGGCGATATACTACGCAAATTTATTGTTGTATCTGGGATTTGGGTTGCTTTTTCTGAGAATTGGTCGCCGGCGTATGCATACTCGAAGAATGCTGCATGTCCACTACCCCTTAGCACCTCCGTTACGGTCCGCCCCGCCCCTAATCGCACCGTTTCCATGTCCTTCATTGACTCTCCTCGCTCATTATCTCCTGCTTCAACCATCGATGGCGAAAATCGTCGAGGTATTCCTAAACTGTTCCGGGCCGGCACCCAAAAATTGCATCGCCATTCCAGCTTCACTAGAACACCCTCTACCCCAACCTCGGCCCAAAGCTCTCCCTCTTCATCTCCACGCCTGAAGACACGAGGGCGCCGTTCCAATTCAGCAACCAAAGCCGAGTTGCTGGCGAGAGAACCAAGTTCGAGGAAACGTTTTGGCCTTGCGCTTGAGGACCAGACTCTCCCAGAAACCGAGGAGGAGCGGCAAAGCAAGCGCAGCATGGAGTTGTTGAGACTCAAAGAGTGTGCGTTGCCGGAGACTCCGAC
This sequence comes from Nigrograna mackinnonii, assembly GCA_001007845.1. Classification (NCBI taxonomy): domain Eukaryota; kingdom Fungi; phylum Ascomycota; class Dothideomycetes; order Pleosporales; family Nigrogranaceae; genus Nigrograna; species Nigrograna mackinnonii. The sequence goes on from JGVQ01000105.1 coordinate 219,287, forward strand.
AGCGCCAGCTCTCTTGACCTCGCCCAGGATCATCGAACCACCAAGCGAATTTCGTGCGCCTTCACCCCAACTAGACAATCCTAGAACTATGAAGGCCCGTTCGGCATATGATCCCGTGCCGACTGCCGGACTTTGGGATTCGGGCGTCATTGACGGCCCCGGCCTCAAAGCCCGTCCGACCAGCATGGTGGTGGTGAACGAGAAGAAGGAGCGAGCCAGGAAGAAGCAGGAACGATCCAAGAGCAAGGAAAAGCTTGCTAAAGAAAAGGACCCTCGGCGAGCGAGCGAGCGCTTCAAGGAGCGCTTTAGGTCCATCTTCCGTAAAGAGAAGGAATAGATCCAGTCGAGTTGCGACACTGTACATATATGCAACTTTTCCTTTCTTCTCACCGCATGGCATTATATCACATTGCATAGCAGATCACATTATGGAATCTGCTGGGTGTTTTGGTGGTCCCGAAGAGCTTGGTCATAGGCTCTGGCGTTGTTTGGTTTTGCATCATTGTCTCTGGAGATATCCTGTATTCAACTGCACTCTTTCTCCCGTTGTTCACCTTTCGAGCAACGGCCAGCACGGCCTCCTCTCTATCTCTCCTCTTTTCCTTACCTACCCGTCCGTGTACATATCCACATCTCCAGACGAGTCTACGTCTATTCATTGAGTTTGTTTACTGCTGCTATCAAATTGCGTCCCTGATCTACCTCTACTGCTACTGCTACTGCTACCGCTACTCCTGTTGCGGTAACACATTGAAAAAGCCAATATACCCCCAGTTTCCTCTTTTTCTCCAATCCCCCATCTTCTTTTGTCTTGCTGGAAGAGATACCTTGTCAGGGCGTGGAATAAGCCTGGCTGCATACTTGGTTTGTTGGTTAGCTGGTGGAGTTGGGTCGGGATTTGGTTGAGTTGAGTTGAGTTGAGTTGAATTTGATGAATTGAATTTGAATTTGAATTTCAAACTTTGGGACTTGGACTTTGACTTGTAATTTGATGTGCCCCACGTACACGTACACGTATTTTGAGATTGTGATGTGGATTCCAAATTGTGGTGATTGTAGGACTTTACGGACACTGTGTGTGTGTGTGTGTGTGTGTGTGTGTGTGTGTGTGTGTGTGTGTGTGTGTGTGTGTGTGTGTGTGTGTGTGTGATATAGTATAGTTCCTTAGGCGGATGGGGGGACCGGGGGTTAGTTATGTATCCATGGAAAAAAAAATGGGTTTGTGCAGTGCTGGAGTATTTACATGTGCGATTAGCATGTCGGGGGATGTGGGGGTAGATGGCTTGTCAGATTTGTGAGGGAAATGGTGAGTGAGCGCAGGCGCGGGTGTTCTTGCATATATAGAAAAAATACGCAATATGTCCCGATCATGCCTCCTCCGGATGATGTTAGTTCGAATCGGCTGCGTGGAGTCAAATTATTTGTTTTCGTTGTTGTCCTGGTTTGCGTTTTTTTGCTGTTATGGAGGGGTTATGGCAGGTATGTATGTATGTATGTATGTATGTATGTATGTATGTATGTATGTATGCGCTTTCGCTCAAATCGGATTTCTAAACTAGGGGAATGAAATGTAGGGGTTTGGTTGTTATTGTTACAATGCATGTCATGTATGAGCATTGGATTCGATCCCAATTCGCGTATGTAAGGTTATCCGTCGTTGAGTGTGCTAGTAGCTGCGTTGACGGGAAACAGGTATGTCGCGAACTATGGTTTCGGATGTATAGCGTAATCTAACCTGTGGTCCTAGATGCATGACCCGTCGGGGTTCGGAAGTGGTCGTTATCTTAAATACTTGTGTCTTGCGGGTTTGCGGGTTTGCTTGTTTCTTGCAATGTATCACGAACGGATGATTCAGGTGGGCTGTGGAATGAGATTCTGGTTATACTATACAGACTGACGAGGTTTTCGAAGGCATTGTATCCCCGTCTTTGATTGCGAGAGGCCCTTTGGAACGAGGTATAAATGGTCATGGCGGTAGAAGCAGAAGAAGAAGAGAACGATGTCATCGTCGGACACAGGAAGATACTTTCACGCTCGCCATCTTGTAGGTTGGTATATGCATCCAGGTCCAGAGCATTCTTGATAATCTTTAGTTAGGGCAAGAGATCCTTCAACCCCAAAGCCTGAACCCATACCTTGGATAGACCTCGGATCTCCGTCTCCATCTCCCTCGCCCCCGTACGTTATATGTATTCATCGATGAGTTCGGACCTTTAATGAGCATTGTAGACGTACTTCGCCCGAGCAATTCTCGCCTCCTACCGAAGAACACCAGCGAGTGGACGACAACGACACTACGAACAACCGATTATCCATTCGAGCCGCCCATCGTGAAGCAATATGTCAGCTTCGGCGCAGGTTGGTATCATTTGGACAAAACCCAAGCCGACAGGATCTCCACGCTACTCTAATTGAAGGCGAGATGTTTGGTGAGATCGTTTTTCCGGGGTGTTCCAGATGTGTCTGCCTGGATAAGGTCTGTCGTGCGTATAAGCACATAGACCTAGGGAAGATTGGATGGCGTTGTGGCGAGTGTCGGGCAAAAAATGGATTTTGCGACTTGTCTCGTCCAGTTCGTGCTACAACAAGGTCTCCGGCGGTTCCAGGTAGACGTAGGGGGCGGAAGCTGGGCTCGAAGAACAAGCCAAAAGGAGGTAGCGAAGTAGGAAAACGATAGTATGGTTATGAATTCGTTGGCAGTAAGGGATCGATAGTGACAGAGGGATGGTCTACGTGAAACTAGCGAATTTGTGCTGAGGAGATGAAGGATAGCTTGATTCAGCTATGAATCGGCCTCAAATTGTGAGGGTGCTGACATAAGATAGTTTATCGTGTTGGTGGCGAAGGCTCTAGTGATGGTGGAAGCGATATAAAGCTATCATCTAAATCCAATAGCGCATGGCTAGCGGATGGATGCAATGGAGTTAAGCAATCCAGTTTTTGAATACAACAAGTGCTTGTACCTCCGGGCCGTCTTCAGTTTTAGGCGAGTAACTGCGCACATACATTGAGCAGACTATCCGAGGAACACTGAAGTTTGCTATTAGTAGTTCATCACTTTTACAGGAGTGAAAGAGTAACATACCTTCCCATTTCCATGTTTTCATGACATGAAGCCAATGCAAATGACCTCTGACGGTGTACTCCCAAGCTGGTTGATCTTCCCCGTCTGTGACATAATCTCTAGTCATATTAGGTCTATTCGTAGATGATCCAAAATTTACGTCGAGCGAGGAAGATGCGGGCTTTCTTTTGTTCAGCAAGTCCTTTTCTGCGTCACGACGAGCCCATACTTCCTGAACAATAGCCCAGCAACGATCTACATTACCAACTCTGAGGCGGTTGATCAGTGTTTCCCAACGGTGTTTTACCCAGCTGCGATCTTCTCGACTGGTCAATTCGCAGCTAGCTATGAACAACGGGAATATGTGTAGATTCGTAGCGCGGCTAGACGTTAAGACGCAGGCAAGTTTCATCAGCGCTGCCTTCGCAAGGTCTTCAAATGTGTCGGAAGGAATTTCTGGAACGGCTTGGTGTAGATACAGCAGTGAGGCATATCGTAAGGCATCAGCCGTCATGATGCTGTCTAGTACTTCGCTCTGAGAATCCTCCAAGGGTTCAAATATGGAGGCCTGAGGAGGTCGCCAGCGCAAAAGCTCTCTTTGAAGCTCGTATGCCTCACTCACAAGAGGAAGGCTGTTCCTGTTACTCTCTGATCTATAGACCTTCTGAACAATACTGGCGACTCGATCGAGTAACGGGAACAGAGTCATTGCACAGCCTAATAGAGGATCTACTTCCATCAAATGGCTGGTCGAATAGTTCGCCACTGATAGAATAAACTCCACGATGGATACGTCCGCTCCATCCAAGGTCGTAAGTCGTGCAATAACGTCCATGTAGACGAAGGTATTGCATAGATGTTTCAGCCTCCGGTCCTCCAGAGTTGGTGATTCCTCTGAGGTGACTTGTTTTTCCCCTAGTATCTTACGAACTAGATATTTTGCATCCCCTAGATGCTGAGTCCCGGCGCTCATCGGGTAAGCCCAACCTTCAGCAAAGGCAAGAATGAGTAAAGTAGCCAGTGCTGTGTCCAATTGCAGGTTGTTTGCCTCCATACCTCGGGCCAATGCTTTAACGCTCTTGCCCATAGCCCTAATACCCTGTATACGCAAGCTCGGAATATCGTAAGAGCCATGTATAGCTGTCATAGAGGATAGAGCGGAGAAGAGAGTCGGGGAGTCTTGAGCTAGCGGCCATATCAGGCTGCGCCATGGATTCTCGTTGGGGCCGTCCTTCACGGAAAGAATGCCGCAGGTTTGTCTATCGAATCTTATCATAATCATCTCAGGAGTCGAGAAGTCAATTATTGGCTGCTGCAAGATCCAATTTGGGCTTTGGGACTGCTCCGAGCTGGATTGAGAAGATAAATCTCCTAAGTGCAATCTCTCTATATCGTTCTGATCGCCCGCAGGGACTTGTTTGCTTATAGGATCCGTGAACGCAGCAATCCAACTGAAGTCTTCCTTTTCGTGGGTATAATCGTGCTCTGTACGAGGACCTTCGCTGGAGTACTCCAGGGAGGGTACTGGTGATGTATGTTCCACTCCATCGCTGTTGAGTTCAAATTCAATAGTATCTGATGTGAGAAGGCCAAATACCGGTGATGGATCCGCCTTATCTGCTTGTGCAGTGCGTACATCGACATCGTGTTCTTTAGTCGGAGCGTTTGCTGTCTGCCCGGAATTATGATTTGTTTCGCATGTATAAATAGAAGAAGGGGTCGAAAGATCGATTTCCTGTATCATGTTTGACCAGGGTAGCTCGTTCACCATTTCAATACCATTCTCTACGTGCTGCTGCTCTGATGTTTGCAAGCCGCCATCGCATCGTCGATCTGAGTTTTGGAAGCTTTGAGACGTAGAGATAGAAGCGACAAAAGCTGGTTCCACAGTCCACTCTGGAGTAGACTCGATATCTTGAGGTGTATGTGAAGAGGTCTGCGAGGATATTTTGGTTGTCTTTGTGTTTCTTTTGATCGATGCAGTATTTTGAATGGACAACCACCTATATTCTTTACTTTTGTATCCTTCACAGTTGATGGACGCTTTGCGACATCGATTGCAACTTGGCTTTGCTTCGTCACATTTAAGCTTTCTCCTCTTACATGTCAGACAACCTTGACGAGAAATTAGCAATATACCTAAGAAGAGAAGTAAAGTCGTTGACAACGGACGTTCTATCCGAAAGTCCGCTAGTGACGTACGAAACGAAGATACAGAAGGGGGAAATCATGGCATACCGTTGCGGCTCTTTTTCATCATGATGTTTGATTAAACGGTGAACATCTGAATTGTCAACCTCGCACCTTCTTCCGTAAAGACAAGGTGGGAGGCAAGTCCGGATTCCAAGATCGGGAAGGAGCCCGGTCATTCATTATCAAGCAAGTTCCAACATTTGGGGAAAGCAGCCATGGCAGCCATCTGCCCATTTGGCGCAAGGAATACCTTCCCCGTATCTACTACACGTGAATATCTCTAGCTAGGCTCTATCTAGACCCACCCCCACCTAGAAACTAGCGTCGATATGCGGAGTGCTCATTCTACTACCCATATCGCGTTTAGCGTCATCTGCTCGTCAACCACATCTTCATGACCCATCACTCCGTCACTACTCCACTTCGACACCGACATCCATTTGCATCCTTGATATTTACCTTCACTGCGCTGAAGTAAATTCTAATTGATTGCGGTCATCGCTCTTGGCGTCAATGTCGGCTACTGCACCGGTACAGAGCCGACCCAAGAGGGTCCAAAAGCGGCCCACCCAGCGAAGGGTGAAGGGTATTGAATCCTACCACCATCACTCTAGAACAAATTCTCATAAGAATCTCGTAGGCTGTTACGAATGTTCGAAGCGCCGGATTAGTTGTGATAGAGGCACTCCAAGCTGCTTAAAATGTGCCTCCAAAGGACTAGAGTGCAGTGGATTGGGGGTGAGGTTAAGGTTCGCCACCGGAATAGCATCGAGAGGACATTTCGCAGGCAAGACGATGCAGGACATTCTCGAAGCTAGGTAATGACCGTTCATACTATCCTTCGTTTTTCAGAACTTGCTTTTCCTCTATAATCAGATCTTGAAATAGGAGATTATTCTGCACTAACAATATCGACACTTCCGGTTCAAGCAGGGAGAGCAGATGCAATCGAAGAGTATTGTTGAGTTATATGAGCGCCATGACTGTAGATTAATTTTGTTTTGGCGTCGATTTGGTCATTTTCCCCCGTGAGCATATTCTCGAGATCGCGTTGTCACAACAACTCCCCTCGTATTCTAGTCCAGGATGCTGACAACTTTCTACAATGATAGGGAGGAGAACAACGACGGGAAATCATCTACACAAAACTCCCCCGATGGAAATTCTCCACATGAGCAAGGCTCTTGTTCACGGATGATAAGTCGAACGATGTCCTCTGGCTTTCCTTCTGACACCGAAGACCAAAGTTCCGAAGAAAACTTCACAACTGCTATCCACATTCCCTACGATAATGGTGGCGACGATTCCCACAATCAAATCAGTATCGACTATGAGAACAGCTTAACAGTATTTGATCCAGGCATTGATGACCTCGAGGCTTCAGATGTAGTAGAGGTTCTCCCCCCAAGTACCGTGAGCCTGACGTATAGCCATGTCGATTTCATTCCATCATGGAAACAGTCCCTTCTTTCTTACTGTAAGAGTATCCTGATTTATGTTTTTTCTCAGGTTCAACTAGGACACGTCTGGCTAACGAAATCGTAACTTAGTTGCATCGCATGTTGCATCGGAGATGGTGGCCATTGACGATACTAACAATGGCTGGCGCAGCCTTGTTCTCCCCATATCAGTCTCTGATGATATCGTCATGAGCGCTGCAATCGCTGCATCAGCGTATCATGTTTCCGCCAAAGTGCCCAACGCTCTATCAGTGGCGGAGAAAGCGTACGCCGGAGCCATCCGTGGACTCTATCAACAACGAGACTTGGTCAATTCATACAGTGTTCTTGCGATCCTGCTCCTTTTGGTATCGGTTATGGTAAATGGACGTGAAGACTTTCCAGTGCTATTCAGGATGTTGAAATCTGCCATTGAAGCAATGGGAGACGAAGAGGGGTTTGGAGACGGACAATTAGCAGAGTTCCTACAACGTCAAATCAGAAAGTAAGAAGCGCTCCTCACTATACACACAGGTAGGCTAATAGTCCTGCAGACTGCGCGTTTACGCAGCCCCTCTACTTGACGAGAAGGGCGGGATCGAAACAGTCACATCTAGTGCGCTCCAGAGTTTCGATTGTCTCCGACATTGCGCCTCACTTCATCCAGAATATGCTGTGGCAATGCGCAATGTACAAGATCAGCTTGAGCAAGCCTACAACATCTATCTACTTCGAGCTCTTAACATGATTGATCCATCATCATCAGTGGAGTTAGTTGAACGATTTAAACAGACCGCGGAAGCTTATCCCAAGGACATGCCAGGCGAACGAAGCCCTATCTGGGCAACATTTATCGTTGCAGCCGAAAGCTCAACAGAGGAGCACAAGGAATTTTTCAGGAATCGATTCATGGGCTTCTATCATGGGAATGGTTTCTCGAATAATATCAGAGCGATAGATATTTTGGAGCAGGTGTGGAAGAATCCTTCGAGATGGACAGCAATCATACCCCACGCCCAGACATTCATTATGTAGCCAAATCGCCAGATTACGATAGAAATTTCAGAGCTGATCTCTCAAAAGGAGTCTTTATGTATCTAGGCGGATGTTGTAGGGTGTAAGATGTCTGTAGAGCCCACCAATTATTTATTTCTTTGGATGGTAATGTGAACTGCAACTTTTTTTTTATCACGCATTAGACTCGACCGTAACTAGTAATACGAAATCACTACTGAAATGGTAGCTACATTCCGAACGTGAGATATCGGATTCGACCGATTTGCAGCTCATTTTATGTACCTAAAGTTGCTTAGCTCCTCTGAAGGCCATCATCATCCATGCTGTGCAAGATCACGCCTGGGACTGGGAGATGTTATCCACCGAGTCTAATAAAAATATCCGTATTCTACGCCATAAGGAAGAACTCCGAAGACGCAGACATCGAGAATTGTCCGGGCCGGTGTCCATTTGGCCAATATCTTGCTGGAGCTAATCCATATATGACAGCGATATCCGGTCCGGCGCCGGATCGAGCACCTTTGCAAAGAATATTTACATCTCCAACTCCGAACTTAAAGCAAATGTGGGGCAAGGGAGTCTATGCTCCCTCGAACGATGGGGTTTAACCCCAGTGTTCCCCTCCACGTGAATACTTCTAGCTCCATCTAGACCCACCCCCACCCGATAGCTAGCGTGAATATGCAGAGTGCTCAGTCTACTACCCTCATATCGTCAAGCGTCATCTACACATCAACTACAGATGGAAAACCAACCACCACAACCAAAAAGACATATAGTATCGCCCACAATGACCACAACAACTTACCTCGACCTCTTCCCGACCCCAGCACCAATCCCCGCCGGCCCACCACCTCCAAAATGTCCATATCCCCAGAAGGCATCTACGAAAAGGGCATCATCGACCCCGGCATCCCGGTCCCAAACCCCACAAAACCATACTGGCTAACCGAGCCCTCAAAATACAACAACCTCCAATCCCCATGGATCGAAGAAGCAGACTACATAATAATCGGCACAGGCATGACAGCCGTCAGCCTCTGCCGAACCCTCTACGCAAAACACGCAAAACTGCACAAACCGGTCCCTAAGATGGTGCTCTTCGAGGCTCGGGGATTGTGCTCGGGCGCCACGGGGCGTAACGGCGGCCACATCAAGGCCATGAGTCCCGGTGTATGGTTCGATCGCAAGCGCGCTTTTGGCGTGGACGAAGCGGTTCGAATCATGGAATTTGAACATGGTCATCTGGATGATATGGCGTCCTGTATTCGAGAAGAAGGGCTAGATTGCGATCTCAATCTCGTCGAGGGTTTGGATATTTATCATGATAGGAGTATTTTCCAACGCGCGGTTGATGCGTTGGAGGATATGCGGCGCTCGGCCCCGGGGCTTGCGGATAGGTATAAGGTTTATAGGAGTAAGGAGGAGCTTGGGATGAGGAGGTGTGGGCATGCTCTTGGGGCTATTGGGATGCCGGCTGCGACTATGTGGCCGTATAAGATGGTGACGGGGTTGTTGGAGAGGTTTGTTGATGAGAAGGGGTTGAAGATTCAGACTAATACTGTGGTGAGGGAGGTGCTGGAGATGGAGGGGAAGGTGTATGCGGTTGTGAAGACGGATCGGGGGAATGTTAGAGCGCCGAATGTGGTGCATGCTACGAATGCTTTCATGACACATTTGGTCTCTGAATTACGGCCTTTTGTCTCGCCCGTTAGAGCAAATGTTCAACGCCAGGTACCAGACCACGCGTCTCCTATCCGAGCTGAGCAGTCGTTCTGGCTCAGGTATGGCGAGAAGGACTACGATTACATGATTCAGCGACCAGATGGGGCCTATATACTAGGCAGAGCCAATGCAGGACGTCGAGCGACTTCAGATGACAGCGAAACGGATCTGGCACCTCAGTCACATCTCCGAGGTACTACACCTCTGATATTTGACTTCAAGACCAGGAGTCTTACTGTCACCCATGCATGGAGTGGTGCTGTTGCTTTCACGCAAGACGGGAGCCCTTTTGTAGGTAGAATGCCAGGTAAACAGCATCAATGGGTCTGCGGAGCATATCAGGGAATCGGGATGGTGAGAGCGTTTAGGTCGGCGCAGATGCTTGCCTACCTCTTGCTTGAAGAAGAACCTCCCGCTGAGTATCCTCGGTCACAGATTGTGGACGAGGCGCGATTGAGGAATCTGAACAGGGTCCTAACTGCGAGCAAGTTGTAGAAGTTGGAAGGTAGCAAACGCCAGGGAGTTGTAAAAACTATAAAGTAGCAAAAGCTAGAAAGTAGTATAATCCACAATATTATAGAACCCATAAAGTCATAGAACCCACAAATTATTGAAAGATGGTAAAGCACAGTTTGTTCATACTATATGTACTAGTATCCACAAGCAGAAATCACGTCCAGAAAGCGATACTATCTAGACACTCCTTCCCCGCCACAGACACAATCTATACCAGCGTAGCATAACATCATAAGAATGGCCAACCTCCACAGCTGCACTGTACATACCCCTATCCCCTCAAGCCTAAAATCTGCCCATCAAAAACACCTACCTAACCCAACCCCCCAAGGAAACGAGACACTTACCAAAACCAGCCTCACCGCTTACATCCTAGTCCAGTCCCCATCTAACTACGGACAAACCACATGATACACTATACTCAATTTACTAATCCCAGCTCTGGGCGTTGGGTTATTTGGATTGATATCATGTGCATGAGGCATAGGCATCCAGTTTAAACGGTGCAAAAGTTGGGGGCTGATTACCTACATGTCCAGGGCTTGCTTGTCGTGGTACAACATGTGGTTAGTGGCTTACATTTTGGGGGTGAGGGGGAAGGTTGCTGGCAAAACCCTGAGGGATAAACGATATGTTGGCGGTCAAGAAGATGGCGTGCTCGTCTGCATACCAATGGGCATCAACGGCCGGGCTATTCCCCGCTTAGAGAGGAACAAACCCAACCCGAATGCGCATATGTAGTCCTGTAGAGGGCGAGAACTTCGACACTTCAGCTGCATAGAGACATGTCCGACATGTCCGAGGTACGGAGACTGTGACTGCAGATGCTGTACCTCAACGAGCCATTCAAGACCCCAAACCCCTCATGGCTTGAACGACCTAGGAAGCATGACGCGCGAGGTTATTGAAAGAAGCCGTGATTCCTATTTTCTCGCGTTCTTGACAAAGCAGCTCTAGACTATCAGGGTGGGGGCCTTGCAGCTTTCGTATACGTGTAGATCAATCGATACATACATACTCGCCCAGTCTGTACGACGGTTGATAACTGTATCCGCAGATCTTCCCTCTGTAGGAGGGACATAGATGGCCTCGCAAGGCTCGCATTACCCCAACATCATAGGTACGGACGTTGGTGAGCACGGAAGGTGGGTTTCCGCGCGCGAAGCCAACGTCAACTCAACAGCCGCCGCAATCCTCCAGGAACAGCAGAAGGGTACCTCGGTTTCTCGTCCAGTAATTGCACGGACAAGTCCGATTTCCTTCCTCTTCGTGCGGCCTGCTTATTCAATGCTGGGGCCACAGCATGAATCCAGGCGTCGTGGGTGAAACCCACTTCCTAATCTTAAAATTGTAAGCAAGCTTAGGTCAAATGGAGCTCTATTTAGTACAAGGGCATGCCAACATGCCAGGCGGCTACGAAATGGTGGTGATTGGGCCAAAAGTCCGAAGATGTACAGGGGTTCTGTACAGGGGTTCGGATTGAGACGATTTGACTGGCCAGCGGCTATACAATTTTGGAATACAGAACATCGAGCCGTGTACATGATCTGCCCGATTTGGGTCTTGAGTTTGAGCTTCTTGGAGACACGACGTAGCTTTCCGGGAGTTATCGAGATCCATCTGCTTTGCTTACTTTGTGAGTTGCGCTTTTGCGCGGATGTAGGTATTCCTCTGCAGCCACATTCATGTCGTGAGCCACGAAACTCCGACGGGTCCATGCCTTTGTGAACCTTTTCATGCGACACGACGGAAATGACCATGGAAACTGTCGATCAACCGTGCCGCCGGACTGGAGCCACCACGAAACGGAACAAATGAGATCAGATCAGATCGGTTATCGTGGGCCATGCAGCTGCAATTAAACAGCGATCGAGCCTCCGGGGTAGCCTGTCATGTCTGGCACTGGAAATCACGAATGGTAGAAATTGGGGTACATGCGGGGTCTCGGGCGTGTGACAAAGTAGAGGTATACCTCCGCCGATGGAGGATCAGTAGAATTTGCGAGCATACAAAACTACCGAATGTGGTTGTTAGACTCGGGATAAGGCCACCGTATCAATCGGTCTCCCCGCAAACCCAACATCCCAAGGATTTAGATATGCTTCTCATGTGATGCTGAGAAGTAAATCCCAGTTTCCGTGTTTGCTGCATTGGGAAATTCTAAAATCCAAGAGATCCACTCGAGCCAACGGCCAGGGGCACACCATGGATGAAGTCATGTTTCACCAATACTCCAGCGAACACACACCTGCTCATGGAGAGGGCGTAGAATCCCGAAGCGACCGTTGGTCATGTCGGAACCTCAGGTGGGCGTCATGATGGAATGACCTGCCTCGGAGGATTGCTTGGTCATTGGGCTACGGATCAGGACTGTATTGCAGCCAAATGCGGCACAGGAGGATTGACATCGGAGAATTTCTAGCCAGTTGCCTTGAATGGAAAAGCACTCGCACGACCAGCCGGAGCAGGTTGCTGCGCCTCACAGGAATCGTGAGGTTTGGCAAACCTAACATATACGGCGACGAAAATTGCTTCAACATGGCGCGGAGCTGTTTGGCCTGAACCTGGAACTAGTAGGCGGGATAGGGTAGAATCAACCAAGTCTTGGTCGTTGATCCTACAGATAGAACGCTGACAAGCTCCTGCGCCGTAGAGGTAGAGGACGAGTTTCACGAAGTGCATGGTCGCTTCGATGCTGAATCATGGCGCCGTGGTGGAGAGACCAAGATAGGGTTCCTGACGGCGTAAGTGTTGAAAAGGATGATGGTAGAGTCGGGGGCCGAAGCTGTGCAAACTCATCTTCGGGAGTGTTAATTTGCGAGAGACTGAGGCGGCGCTTCGCGGTGGTATGCGATTATGCCGCGACATTGTGGGCGAGAAGAAGTACAGCGGCACAGCAATTATCCGCTGCAGCGTCTGTACGATGTATTCCAGGCGGCGGGTGCAAGAAGCAGTTCCCGCGAAGCTGGTAGCGGAGCCTGTGCGAAGGCTGTTGGGAGGTGGAAGCCAGACGAGGCTGGACTGGAGCGAACACAGGCGCCTACAGCTAAATCGGGCTCGATTGACCCGTGCGAGCCGCAGCCCGATGGGACGCATCTGGGTCTGTCCTGCCTTTGCTTGTTGCTTGTTGCTTGTTCGATGACGAATGCACAGAGCCTCATCAAGCGCCCTCGCTTGCTTGCCTGGATCGGACCCGGATAGTGAACATGACATGACTTGTCTAGGCTCGCAAGGTGCATACGCATGCGGAATCCTGGTGCCTGTCCTGTCCTGCCCTGACCAGTGCGGTGCTGGCCTTGGGTATGGCTGCGGAGGAGCGTACGAAGTAGGTTTACTTGCGGAAATAGATACACAGTATAGTGGATGAGCCAAAGGAGACAAAGTCAAGACAAAAGGCAAGTCGGCGTCTTGTCAGCAGAACAGAGCCCACCCCCACAGCTGGCGGGTGCCGAGTAAGAGTGGTGGCAGCCCTGCAAGCACGCACTCGACGCAAGCGGACGAGGTGGGCAGGCGGACAGGAACCAGTGCCAGCTTGCAGGCGGCGGCCCCGAGACACACGATCCGACAGACTTTTTTTCTTGTCTTTCCCTCTCCTGAACGTGCCTGATGGCTCGTTCCCCATACCTAGATGTTGTCTTGAAAGAAAACAGGGCTAGTCGGGCTTCTCGAAGCCAATGGGCCGGCAATAGAGATGCGATTGGCGACGCGGATGAGGCTGTGCGGGCGGCGCGCTTGATCAAGCAGACGCAGATGCGATATTGGCCGGCTGGGCACGCTGATTGGCGAGCGCCGATGAGTGCTGGCCACCCTCTGGATATTCGAGGCCGTCTAGGGTTGCAGTGTGGGCGATGGGGAGCAGCTGAGGGTGGCGTCGCGACGTGGATCTGGCAAGATTGGGGTCATTTGAGCCGGAGGGCGACCGATGACCAGTCATGGGGGCAGCGGGCGTAAATGGACAGCAGGCTTGAAACAATGGGAATAATGGGTGGGATATTGTGTTTTGGAGGCCAGCTGGCCAATTGGTCAAGGGGCAATGACGAAGCTTTGCCACTGCAGGCAGTTCAGACGACAGCAATAGCAGCCCCATACGCAAGAGGGACGGGGCTGGTTCCCTCATTCATCGTGAGGATGTCTTGGCTGCTGGCGTGGAGGTGGTGGCTCTCACGCTACTAGAGGTTCCTGGATTCCGGGGTGGGTAAGATAGAGAGGGAGATTAGTAGCGAGAGAGACTGACAGACTTCTGACAGAGCGGGAGTGCGGACGGGAGTGTGTGCTGTGCTGCATGCTTCTTGCTTCTTGCTTCTTGCTTCTTACTTCTTACTTCTTACTTCTCACTTCTCACTTCTCACTTCTTGCTTCTCCTGGGGTCGGTTGGGTGTACTGTGGCACGGTCCCCGTTCGGCGCAGTCCGGCCGAGGTCGATACTGTCTTTTGATTGGATCGGAGGAAAGAATAGAGATGCACCGCCACAGGAGAATCAAGGCGAGGGACCATCCACCCATCCATCCCATCTTTACGTGCGTGCTTGTCGGCCGACCTTCTCCCAGAACCTGCCAGCAGCCCTCTGCAGCCCTCTGCCAGCTAATCCTGCTACTACCCGCAGATGTGCCATGCCCGTCAATCGTAGTATCTAGTAGTCTGCCCCCCAGGCACTCCCGGTTAACGGACCGAGCATCGCACCGACGCAATCCAACCCTCCTCTTCCCACCCCCCTTGGGCTATGCATTTTTTTTAACGCACTTTAGATGCTACCGTCAGCTATCGACGTCGCACACACGCGTCCGCCATGGCGAGCAAAAAGGACGCTCCGGCCTGCCCAATCCGGCGGTGCAGCCACACTTTATTCCACCAAGAAGCTGGGTTGCCTCCCTCGGCAGCTCGGTTGGCTGGGGCAATGGCTGGGGTTGGGCTGGCTCTCCTGGCTTTTGCTTTGCAGATCGTGCCCCTGTCCAGTCCCCTATGTGGCCATGTGTGGGTAATAATGGCTGGTGGGTGGTGAGCGGTGGGCTTCCTCCCAACGCATTGCTTCGTCGACATCTTGGGCCACAGGCTCGTCAATCGTCATGCTGGCGAAGTCCGGCCCCTGGTCACCTTGTATGTTGACGCATAGCTGGCCCCCCCGGGCCCCCGGATGTGTGTGTGGCAGGCAGGAAGGAGAAATTCTTTGCCAGCAACCCAGCCTACTCCCCTAGGTAGAATGAATAATTATATGGGATGTCCTCGCATGTCCTTCTGTCGTGTTCAAATGCCATTCATCCACTACCATTCATCGACAACCTTGGTGCAGGCCAGACACGACTAGTCCGCTGCAACGCATCTCACCGCCTCACCATAATTCTCCAGTCGTGACCCCATCGCCAGACCAGCAGACCAGCAGACCCAGTTAGCTGCCCAAGGAAACACGGCACACGTCCAGCCACGGGCCTCTTGAGCAGAAAGGTTTATCAACGACTGCTGTCCACTGCTTGGGTTGCATTTGCAATTGGCAATTCCAATCCCACCACCTACGACTCACACTTGCATCTCCACGGCTGCAATCGACAGTCGAGAATCAGACAAGGCAAAGGCAACGCGTGCAGTCGAGCCTCGACCACCCGCGACAAAACATCGAACCTCGAACCTCGACCAACCCCCTTCGTGCTCCTGGCATAATAAGCGTGGGCGAGTCTTTCTCTCATCAAGTCACCACTGCACGTCCTTGCAGTGAGCGGCATGTTCTAAAACAAAAGGTCGCTGCCTTCGAAACACAGACGAGCCTACACGCGCGCAGATTGGCCAGCAGGGCCTGTCACTGAAATAGCCTCGAGCGCCTCTACAAACAACTGGCGAGCAGCAAATCGACGGCTCACGAGTTTGAAACACGCCCACATCTCCCCCTACAGCCTCCTGCCGCTGCACCCATCTCCTCTCACCGCGCTCAGGCATCTTGAGACAGCCAGTCAACCGCCGGGCACGAGTTTCTGCTGCCGCGCACCAAGCGATTCGCACTCTGAAGAGCAGGATTGATTGGCTCTCAGCGCCGCTCTGCTCTTCTCTTCAGTGGACCATTCCAATTCGGGGCTGCTCAGATTTAGAGTCGTCTCTACTCTTGCTACACTCGTGCGTGCCGCCCAAGAAGGACCCCCAATACAAGTATCAACGCTCTCGCCGCGATCTTCTTGTCTTTTCGGTCAGTGCAAATCTCGATTTCTATTCAAATCATACCCATCCCCATCTCTTTTTTCCCTTCCCTTCTCCTTCTTCCTTCTTCCCTCCGCTCTCAGGTTCTGCTTGGCACGACACCGCAGTCGTTCCGCAGCTCCTTCTAGTCCACCATCCCCCGGGCTCAACCAATCAAGCCAGTCTGGTACTGCCTCGCCGACTCTACCTCTTTGACCTACCATTTCTGGCCGAGCCACTTACCCTCGATTCCTCCTCCCCTTCCAGACTTTGCGCTCTTCCTCCCTCGCTGCCAGTCCTTGCAGCCTTTTTGCCCCCCTCCCCATACCCGACCAACGCATATTTTACTTCTCCTTCACTTCTTTATTTGCATTTCGCGCCTCCTTCCGCCGGTCGGATAACTCACCCCAACCACCCCCGCCTACCCGTTTCTTAATTCGCTGCCTTGCCTGCATTCTCTCTGCTGTTTCTGTTTCTCTGTTTCAACCTCGTCGTGTTCCTCGCACGCCAGCCACCAACGTAGCTCTGGTACAGCCTCCCGGACTCAGCTTACACCCGCTTGAACAGACCGGCACACCTTGTTGATCCCTTGTTTCCGCCTCGCAGGGCTTAATTAATTCCCACGAGCCTCGTGCGCCATCTGATATTCCTTTTCGGACCTGGGCCTTACCGCTCCCGACAAACATAGCTGGGCCACGCAATAGTCCTACTATCCTTTAAAGATCTCACCTACCCACCACCGACTCGACGACCATCTCGACGCCGCATATCCAACCATGCCTTACTCACCCAACCTCGCGTCGCAGAACAAGGCCGCTCTGGATCACTTCATCCAGATGCCAGTCTCCCAGGACATGATCTCTTACCTTGCAACAAAGGCAACACAGGTCATCCGCTGCGAATCATCACACCTCAACAAGAACCTCCCTCCAACACCACCAGCATCACCCCCGACTAATGCTGCTACTGTTCGGGAAGCGTCTCTGCCATCTGTGGAAGAGTTCATCACCTCCCTCGTGGAGAGGTCACATGTTCAAGTCCCCACCCTCATGACCTCCCTCGTCTACCTCAGCCGATTAAAATCACGCCTCCCCCCAGTTGCCAAGGGTATGAGGTGTACGGTGCACAGGATCTTTTTGGCCTCCCTCATCCTCGCTGCAAAGAACCTGAACGACTCCTCGCCCAAGAACAAGCACTGGGCAAGGTACACCGCCGTCCGTGGCTACGAGAACTTTGGTTTCTCCATCACTGAGGTCAACCTCATGGAGAAGCAATTGCTCTTCCTCCTCGATTGGGACCTTCGTATCAACCCAGAAGATCTTTACTATCACCTCGAGCCTTTCCTGGCTCCCATCCGTGTCTACCAGGCCCGCCAGGCTGAGAAGGCCAGGATCGCCGAGAGGGAGAAAGAACTTGCTCGACAACAGTACCAGCTCACTGCCGAGAACCTCCAGCGATCTCGTTTGGACATGTCTGCTTACGACTCTCCGACCACCTTCACCTCGTATGCCATGGGTCCTCAACGGCACCACGCTTACCGTACTCCTTCATCAAGGGCTCCATCGAGGACTCCATCTCTCTCACCACCAACCCGCAGCTCTTCTGTATCCACCATGTCCGAGTCTCCCATTAGCTTCACCGAGGAACCTGAAGAGGCCCTCATTCAACGCTATGACGCAGACAGCGGCGCTACTCTTGTGCATATTCACGCCCCTGGCCACCCAAAGATCGAGCACCCACTTCCCCTGGGCTACGAGGAGAAGCCTGCGAAGAAGGCGAAGACCTCCACTAGCGGCTTCTTCAATAGGATGTTTGGCACTGCCGGTGCCTACACTGGCAGGCAAGCAACCTACTGATTCACTCGCTATTTCCTTTGTTCATTTTCAACCTATCATGATAGCACGGACTCAGAAGTCCCGATTTGCTATTTTACGAAAACTAAGTGTGGACATGACCGATGGGGCACCTACTGGATGGGTACCTAATCACTATTATGGGACAGCTTTGGCATCATGGGCATATTTGCATAGCATTGCGACGGCGCAGGGGTTAATACTAGCATATTTACTGGATCAGGGCCGGCGAGCCCCCAATATCCTATTAGCTACTAGGCAGATTTACCAAACAGTTCCCTCTAGGGGAACTGATAATGAAAGATGAATCAACAATTACTTCATTACTATCACGATCTTCTCTGCCTGTGTCCTGAAATTGACCCGCAATCTCCGCGCGTGACGGCCAGGTGACAAGTGCCGATTCCTGGCAGCCGCTAATTGCATGCCTTGTCACCATGAGTAGAGCCAGGGTGGAGCTGAGCTGCGTTCCTGGGGCACATCAGGGAGAAGGCAAAGTCGCACGAAAGCCGACTTGGACTCAGGAAAAACGCCCTCAGCCGACGTTTGCAGTAGGACGGGCGAGGAGGTTCGTACAGTACACCGGTTCTCAGCCTATCTCAGCCGCTCCGGCTGGCTACTTGCAGGCGCATCGATAGATTGGATTATCATGTGGGCATGTATTGCTGAGCTACTTCGTACATGGCATGGCATGGTACATACATACATTACTCGGTACCCCGCGTCGAGATTGATGGCTGATGGGAATGGGCAGAGGTCGCCTTGCCTCGCACGCGTACTGTGGACCGCGCCGCGTTAGGCGGTCTCGATTACGGCCGGGACGAACTGTAAGTGGAGCTACAACTGGAGCAAGTCTTCGCTCTCTGTCTCTTACGCATCTGCCTGTTGAAGAAATGCTTCGCTGTGAGGCTTCGATGGTGGGCGTGGCTCAGCGCGGGGCGCCCCAGTGCAGGGGGACCGGTCAAAATGGATCAAGGCAGCCCAGTCAAAGTGGAATCCAACATCGATCGCGAAACCAGATGACAGGGCCTGAGGAATAGTGTCGTTGGATGGATGTTCATCACAAACATTAGCTCTGCCGTGCGTGCCTCCTCCTCCTTCACCACCTCCTGCCACCCTGCATCTCTTCGTGTATGTGTGTGTTGGCGATCAGACGTGGGCGTGAAGGGGTGGAGGAAATAGTGTTTCACACCCTTGCGACTTTGTGGAGAGTGGCCCGTGCCCGTGCGCCCCCCGTGACTACTTTGGGGAACTCCCTGAGACGTCACCATCAGCACTCTGTACTCTGCTCCCTCTGTGCACACATCCCTTCATCTATCTTGTGAGCTTATCTTACCGTGCAGCTCCCCGTATACGCTTATATTCAGCTCCCCCTTTCGCTTCGCGCCCGCTCCTCTATATAGCCCTCATATCTGTCATCCTCATCCTCATCCGGTCCACCGACCAGAAGTGCCAGTTTGTGCTCCTGGGGTAATATGAGATAACAGGGCCATACTGTTTCATGCAATTGCACAGCATGAGCTACCTCAACCAACTTACCAAGTACCCAGAATAGCCGATCCACTGCAGAGGGTACCTCAAAAGGGTACCCAGCTCATGCAGGAGCGAGCACATTTTTCAATGATTTCCGGGTCTCTCCTATCCCAGAATTGTATTTCACTGCCCAGCCCCCAGTTTCTCCATGACTTCGTGCTTTGCTTCTCCATCGGGACATTGATATGAATGTCACATTTCAATATTGTATCAGTGTCGTCGATGCCGTCTTATCAAGTGTTGTATATGCGTTGGGCACAGACAAGAGCGTTGCAAGCCAAGTGACGAGGCAAGTACCCGTCAGCAACCCTCTACCAACACCACGCATCTCGTGCTGCAAGATTTGAGTTGAAACTCTACAGTAGGAACAATCGTCGAATCCGCATCGTGGAAAGAGACGCATTGTACCGCTCCGTACGCCTATTTGGGCTGGCATCAGATCGGATGAATGCAAGTTCATGCGGAAGATAGCTATGCATCGCGCGCGCTGTCCTCCATCCGGGTGTTGAAGCGATGCGGCGCAAGCATGAACAACAGCCACATCCGTTGCGGCGGACGAACCCTCCATCATATACAACGGTAGGTCTCCGTTCCGAGTGAAGTTCCTCATGGCTGGTCCTCTAGGAAGTCTCTGATCAGTTGTCACCGTCTGTCATTTACTAGTCCGTTTCTCATTCTTGTCAATTCTATTCATGACCGATTTTCAACGCTCATTTCGATAACCGTAGTGGCCTTTGATGGTTCTACGGCAGTTTACCTTTCTCCCCAAGAATGTGGATCGCCGGGTCCGGGGGAGCGATGGGAGGACGCCCCAGTACAGCCATTGGATCAGGTACAACACATTCTATGGACTGACCATCACCACTGTTCTATCTACACTACTCTTGCTGGCGGATCGTTCAGAATGGCGTGTCACGGGCTACCTATTTCGCACGGCCAACAGATTTCCTGCTTCCGCAGCGCTGCTAGTCCAGCTTCTGGCCGCCTTCTTTGGTCTGATTCACGTCGCCGTCATATGCAGGTTGATCAACTATGCCCTGCGCATCCGTCTCAACAAATCGACCGTCACTCTGGATGTCTTGCGGACGTGGGTGGATATGAGCATGGCACGCATTGATTGGGACCTCCCTCTACGATTCTTCTTTCCGGTTGTTTCGATAGTTCTGCTCAGTTTAGTCCCCGCTGCGTTATGGGCCGGTTCCATAACCCCACTCGTTGCGCGGACGACAACGACTGGCACTCTGCTTTTGCCTAGCTATGAGGATGTCTCGATGATCCGGGAGTACCCTATGGAGATTGGGAAAGCGGGTCCCTCGATTCGAAATTCAAGGGGCCTCTTCACATATTCTGTAGGGGTTGGACATGTCGGTAATTTGCTGTCTTCTGCTGCCTCTGCATCTTCGACTGGCTCTATTGGATCAAGACCACTTGTCCACCCGAAATTCGACAACACTCAGTTCAGCTACCGCGGCCGCTCATATGGAGTAGGTTCTCCTGCCGGGCTTACTGATCTGCTGATCTCATCCGACACCAATATTGACGTTGCTGGATACATCTACCAAGAGGAAGGTTATCTGACAAACGTAACGTGCATATACAACACGACGACGGACTTCACTCTAGCTGGTCCAGTCGGCGAGTGGATATATGAAGCAAAAGGCAATCTACCGGACAGCGTCGATGCTCCTGAATATTCCAACTACATTGGCCATGATGGCAACGCCATTGTCGCCATGGGTGTGGCCTTTAGTGAAAAATCTCCGCGGCGCTACCTGGCCATCACTGCCGGCCAATCCTACGCCTTCCTCAATAACACACAGTGCGAATTCGAGTTTATCCCTCACCTCTTCAATGTCACCGTTGACATCTCCAACCTAAATATCACTGTGTCCCCCGTTTCAGAAGTTCAAGATTTCAATCCCCAGCGTAACCTGACCCGTACGGTCGTCCGTCAATTCGAACTGATGTCCAATGATCTTACGAACCTCTACGTGTCCTTACTCGGCGACGCGCTGAACTCCTCAATTGCAGCATTCAACATGACCCGCTCTTCGCAATCCCGGAACCCCTTCTCTGAGGAGGAGGCGACGCTCGCCGGCCTAACAAACAGTGTGACCGCAATGGCAGACGACATGCTTGTAGCTTATGCGTCAGCACAATTGATGGTTGGCCGAATGTTCATCCCACAGAGGGCAAAAGTGTATGTTTTTGCCCTCCAATTCGGACAACCAGGCTACATCTATTCCATTTTCGGACTGAACCTGTGTATCATCGCCGCAGTGATTGCAGAAGCCATCCGCACGCGCGGATGGAGCTCGCTAGGCCGCTTCAACTATCTAGATCCCAGGGACTTGATCGTGGCCGCAAGTAGAGGTGGTCCTGCAGTCGCCGAAGCAAGCGATGAAATCCTGCGTGACGACGGCAAAAAGCGCCTCAAGCACGTCTGGCTACTTTCCGAACCTGACGAAGGGAATGGCCAACTAGCGGTCCGTATGCGCGGAGACACCGACGGCCATCTAGCCATCGTAGTCGCCAAAGAAAGCGACGAAGAAGACAACGATGACGCAAAGACCGTGGTCGGCAGTCCTGACGAGTATACAGACGAGAAGAGCGGCTTCGGGCGTCCTCGGACGGATACTTTATCTTCTGAGTCTAGTATCGGGAGCCAGGGCGAGAAGAAGTGGATGCTTAAGCGCGGAATCGGGAAGTTGGGCTTTATTTAATTCCGATCGAGTGATCGATTGGCCGGCAGCCTGCGAAACACAACCGTTTGAATATTCTGGACAAGAGCAAGGAAAAAGTAAAGGATCTAGGTTTTTGAATTTTGGGAATAGGTAAGACAAATAGATGGGAAATCTGGGACGGCAAATTTCTGGTTTTGCTAGAGCGGGAGTTGGAAATGGTTTGAGACTATATTTAATGATGCTTATGATATCCCCCCTACTCTCTTCTTACAGTCGTTCCTTGCACTCTTTTTTCTTCTTCCATGACCGTTTTAGCACTCTTTAGTCCTTTTTAATGAT
The DNA here is from genome assembly GCA_001007845.1 of Nigrograna mackinnonii. NCBI lineage: Eukaryota > Fungi > Ascomycota > Dothideomycetes > Pleosporales > Nigrogranaceae > Nigrograna > Nigrograna mackinnonii. Next base: position 241,809 of record JGVQ01000105.1, read on the forward strand.
GAAATGAAACGAAATGAAACATCCTCTTCTTTCGCTATGAAAAATTGCTTGCTTTTGAGGAATTGGCTGGTGGTTTTAAACATCCATTGAATACCGTCCCATATCAACAAGCCTCACAATCCTAGGGCCGATGTTTCACTCACATCCTTGAAGACGCCCATACTCCCTATGTCGCACACTTGCCTTGTAGATCTCTACTATTATTCTGTATCATACCCAGGGCGGATTTTGGCAGCATGTTTTGTTCATGTAGAAGTCGAAGTCGAATTCAACTGTTATAGATCAAACCCATGGTTTTATATCCGCTGAATGGGGGCAAAAGGGGGGAAAGAGGCTGACTAGAAGTAGACCGAGAGAGTGCCTCCTATATCTAAATTTTTCCTTTTCCTTTTCTATATCTATGATTGATTGTATGTAGGTTTCTTCTGGGATCGAAAACGGGTTGATTGCTGCGTCAAACATTTGTGGAATCGTATTTGCATGTGGTGTGGAGTGTTTGAAATGCCTATATGAATGCCTTGATTGCTGGTTGCGTTTGAATTGAGCATTGGAAATTGATGCTTGGGCATTGGGATATGGAGGATTGGGTTGGAGCATGGAGAAAGAGGGATCATTCACTTTGTTTGGATTTTGCGTCATCGTGGAATTGTCATCATCGTCGTTGGTGTAGTCATACAACTATCCTATCCTATCTTACCCCCCAGATCCCAAACTCCATTTCTATGCAAATGCACACCATAACATCTTGTGCGCTACTATAATCAGTTCCCTTTGTCCATAGCATTGCATCTATCCCCTCCCTCGAAATTGCTCAGCAACCATCTCCCCCAACGTCCTCCTCTGCCCCTGACCCTGCGGACCCCTAGCCCTGACACCCTCCCCACCAGTCTCGCCAGCCAAAATCCCCGTCGCCAATCCACCCCCAGCACCCTCCCGCTCTCTCTCAGCATCAAGCCTAGCCCTCAGACCCTCAAATCTCTGCTCCTCCCTCCTCTGCTCCCCAACCATCCACCTAGGCACTCTCCAACTCGCTGCATACGGCAACACATCACGACGATACGCCGTACCGACCGCCCAACCCACAGCAGCCGCCAACAAAGAGCCCGGGAACTGTGATAGCGCGAGTTGCGCTGGTGCGAGATACGATGTCGATTTTGACGTCAACGTTATTGTTCGAGTCCATATCGACGCTGAGGTATTTGCCCGCCCTGATCCTGATGTTCCCCCTGATTCAGATGCTGCATATGGCGCAATGCGGTACCGGTATGTGTACGGAATAGCGGCGTAATAGTTTGCTAGTAGCGCGAATATGATCGCGGTTGGGCCTGCAGGGAGGTGATTTATGCGGCCGAATGAGAGGGGCCGGAGGACGAGAGTCAGTATAAGAGGTGGGAGGAGGGTAGTATAAGGCAGCGTTGAGATCAGGAAGCTCTGTATCGCATGCATGTTAGCCATTGAATCAAAGAAAGCAACAAGCCACACACTCCCACCGCTTCCCCAAAAACCCACCCCCTCACCACAACAAAGACAACCCCCCAAAACCTCAAACAAGAGAGAAAAGAAGAAGAACCTACAGCAAACTTCCGACCGCCCCACCCCCTCTCCAAAACCCTCAACCCATAAAAACTAACAACCCCCATCAACACCTCCGTAGAATTCGTGAAAGCCCCCCACCACGTCAGCGCCCGCCAGAACTGCCCATAGCTCCAGAAGTGCGGATACACGTGTATGGGCAGGTAGTAGCGGGTATCTGTCAGGGAGAAGAGGAGTGAGAGGAGGACGGTCGAGTAGACGAGGAATTGGGAGATGGGCGCGTTGGTGAAGCCGGATGTTATCATTGCGGTGGGTTTTTGTGGGGTCGGTTGGGAGGGGAGGCGCCTGGTTGGGCTGTGGATGTTGGAAGGGAGGGGTTTATTGTAGAGGGTAGGCTGTCATGTCGTCGGGTTGTGAGATTGCGAGGTGGTATGGTTTTATTGAGGGAGGGAGGGAGGGAGGGGCGGCAGCTCGGAGGTGCCACAATTAGTTCTTTGCCGGGGAGCTTAAAGGTGGCGGGAAGTCACGTGCATGGCACTCTTGTCTTCAAGAACGTAAATGTATGTAGCAAATAATAATGCACAAGCACCGAATCCTTTCAATTTCGGGGCTAGTATCTAATTTCTCTTAGTAAAGAAAACATAAGATGAATCAAGTGCTGCATCGCCATCAAAACAGACAATGAACCCCCAAAACTAGCAGTGCGAACTTGCAATAGTCTTCCAACGATATAGACTATCCTAGTGGCCTGGTATTAATTTCTGGCAACCTGCTTTTGCAATCATACATTCTCATTCAAACGACCTCTTTTCCAAACAATTTGCTACTGCATCTGTATGTCAGCCGGGCTGCTCTATGTACCAATATCCCCATGGCCCAGCCCCCACAAACATACACGTTTCTGACACTGCTGAGTAATACGAATCTCGATACTCTGGGGGTATCCAGACTATGTTTTCCGAATTGCGTCTAACCCACGCTCCATCTGCGCTGAGATGTAAACCTTGCCATTGGGGATGCTCTGGCTCTGGCTCTGACTTTAGCTCTGGCTGGGTCGACCTCGATCTTAAGCTTGACAAAGCCTTGAGCCTGATAACGCCCAGGTTGGTGCGGAGAGACGAGTCACCGACGCCGAACGAAATTCGCCAAACTGGTCCGCCGATTCTGAGTATTTGTAAACAATTGCCGCTGCTTGTATCCCAGAGTCTAATCATGTTGTCCTCCGACGATGTTGCCAGCGTGGTCGAGTCCGATGAAAAAGCTATTGAAATGACATCCTCGGTATGGCCTTCAAGGATTTGGAAGATTTCGATACTTGTCATATCCCATAGTTCAATCGCATAACTGGAATGGGACAACAAAGCGATCTTAGATAAGTCAGGTGAAAGGGCCGGACCGTAGATTCCAGACTGCATGTGATGACCTTTTTCTTGATACAAAGAACGTTTCAGTGTTTTGAGGCATTCGCCACTGTTCCCACACCAAAGCTGGACCGTGTCATCTTGATGCGACCACGACGACACCGACGCTAAGACCTCCAGATCATGAGAAAAAGCAACTTCTCGCAAACCATTGAGCACCAATAAACACCCACCACCATGAGTGTCCCAGATTCTCACGATCGAGTCTATTGACGCTGATGCTAGCCGTACCATGTCGTGAGAAAAGGCCATCAATATGATTTCGTGTTTGTGACCCGAAAACGTTTGGACGTAGTTCTTACTACAAGCATCCCAAATGCGAATAGTATAATCGTGCAAAGCTAGTGCCAATCGAGTTGAGTCGTGCGAGGAAGCTATTAATCTTATACGGATCCGATTGTTCTCAGTTGTTGGAAGGGTTTCATAACTATTCGTGTCCCAGATCTTGACCATGCTACCATCAGCCGACGCCAGCCATGTCGAGTTATGGGCGTAGACCAGCGATCCGCCATAAGTGTCTCTAAGAACCTGGAGACACTCGCCGGAATCCACATTCCAGATCTTAATCCCTTCCATCGAGTTTGATGTAACCCGTGTCGAGTTATGGGAGAATGCTATTGACCCAACATAATTAATTCCGCCGACATCGAGCGTCTTCAGGCACTCGCCACTGCTACTGTCCCAAATCTTGAGCTCTTCCCTTGACCCAGACGCTAGCAAGTTCGAGTCATGGGAGAATGCCACCGGGCCAATTCCCTCACGGTCCGGCAGCCACTTGCCGCTGATAACATCAAGGATCTTTATTTTATTCAGGGCGGTGACGCACGCCAGCCATCTTGAATTTGGAGACAAGGCCATGGAGTGTATTTGGTCATTTGAAAGTTCTACTTTGAACGTCTGGAAACACTCGCCACTAGGAGCATGCCATAATTCAATTGTTTGATCTCTCAATTCATTTGACCTCAACACTAGCCAAGCCGAGCGATGGGGAGAGTATTCAACCCGACAGCCAGAGAATTCAAGATTCTTCAAGGTGTCCCCACTGATAGTATCCCAGATGTTGATTGTCCCATCATGCGATGCTGCCACCAACTTCAATGAATCATCAGAGTAGGTCATTGATGTGAATGGTGCTGGACCACTACATCCTTTAAATTCTTGGATACAGTCGCCGCTATTTGGATCCCATATCCTAATCATCCCTTCATATGACGCTGACGCGAGCCGTGTCGAGTCACAGGAAACAGCCAGTGACGTGACCACATCGCTATGGCCCTCGAGGGTCTGGAGACAGCTACTCCATTTGTCTGGCATACGAGGCTTAACAGCAAAACCCCCAGACTCTTTGCCTTTGAATAAGGTTCGTATAAGACTATCCGTTGGAGTGAATGTGAGCGCTGATGTATACACTTGGAGAGGGCTGGTCTCTATGGCAAGCTTATAGTACATGATAAATCGACGTGCGTCCTTCACTACCTCAATTAAGGACGGCATGGTCAGCCTTTCCTACTTTATATTAGCACAGATCACATCAGATCCTTAGAAGCAATTTTCGCTGGGGAGTTACATTAATCAAAACCTCTAATCTCGATAATGAACTCACACCCTTCGACATACTCCTACAGAGGCTTAGAGCTTCGAGCCAGTAAATGAATTTGTTTCTGAGGAAGCTGTCGGCGGCAGCTGCACCATGGCATCTTTCGCTACGGATCGCATGTTCTTCGATCGCTACAGAGCTGAGGTTACATTCGCAGAGGTGGTCGATCCAGTAGATACACGAATAGCGTAGCTTGTCTAGTGGATCTGGATCTGGCTTTTCCACCTGCTCGATAGAGTATCCCGGCTTGACCAAATTATAGATATCTCGTCGTAGCGTGCTGGACATGATTTGGATGGACTTAGAGAAGATAGATTGGTGAACTTCTCCCATCCCATCCGGAAAGACACCGGAGTTCGCTTCATCCAATAGAAAATCTGTGGCTGACTGGTGTACAACGTATACACTATCCTCCCGTATTGTAAGGAATGAGCCACACATCCGTACAATGTTTGTAGTAGTCTTTATCACGTCAGGGCCCTGGTCTGGCAAGCCTGCTAGGATGTGAAGCTCTTGCAGATGCAGTGGACGGTATGTAGTGACGACAGTGGACAAAACTTTTCGGCAAAATTCTGGCCTTCTGCGCTCCAACTGACTAATTTGCGCCATCATTCGTCGATACACATCTTTCAATTCTGTCGGGATTTCTTCAAGGACCTCCAGTAGCTCACATTCCATCGCAACCTTCAATTCCTTCATAATAAAAGATACAAGGAGGAAAGTTCCATTGGCTTTCTGTTTTAATTTTTCTCGAATAGACAATATAAGCGATTGATCACCTTGAATGTGGTCCAGTTCTAGAAGGCGATAATCGATGTAGGCTTCGACCGCACGCGATACCTGGATAGCGTTTCCTTTAAGCTCTAGACTCAGCCTCGTTCCATCATTCAGCCGTAGCTTTTGCTCAATTTTGGAGTCATTGCGACTCATAAGTATCCACTTAGCCCGAGAAGATTGGGACGACTTTTGCACAATAAAGGCCAACAAGCCCTCGAGACCTGTTACACATTCGTCGAGCGCGTCAATGCACATGAAAGTGCTAGTCAAGCTTGGATCGTTCAGAATATCGGTAAAAATCTCGGAGAGCGCGACCCAAGCATTAGTGTCCCTGAAAAGGGATCCACCAACACGATCGTGCTTCTTCCGTACATGTGAGATGAGGGATGGCTGCTGATGAATGAGCATGTAGATCAGGCCTCGTAACACAGCCGCAGCATTATTGATCCGCGAGTCAGTAGCCTGGCAGAAGAAAAAAGACAGGAGGTCTGCTTTTCTTGACTGCTTTAGTTCATTGATGATACCACAGAGCAACATTGTTTTTCCTTTCCCAGGGTCACCTTTGATCCATAAGACTCGGCTCTGTGGATCATGCTGCCAGCGTTGGAAATCAGTATTGTTGAGTATCCAGCGGTATGAGTCTTTGAGTAGTCCTCCTTTCGTTTCCTCAATACGCGTTTTATCCAGCTCAGGATCGGTGACATATAGTTCTTGCGTACACTTCTCTACTTTCTCAATCTCTTCTTTAAGTCGTCTAAACGCACCTCCTATTCCTTCACCGTAAATAGGGGATATATAAACACCAAAGATGCCGAGTAGTGAGTACGCTTTATCTTCTTCGAGCTTCGTTTGGCGGTGTTCCATCCACGATAGTCGTTGATTGATGTTAAAGCGGGAAAGTAAGGCTCCTTGGAGTGCTTCTTCAGGGATAGCAGTGACCTCATGTATTTGCTGCCTCAGCGAATATCTATCACCAAGCCGCATATGTTGCCGGGAAAAGAATTCGACTAATCGGGGGGCGAGAAGCTCTTGCAATGTCCAACCCCGTGTAAACCAGCGACTTCTCCGAAAGCTGAACTCCCATTCAGAGGTGTCACCGTTTGCTTTTCGCTTAGATGTTGACACATCTGAAAGATAGACGTAACATCGAGTTGCGTTACGGTACCAGCTAAACATGGAGTTTATAGCATGGGTGAGTTCTGCTTTGTTCTCCTTATCAATGCAACAAGTGTCGATCCAGAAGTAATTTAAGTCGTCCCGTCTGGCCTGTTCTCCACAGAACCGAATCTTCTCATAACCAGACTTTTCCTTTCCAGTCTGATTAGTTAGGTCCTCAAAGGTGACCTCATCAGAGTCTGCTCCCCATGTATGCGAGAGGATCGCGTATGGAGGTATTTCTTCACTGCTCGCGAAAGGTGTCGTCAGGCTATACTCGCCAGCAGGATTGCATTGTAGAAGACGCATCCTAGCACAGTATCTCCTTTATAGTGAATGGCCAACCGGAAGACTAGCCAGCCGACAAAATACCAGTTCTCGAGCGATAAGGACTATTCCAAGGCCTCGGTGTCGAATTCCAGCAACCTGCTCTTGCAACCTCGCGCTCAACCGGAACGGATTTCTGTTCCCGATGATTCGCGGCCACGAGAGGCAGCTCCAAATGTCGCTCAAACTTAATCGTCGTGATCGGACTGGGCGAAAGAAAAAGGGCAAGGACAACCCTCCAGTTACCCTCGAACGCGACAGCCTTACCAGTCAGCGAAATCACCAAAAAAACACAAAACCACCAAACCATACGAAACACATACCTTTCAAAAGCAGCGTCTTTTCACCCGCAACACTGTCAAGCCTCTACACCACAACCGTCAAGGGACGTCAGACCAGGCTGAACTGAACCAGATCCCTCCGCTAAAGAAGAGCAATCCACACGAACGTGAATAGATGATTTTAGAATCGTAAAGGCGTAAAACCCGAAGTGCAATTTCGTAAATCGAGAAGAAAGTATGATCTTCCTAGATCAACAAGAGTATTTTCGTGAGAATGTGCGTAAGAATGCTGGTGTAAGACAGAACGAAGAGAGTAGAGGAAGATAAGGGAGAGGGAGAGAGCGGGGCATCAGGCTGAGAGGCCTGGGGCTTGAGCCATATAAAATGGGATGGCAAACCGGTTCTGCAAGCGGATGCAGATACGGCGTTTTTCAGCCTTGCGTGTGGCGCAGTGGTGCGTGGTGGTTGGTGGGTGAGGTTGGCATGCAGGCCTGGAGTCGGTGGTGCATGTGGGTGGGTGTTGAGGTACATGTTGTTTTCGGAGGGGTTGTGTCGATATTTTGAGGCAGGTAGCGATGAACGCGCTCCTGCCGGAAAGTTAAGAGATTACGAAATCGTAAATTGAGGGCTTTTTACATCTGGGAAAAGGAGGTCACGAGCTGGCAGGGAAGTGTAATTGGTTCATGGGGTTTCTTACTACTTAGGTACGTACATGGGAAGGTACGTTATTGTTACATAGACTAACTCAGCTACCAGCGACACAATGTCCGCCATGGTTATTTCAAATGCTAAAACTTCAGGCGATTGCCTCCCAGACCAAACAATATTGGTATCCTGTCCCGATTATCTCCTTGTGGAGTATGATATCTTTTTAAACGCCGGAATTTCAAAAGGTAAGCCAACCCAAAGCCTCAAAGTTGAAGCGGGAAATGGTCCGAATAACGCCCCCGAATTTGACACCTAAGTTCGCCTCTTGGGCATGTATCCATGAGCTCTCTTCATGAACTGTTCCTCATCTTCCGCGCCATTGAAAAAGAAATCACGTTCCAGATCGCCCATCCGCTGGTTCGAACCAGTAGCCAAGGCATGGAGGCCCCGGTTACCCTGATGCGGATACAATCGGTTGAGATCTTTCCAATATTTGTCGCGAGGGTCAAGCTCAGTAGTCAGATCCGACACGATCGACTCAGATGGAGGTACGGAAGGTGCTGGCTCAGCCCTCAACCTCTCGTTCGACGATGTCTCCTTCCTTGAAGGCCTAATTTGCTCGCTCGATGATGAGTGACCGAACCTACTGCTCCCTCTCCGTAATGGGGGAGCGGAAGATGGCGACTCATGTTCTGATCCCGAACCTTTGGGCACTGCTGGACTCTTGTAGCTTGACGAAGGTCGTGATGCCTTCTCAACAGTTCGACTGCCCCGGAACAACCCCCGTAGACCTTCTTTTTGATTCGTTGGAGTTCGAGGAGCAGCTGTGCTGGGTCTGACAGGGAGATCTGTTGTGTTCAGCATACTCGGCTGGCGCGCATGCTTATGTCTATTTGGAGTCATTGTCACGGAAGGCTGAGCTTGCGGTTCGACTGGGGGTTGCGGCTCGGCCGGGGCAATACTGAACGCCTCAGGGATTTTTGGCACTTCTGGCACTGGTGACTTTGGCCTTGGAGAATTCTTCATCGAAACATCTGAAAAGCGCTTCTTCAGGTCTAAGATTGAATGCTTGTGGGTGACATTAAGCTCGATGAAATTCTTCGCGCGCTCTGAATAGGACAAGAGTTCCTTGCTGCCTTTGACTTTAACCTGAGGCGAACCTGGCTGACTGTAGTAGTCAGAATCAAAATGGCTCGTGGATGGTCGGGATTCATCGATGCTGTAGATGCGGGCGGGATACCTCTCCTGAGCTTGGCCATCCACCTCGGTGTTGAGCTCTCCCACTTCCGCTGACGCATCCCGTTTTGCTGCTTGCTCCTTCAACTTCTCATTTTCTGTCTTCAAGTCTGACTTCTCAGCTTCCAAGTGGATGATCATATCGGCAGCTTCTTCAAGGGCGATATACTGCTTCTCCATATTCTCCACAGTCTCTTCTTGGATCTTCAATATAGCGAGATTCGCGTCATGCAGCCTAACGTTTTCTTCATCCATATCTTGGACCTTCAATCGCAAGGAGTCGTTATCCTCTCGTAGCTCAATGTTCTCGTCCTCCATGGGTTCAAGCTCCTCGATGCGCCTATCCCTCTCTTCCACAACATCCTTGAGCTCATTATTTTGCTTCTTCAAGAGTTCTAGTTTGAGGTTCATGTCAAATAATAGTGTCTTCAATTTGTCTCTTTCATCTTGAAGCTCACGTTGGGTTGGCAATCTTGGGAGGGCGCCCTCACTTGGACGTCGCCCACGGCGCATTCTTGTGACGCGAGAAAGGTCCTCCTCGGAAGCGGCTTGCTCGAGCCATGGATCAGTGGTCGATGCGACGGAAGGTGACCGAGAGGGTATTGAAGGTATAGAAGGTATAGAAGCAGAGACTACGGAAGATGTTGCTCTATGAACCCTTGGTCTTGCATCTATGGGTGAAGCAGGTGTCGAACTTTCCTTCGCTCTCCTAGCCTCGAGCGCATTGCGCAGGAACTCTGATTTGGGCTCGACAGCTAAAGACGGTGTTCGTTCGCGTGGCATGGTATATTGGGACGAAGGCGGGGTTTGGGTGGTGGGAGGTAGCGCGGACCTGCGCGAATTAGGGGTCGACATTGTTTGTAGGTTGTTTGTTGCGGATATGCGGGTAAGGCGAGACTGTGGAAACAGAATGTAGGCGGGAGGAGTATTAAGCCGAAAATTATATGCAGGATGACGGATTGCACAATGGGCCTATTGTGACAATGGGTAAAGCGGGGTCCACTGTTCGTTCTTTGAAGATGGGTATCAGTTCGATGCGGCGTATGCGTGGGCTGTACAATGCAGCCGAATAGAGGCTGCAAGTTACAAGATCAACGCGCACATTTGCTGTAACAATTTGGAGAATTATTGTACAATGCGACCCAGCCGAGGTAATAGGGCCTGGAGATGCGCGGCGCGAACAATGTCTTAGAGCATTGAGGATAGGGCGAAGTCACGGGCAAAGTGTGGAGGGAAGTCGCTGGAAAGAGGGTCGTGCTTCGGGTCCATTTCTCGAGGAAATAGATTGAGGTGTGAAAGAATAAAATCGATGGCGCAGAGAAGGATGTCGAAGGGTGCGAGTGTGAGGTGTCGAGGAGGAAAGTGATTGGCGTAGGTGAAGAAAATAGGCGGTCAAGAAAAAAGGTCCCCAATTCCACGTCACTATAGCGATGCGCTAGTAGGACGATGGTTGCCGTGCATGATCCAGCTGGAGGAAACTCTCGATAGAGAGAGGAATGCAATTGACAATGTGCGACGCGTGAAGAGGGGGAGAAGGATAGGGAGGCACGAGGGAGCGCGAAGAGGGGGTCAGAGTTTGGGGCGAGGAGGGAGGTTGGGCCGCGAAAAGGGCGTGCGTTCTCTTCTTCTCCTTGGGGTGTGTGTCTCTTCTCTCTCACCTCAGTCTAGGGAGCTACAGAGAGCTAGAGAGCTACAGAGCATGGGGTAAAGGTTGTCGCTTCCCTCGCGGCACACGGGAACAGCCCTGAGCCCTCTAAACTGCCCGGGGGGCCCGTCCCGCGGGCGCGGTACAGCAAGGGTCGTACCCTCCCTGATTGGCGAGTTTGCTGCCCAGACTGTGATTGTCGGGATTCGCGCATATGTCCCCCAGTCCATCACAGCAACTTCACGAACAAGACGAACGAGCTCTCTCAACTGCCCCAGTGCCCCCTGGCCCCGTTTCGAACCTTCACCCTCTCAACACTGCCTCTCTGTCTTTGCTTTTTCGCTTCTTTCCCCGTCTCCCTTTGCTACAATGCATGCATGCTCGTTGATGTCGTGGAGAAACCTCGGAACTTGCCCTTCCGACACCCCTACGACGCCTGCTGCGACCAAAAACCCTTCAAAGCCCAACTAACTGCCTGCCAGCGGCAGCGCCATGGGAGACGCCGAGTAGCGTCCGGTAGTCTGCGCGCACACAGGATAACCAGACAAAAGGTTCTGGGCGACGGACCTGTCTCCGACTGCTCTCAGGGTGTTGACGCCCAATATCAACTTCTGCCCTTTCCTCCCCCCTGGTGATGAAAAAAGGGGTTACGGGTTGCGGATTGCCATGAACGGTTCCCAATTATCTTGGCGACACGAGTGAAACCCTTTGTCTTCGCCATTTCTTTTTCCATCTCGCCTGTCTCGTCTCACGCGCTGAGCACAGATCTGAAAGCCCTCATGTACGCACTCATGTACGGTGACTCTATGCTATGCGAACAACTTCCTCACGCAACCGAGTTCCCCACGCGTCTAATCTGCAATGCAAGACCTACGGGCCAATTGTCTCAAGCAGTACACGCTCGCCCGTTGCCAACGATGGAGCCCGCCCCGTTGCACCGGAAAACTTTCCAATGCCTCGGGCTGCTTGACTCGGGGTGCGCACCTTGCGCTTGACCCTGTGCACGGCCAAGCAAACTGCTCAACGTCGGTGCATTGCCAATCATCGAATGATAGAAGCATCTCTACGCACGAAAGTGTAGCATCCTACGCACGTCACCGGAGTATTTCCGGATCATCTCATTATGAAGCAAGGTCCCAACAACAGGACATTGAACTACTATGTATGAGGAATACACGCATTCTCGTTCACTACGGAGTAGATAACAACATAAAAGATCCAGCTGAACTTCTGCTGCAGCGACTAACTCCCCCCCTCATACATTTCCCACCCCCACGTTGGACCTACCACCTACTTATCAGAGGACATCCAAAATAAGCAATTGTCCTACCCTAACCTCCTATCTCCCTTTATCTCAAGGCCATTGAGATAGCAATTGAAACCTGCCCCGAGCTCAAAAAAATCAATTCGAACAACATAGTCATAATCTTTCCTCTTGCGTCACGGGGCGGCGTACACGCGAAGAGACAGTAGTAGTATCTCTCCCAACCAACCACCATAGCAAGATATCAAGCACAGACCAGAAGAAAAAGAAAGAAAAATATCCTCCGTAACTACCACCCTCCCCCCCAAACGAAACCCCTTCCCTCCAAAAGAAAAGAAAAACCAAAAGCTATACGATACACCCGTCTCCCTCCCCGTCTCTCTCCCCATCGCCGTCCCACGTCACGTCACGTCACACATCGTACCACAACAGCAGACGCAAGGTATACCTAATCCTGGTGATCATCCCACCCCATCCCATCCTCCTGTACGCCGTACACGTGTACCTCCGTTATGTTGTATTAGGACACGATAGACGACCAGACGCTCAGATAAGCATCTTCATCCTCATCTTCATCCCTGCACAGAGATCTGTGGACCTGTACACAAGGGTACGTAACGTAGGAGACACAAAGGTAGATATGTGCGCATGATGATGTAGACACCCGTGGGTGGGTACGTGTAATGAATGAATGGATGGGCGTATGGGGGGATACATATGCTGTGCACTGTACAGTACTGTGCATACATATATCCCAGTTGCGAGTGCGGGTATTTGTTCCAACATATCAAGACCCACGATTGTATGTATGCGAGACGCAAGGTTCGAAGTTGTACCATGTGCTACGTAGAATCCTTGGAAGGTAGGAGGAGGGTGGGATGTGTACCCCCAAGTACCCTGGGATATTCCCTGAGATATAGGTGAAAAAAGATGGGAATTAAGGTATTACGATTACTATATCGACGACCGTAGATGATGCGATGTGATGCGCGAGAGTTCTTAGGTGGTACATGTGACTGTGACTACTCCATATCGACGGCCACGCCAGCATCATGCAGTCTCCTCTCCCAATCTTGCCTCAAAGCCTCCATCTCAACCCAACACAACTTGCCCGTTTCTTCAAACCTCTCCATGCCCTCCTTCGTCGCATCCCTAGCCTTGGGATGCCTCCCCTTCCTCCCTCTAGACTTCTCCTCCCCCAATTTACCTCCCCACCCCCAATCCTCAACCTCCGTCCTCTCCACCCTCTCCTCCCCCCACCAATCCGTCGCACTCCCCCATTTCCCCACTCCATCCCGCGCCTCCATAGAATCCAGCGTGCTCTGCCGCGCAAGCGCAAGCCACACCATTGCGCATGCCCCCTTGTACGCCTCCACGGGATGCCATTGCGACCCTAGCCATCGCGCCATGTAAAACGCGAAGAACATTGCATAATCCAGAATGATGTTTAAGGGGAAGATGGTTGTGCCGCAGATCCCGGGGTGTGAGACGTAGATGCGTGGTTTTGTCGTTGAGTCTGTGTCGCGGGCGTGGTCGAAGTAGGTGTCTACTTCGGTTGCTGTGGAGGGGAACGTAGAGGTTATGCCCATGACGTCTGTTTGGCGTTTTGTGGATTCGTATGGGTGGGTGGAGCGGAGGGATTGTATGTCTTTGATGTTTAGAACGTGTGTGTAGGCTTCTAGACTGCTGACCCAGATCAATCTGCCTCTTGTGTCGTCGCTTCGGCGGTGGTTGGATAGTAAGGGGGCGACGTAGTGGCCGAGGAGGTAGTGGCCGAAGAAGTTTGCGCAGAAGACTTCTCCTAGCTCTGGTTGTTCGACTTTCTCCCCATTCTCGTTGTTAGGGATCTGCGGTTTTGTCTTCCATCCTACGCCCGACTTTTTGAATGTAGGCCATGTCACCGCATTGGGCCAGTCGGTGAGTATCGTCCATACCGCCTTGAACCAGTATAAGTCATCCCAGCCCCCGATTCCAGCATTGCATATAACGGCATGTAGTCTCGGTATTGTTTGCCTGAGCTTCTTGCAGAATTTTTGAATCGATATGATGTGCGTCAAGTCGAGAACTTCGGGACGGAATTGTACTCGCCGCTCGAGGACGGGGGTGATGCCGGGTATGGAGCGTTCGAGCTTTTTACAAGCTTTCTGGAGGTGTTTGCGCAGTTGGTCGACGGTCGCGTCGCCCTTTCGTGTATCGCGCGTCGTGGTTATGAGGACGAGGGATTCCGACTGTGGGCGCGTTTGGAGAAATTCGTCAATCAGTCGGCAGCCAACCCCTAGCCCAAGTCCACTACAACAAGAGTATTAGGCTGCCAATGCTTGTTTAACTGTGACAATTTGACTGTTTACCTGTTTGCGCCGGTGATCACGACGTAAAAAGCGTCGTCTGGCAGTGTTTCGTCTTTGATAGTGGCCATTTTTTTATTGGCCAAGATGTGGGTGAGATGCTGGTACAAACTAGATGGGACTGGGGCCGGGAATCGGGCATTCAATTCTGGTCACGTGCACTTCGTATACATCTCGTCAACCAATCAGCGTTCTACGTCAGGAATTGTTCTTGATGAGACATGTTTATCAATCCGATCGATTCATAAGATTCACCCACCTCACATAATATGCTTGATGGCCCGAGTGACCGAAGACGGCCGGCGGTGAGAAGATGAGTGAGATCAACCGCAACTTCGTAACAAGCCCTCGTAACAAGAACTTCCCGTTGAGGTTGCTCAGGGGAGCGGCTCGCTCGCAACACTATCCCAGTAGTGGAACCTGCAGATAATCCCGCTCAGATAGATTGCTGCAAGTGATGTGCCTTCGTCGTAATGAGCCTAAGGTGAAAAAGTCTGCATGGCTTACCACATCGGGCAGACCATCTTTACATTCAAATGGTGCTGACCGTAGATGAATGGCCACCTCGACAGAATATCCAAACTTTATTACGCACCCAATTCCAATTATCAGATCCGTGGAACTCCCCGCTGGTGTAAGACTTTAGCAGTCTCGTGTTTTTATTTGTAAAATCTTTAAGGTGTCTCATGCTTTGATGCCCAAATTGGTGGACGGCCTGGTATACTTGCGCATTGTGGAGAAGACGCGAAGGCCTCGAACCGTGACGCTCCTGCATGGCGTTTGACAGTTATCCCACCATCTTCAATCTAATCTGGACGATGGAGTAGTTGCAGAGCCAATGTATGCACAAACAGAAATTGACACCAGGCATGAAGCTTGCAGAAATACGGCGCCTAGTTTCGGGGGATGCGGCGAACCTCCCCGCTAAAAGTAGTATCGATTTCCTTGTGGAGTGCTCGGAGAGAAAGAATGTGGAGAATGGCCGACGTTGGTTTGGGGTTGTCGGAAGACGCAGGCATCGATACGCGTTTTAGTACTTTCGTACACCGTTTAATTCTGCCACTCGGCTGATCGAGAGTCAACACGGCAATGTGCCTCGCGGAACTAGAACTTGCGACCCTTTTGCTCGAAAGAGAGTCATTCATAATGACTTTTAGAGTCTACTTCGTCATGGACCTAGAAAGTCCATGACTACCTCGACGCTACAGCCCCTAACGATAGACGTTACTGCCTTTTCTCGCCGACTATTCTGAGTCGTGCCGCGGACCATATCGAGAGGCTGGCGGTCGAAGTCCAGCTGAGGATTCGGCTCAACGGTTCAGCTTCACTAATCGTGAAGTGGCTTTGACCTGGTTGTCTTGGAATTACCTCTAGTAACAGCTAAGCATCCATCACGTCACCAAGAGCTTAGAGTCAACGGTCTCAAACTAACTCTTCATCCAGTAAAGTCCCCACGGAGCACCGAAGCCCCAAATGTACGGAGGGAAACGAAGCGTGAGACCTGCGCCTAGATGTGACGACTTGCATCACGTATAGAGGCGACGAAGGATTCACATATCGGGCCTTTAGCCAACACCTATATGTGGCGGGCCGACATACTCGAAAAGGATGAACCCGGTTCATACTTCGACTTCACCGATGAATGACAGACCGGGCCGAACCGATACCGTAAGGAGCAATCCTTCGTGAAACGGCCTATTTTCCGACCTGCATTGTCGAATCTTGGATAAAAGTCGACGAGCATCGAGTACACACCTCGTTATTCCTCGTCTGATGGTAGGCAATAATAAGCCGGCAACCCCTTTTCAGGCTCAACATGCCGCGTGCACAGAAGCTCGGTTGTCCAAAGTACCGACATACTCGGCAAGGCAAGGCAAGGACGTTGGCTGTGGAGACGACCGGTTATAGAGGCTACGTCTGTTGTGTCAGGAGACGAAACCAGCTATATTGAAACGGTGTCGTTTCAAGCAAAAGCTTCAAGAGGATCAGCGCTCCTAACGAATGGCTCGCAGCAGCTTGCTGAATCTCCACTTCATCCCTGCTGCATGTCATGAGAGGGACCAATCCTTGTCATCGACGATTCGAGCGCAACAAAGCGACCGGAAATCTGGCTGCGTCACCATCAGAAGAGGTACACGCGGAGCCAAGCGGGGTTGTACTTGGGTTCAACCCGGGAGACGATTGCCTTCTGGGCGGTTAAACATGCCCTTGCCTCCTTGCGGGAATCCTCTGGACAGCCGTTCAACATCGTATGCTGGTCATACCGTCAGCCGTCGTCAGCCATCTGGTTGAACGTTATACTTCCCCGGTCGCCGGAAAAAGCTTCAGGCCCCTGGTTGGTTGGCGGAGCACGAACCGATGCAAGGAACTACTGTGATATGTATCAAAGTCACCTTCAGCGACCTCCATATTCGTCCAGGAAGGGTTCCTTATCTCCGCTTCACAACGTTAAAGTTTCGGTCACCAAGACATAATGTTTTTGCGCTAGCAGTGCAGAATGTATGAAGGATCTGGTCGATACACAAGCGATCTGCGCTGGTTTGATATGGCCTCGTCATTCTCCAGGGATGCAGAGTCAGGTCCCAATAGTCTAGCGTGGTAAGGCGGGCATTGGATATGAGCTGTGAACGTCGTATCCGCTTTTCACCGCCTCTGCTTGGAGTGAAGAACGAATCTCATGATGGACTGAGAGCGGGCATGACAGCGGGTCTACTATAGTGATTGCCATTCGTAGTGGACCGAATGCCGTAGGCACCATGGCTCGAGTTTCTCCTCCAAACCCGATTCAAGCGCGAGCACGATAACTGTATTAAGGCCTCCACGCGTAATACCTCCGACACACCATGGCCTATTCTTTTCATGGCTTAGTCATGTCCAGTCCTAGTCATGGTTTGACAATATTCCAGAATCCTTCTGGTAGCTTCTGCATGCCTTCTCTGTATCGAAGGACGGATCCTTCCCGATACGCGAAGCTATTTCGAGAATAGTTTTGCCTTGAATAATGTAATTGAACTGTGAAGCATACTGTAAAAGATCGCCTCGGTTCCACGTGGGTGCCACGCATAGCCACACGCCCGGAAGAGGCGTCTTGTGCGCATTGTCATACGTGAAAGGTTTCTAGGGATGAACGACGAAATAGCGAAAGTTGTTATGCTGCACTGCTGCAAGGAGGTACACACCACCAGAAATTCGCCTGCGGGTACTCGATGCAATCACCAAGCCTAGGTGGCTGGGTAGATGCGCAGCAACCACACCTTGTCGCGTGCTTGTGAAGAGAGCTCATGGCGACATGATTCGACCGCGGGCAATCCGGCGGAACCGTATGAGACGACGTGATTGCGGAGCATCCTCCGAAGTTGGCAAAATTCCATGCGGACCAACTAGTAGTGGCCTAAGGTCAGCGTTGATGACTCTTGTGATTGGACAAATTATATGCTTTTCCCCCTGGTACATGCATCTGTACGGTTCATATAGCACATGGGTTCCGGTTCACTCTCTCTTGCAGGCCAAAGGTCATGGTTGGGCGACAAGCTGTAAATTGCGAGTGCATGATGGCGTGCCAGAGATTATCAGGCGCAATTATCATGGTCACCGCCCAGCCCAGCCGTGTATAATTCCGATGATGGTGGACGAAACCGCTTATGCATGCGAACAATGATGGTGTGCCACCAGGCAGGATTGGGCGTCTTGGGCGCCTCCAGATTCTGTTCAAGTTCGATCGTCCCGCCAGTAGTGAACAAACGGGTCCCACGTAGTCGTGCAGGTAGAAAGCGGGACGCCGTGCCGATGCAGGCAAGAGGTCGTTTGGGCGGCCACATGTATACTATGTACACTATGTACAAGATACATGATGGTCGTAGACCCTGGTTGTTGCTGAGGGTGAGGACAGAGGACGGGTCGAGGCCGAGGCAAAGTACTCGAAGCAATAAGAGATGGCAATAAGAGCGCAACCCACGCCGATTCGCCTCCACCAGAAACTTTGCACCATGGTAGCACGCTGATGATAAGTGACACAAAGTGTGACCGGAGTTGTGGCCGTGGCCATGGCCGCGGCGGGCTGCATTGCACTTGCGCAGCGGGACCTCTTTTCTTGGTGACGTACGATCATCGCAGCGCAGTGCCTGGTCCTGTCCTCTCCCAATTTGTGCGAGCTCCTTACTGTGCCCCCAACACGTTTTCAAACAGCAGGCCTCGCGCCCAACATGTGCCACCCGTCGTGGCTGGCTGTGTCTGGATCTTGTCCGAGTTGTAGAGGTCAAGAGGTGAGGTTGTCGATGATGCTGCAACAACCATGCCACCTGCAGGAACATCGACCACTGAGAGAACCGCACAGAGCGCCGCAACGTTAGCGATCGGTATCGTGTCGACACCTTGCCCCTTGGACAACAAAGCAATGATGAGATGAAGCTGAAAAGCAAAAGCAAAAGCAAAGCCAACGAAGGCCTCTGTGATACATTGGTCTACCAAGAGTAACTCATATAACTTTTTCCCAGGGTATTGTGCTGTTTCCTGCCGTGTGCCGTGTACCGTGTGCGCCTTGCTGAACAGGAACATTCCCAAAATAAGAATTGGACATCAATAGGTACAGGTTTTCGAAATCATCTTGCTCTGCCCGCAGAGCCTTTGCAGTCACCTTTGAGAAATGGTCAGCTGGAGGTAAAACACTGGATACTTGCTGGCGGGAAGGGCGAACCGCAATTCTCGTCTAATCTATATTCTCTGCCAGAGCGTTAGTACGTGGCTTGTCTCAAGTAGGAAGGATTGCGAGTCTTCAAGTACATTGCGACAACATTTGGCTGACATCTTTTGTGTGTCTCCTGGTATTTGGTACACCACGCCCGAACGGTATAGCGGAGGTGAGAGCACTTGTAGTGTACTTGTGTGTAATCACACATGCCGAAGAGTAGAGCGACTGAATGGCAGTTGGGGATCAAAAGTCTAAAGTGGGAAAAGGAAGGGAAAAGAAAGGAAGGGTATGTGTAACGCTGACTGGTCCGCGGGGGTTATCTGACTGTGAGGTTTCTTTCTTTTTTTTTTCAAAGGATGATCGAAGGAAGCTGTGAAGGAAGCGCGTCGGACCGTGCCATAATATAAGAATCTTGTAGAAGTAAAGTAGCAGTGGCTGGAGAAGATCAAGTGAGGTACCCGCAATGCATGTTGTACCAAGTTGATGGGCCCTCTGTGATAGCTGGCCCTATAACGAAGGCGCAGGACAAGAGCACTGATTGCTCAGCAGTGGGCAAGACGCAAGAAGGCGGACCCGGACGCCCGAGTGGTCAAGCATTCTATGGACAGCTAGACGGCAAGTGGAGGTCTGTTTGAAGTCGTACCGAAAACGGCGAGGTGCGGAAAGTCGGCATGGCCCGAATGGTGCAAGGAAGTATTCACCAGGGTGCTTGCGTGTAAGGTTAAGGTAAGGCAAGTAAGGTAGGGTTGGGTGAGGTAAGGTGGAGGATGATGAGGTGACAACGGAGGGGGGGTGGTGGGAGACAGAGAGGGGGGGGGAGGAGGGAAGAGAGGAGGTGTGCAGGGTTGGCTATGGACAAGGACCTTTGGGGGGGAAAAGGTGGAAGGGAAGGGTGTAAACCGCAGAAAGCAGATGGTGGATGCAGATGGGATGCGGATGGGATGGGCCATGGCCGTGGACATGACCATGACCATCCATGACCATGAAAAGCTTGTGCGTAGGAGTGCGTGAGAGCGCGCCCATAAAACTCGCCTCGCCGCTAGGTAGAAATCCATGCGCCTTACAGACGCTTGCTGGACCTTACCAGACGCAATAGAGACATGGCTTGGGGGGCGGAGCTGATCTGCGGCCACGGATCCGCGCGCTGGCTTGCGGGATTGGTAGGGGAAGAGGGATGCGTGGGTGGATTAGAATGGGGGTTGAGAAGAAGGTCACTAAGGAGATGGGATGGGATGGGATGGGATGGGATGGGATGGGAAAGGCATAGTTTAGCACCGCAGCCGAAGGCGTAGGCGTAGGCGCAGGCGCAGAAGAGACGCAGAGAGACGCAGAGACGCATTGGAAGACCGCAAAAGCAATGGCCATCGACCGCCCACTGCGCTGTGCTCTGCATCTCTGCATCTCTTTCTGCATCTCCCTCTCTCTGTTCCCTCCCTCTTTGCATCTGCATAAACCCCGGCCTGTCGCTGCAGCGCGGACGTGGGTATGGATACCGTATCCACTCCCAGCTAGGCCTAAGTACATACATACATATACAGTACATAACACTGTGTAGCGTAGTGGGACGAGTGGGATGAGGCTCCCAAGCATTCTCCACCCACACCCCCCTGCGATGATTGATGCAGGCCGATTAAACGGCCATGCATGCTTAAAACACCTTTTATAATCCGACAGTTTTCCCAAAGCGACCGTGGTTCAGGCCATCGTCGCCTGCGTTCGCCGTCATCTCCCTCTCTCCCCTTCCACTGTCCCCTTCCACTCTCTGAAACACCTGCTCTCGGCCTGGCCTCTGGAACCTCTGTCCTCCGAGTTGACCACCATCATCTTCTACCACACCCTTTGTCTTCATGGTGGGCTTGCCGGCTCCGGCTGCCTTCCCCCTTCGTGACCTCTGTTCATGCCTACCCGCTTGCGCAATTGCGGCTTTGAGCGGGACTCTCCCGATGAGACCGTTGCCGTCTGCACATCATGACAAGCGAGGCCATGTCGATATCACGCTTCCGTCCGACGGTAAGCACCTCACCTGCAAGAGCTGACCGCTGTTCGGTTCGGTGCGTTCGCTTCGAATGCAATGGCAACTCCTCTCCCCATTTTCTTTCCCGAGCTCTGGACTCGGGCTGCTTCCTTCGCCGGCACTCCCTCCTTAGGGTCGATTAATGTTTGGGATAGATATAGTCGACCACGCCCTGCTCCAACGGCCAATATGCACCTCGTGGCCCCTCGAGCACAGTCGATGTCTGGGAACGTGCAGTGCGAACAAATCCGGCTTTGTTGTTCGCTTCGCTTGGGCTTCATACGTAGTATATATAAATGTATAGCCCACCCGCCCCATCGGCGCCTGCACGGCATGAGTCGCCTTCTGCGCAAAGCACGGCAAAATGCCGAAAAGGAGATGACAGGAGCACCATGGGGACCGTCGACTGCGTTAAACGCATATTCTCCCATGGTCCTGGTGCCGTGGGATCGCGTCTTTATCCTCACGTCTGCTCATCTGGTCTACTATATCGTATGGCCCTTTGTGGCATCACCAGAACAGGCAATGGGTCGGCACGAAGGGCGATCGCTGACGGTACGGAACGGGCGCAATGCTTTCCAATTCGTTGTTTCCGATACCCGTAGATGCATTTTGGAATTCGTCTGGGGCTCGTCATACCCGGTCAGGGCACAGAACAGGATCCTAGACACTGCATGATCAAGACTGACAGAACTGTGGCGTCAATGTCTAGTCTCGCGTGAGTATTCTCAAGCACCTCCCTTACACCGCCGACTCGAATTTTCATTGCTCTTACTGGACGAGCACCAGCGATCTTCCCGTATACGCATGCTTCGCCGCCCACGTTGCCAAGGAGGCGGATGGTCAGGTTGAGTAACCGCAGGGATATCCGCCGAATATTTGGAGCAGACTGGTTCGGTTCTTTTATCAGCCGGCCAATAGTCAATTCAAGTAACTCGCCAGAGGACGTCGTTTGCTCACGCCTACCCGGTCAGCTGAACAGGCAGAAACATGATTCTGACCGGCCGTGTCCAGAAGATCATTCGAATGCCATGGCCTTTGCCGTGACATGCACAACGGGTCTTAACCCTCGACGTGGAGAGATTCAGCCTGAAGAGGGGATGTAACATCGAAGATAACGAGTGCTAATGAAGGACATGTCAGTCGATATTTGCTTGGAATCTGGACATTTGGCCATGCCCGCGCGATGTGGGAACACCAACACTATTTCCTGCAGCCTTATGAATGAAACTTGATGGAACAGTGACATAGGTGAGGTCGATACCTAATGGTAATTGTGGTATGTGTTGGAGATAAGCTGCAGTGAAAAGTCTTCGACCCGCATCATCATTTCACAGCCCCCCTCCAACAACACCACTCGCCGCCATTTACGAGTGTCAGAAGATGAGCAGCCACACATCTTCGTATGGGGAACGTTATCTTCCGGATCCGCGGAAGGGCCATAGGCCAGTGGACTGAACGCAAGAGGCCATATGCGGATATATAACAGAGTCAATTATTATATCAAAAATCCTCATTCGCTTCGTCAGTGTCAAGCCATCCCCGACACATTTCCACGGCGCGTCCCCACTTTTTGAACATCTTTGCGCTTTCTTCCTTGGAAATATTGGGCTCAAAGATCATGCGGTCCTTCTGGTTGATCTCCTTGAGTTCATCGAACTCTTTCCAAATGTCCACCGCGAAGCCTGCAGCGATGGCAGCCCCTAGAGACGTAGTCTCACGCATAGCCGGCCGATCCACGGGAATGCCGATGATGTTGGCTTGCGTCTAGGGTGCGTGGTTGGTGGCATGGTCTTAAACAAGGATTAGGAACAGGTTACTGGTGGACTTACCTGCATACACAAATTGGAGTTGCTCATGCCCCCGTCCACCGCCAGTTGGGAAAGTTTGTGACCACTGTCAAGCTCCATGGCGTCAAGAATTGCCTTCGTCTGGAAGCATGTTGCCTCTAGCGTAGCGCGGGCGATGTGTCCACGCTCGGTATACTGAGTGATGCCAAATATTGTACCCTTGGCATCATCGATCCAATACGGCGCAAAGAGGCCACTGAACGCTGTTACAAATACACAGCCCCCATTGTCCTCGACACTTGCCGCAAGATCACTGATTTTGTGAGAATGTGTGAAGAAGCCAAGGTTGTTCATCAAGAACTTTACACCACTCCCAGCGACCGCAATACTGCCTTCGAGTGCATAGACTGGTTTGCGATTTCCTCCAAAGTCGTATGCGATTGTGGCTAACAAGCCGTGGGTAGAGATCACAGGCTTCTCACCAACATTGTAGAGCAAAAAACATCCAGTGCCGTACGTATTTTTTGCGGCGCCAGGCGTAAAGCCCTGCTGACCCACCAAGGCCGCAGACTGGTCACCAAGACAACCCGCGATGCGAATACCCTTCAACGGGCCGTACGTTAGGGTGCCAAATGCGTCCGCTGATGACGATGGCACAATCTTTGGGAGCTTGACCTTGTTACGGTCTAGCTGGAAGAAATTCAAGAGTTTATCGTCATACTCAAGTGTGTGGAGGTTCATGAACATTGTTCTAGAAGCATTTGTTGCGTCGGTGACAAAGAAGTCATTCTTCTTGCCATTCAAAACATACAGAAGCCATGAATCGACAGTACCGAAAGACAAGCGCCCTTCATCGTAAGCTTTGCGAACCGCATCGACGTGATTGAGAAGCCAAAGGAGCTTGACCGAGGACGGATATGTAGAGAGTGGAAGACCACAAATGTTTTGCAGGTCATCCGCTCCTTCCCTGGTCTTCAGCTCCCGTACCAGCCCCTTGGTCCTGGTATCTGGCCAGGCGATAGCGTGAGAGAGTGGTTCTCCTGTATTGCTGTCCCACACAACAGTGGTTTCGCGTTGGTTGGTGATTCCCACAGCTTTGATGTCGGATATATCGTGACCCTGGTCAATAAAAGACTGAGTGGCCTTCTCTATGCATTGCTCAACGGATGTAATTATCTCCTGGGGATCATGTTCATGCCACCTGTGTCGTTGCGTGAGCACCAAAGGCCATAACAGCTTTAGCATTATACTCACCCAGGGTGGGGATACATCTGAGTGAACTCGATCTGATGCTGTGCAACAGGCTCACCGACGCCATCGAAGATGATGAAGCGTGTGCTTGTGGTGCCCTGGTCGATTGATCCGATGTAGAACTTTTTCAATTTCCCTTCGTCCAGCTGAGTTCCACCAGAGGTGTCTGTAACTTGCTCCTTCGGAACAGGTTGTGGGTCGGCGCCCTTGACTGGCGACTTTTCGATTGCCATGCTTCCCCGTGAGGTGCTCTTTCTCTTGAAAAGCCCGGAAAATCTCTTCATGGATGGCAAGTAAAAATCCCGTGTGCAATTGGGGTTTGTCTGCGAGTGGTGGTGCCCCGGACGTGTGGATGGAAAGAAATTGCGTCGCTGATGACGTCGGTGTTTGTTGTATGCAACGATGGTGGGGATTTAAGGAGTGAGAGAGGAAGTTGCGGAAGAATATTGGCAAGTTCTGTATGAGATCATAATGGTAAAGGCCAGGGATTGAGGAGAATGATCAGCAGCACGCGACTCCCCACGAACAGAATCCCACAGGGAGCGGAGCGGATGGGCGCGTGTTTGCGGGTGGAGGCCGAGGGGGTTCCAGGTGTTTACTTTAAAAGCGGGGGAGGGGAAGCTTCGCAAGCGCAGAAACGGATCTTTACCTGCAGCTCCCTTGGCCGACATGTGTGGGACATGTGTGGGCCACACCATTCTCGTCTCAAAGATGTACCGACACTAAACGGCGAACGCCCTCTAGTTCACTAGATTTCGATAAGGCGCACAAAGAAGACGTAAACGGGTCCAGTTACTGGAGTGTACCAACTGACCGATTGACCCTTTTCGGCATGGAAGTCGTCTTGCCTGAAAGCTCAAATCAATATGGCCAATTCCTTTGGGCCAGAATACCATACATACATAACACCTTAGCCCAAACCCTTCTCAACAAATGCGAAATAAATGTAGGAAAAAAAAAAACATGGCTAACTCGGTTATATGCAGAAGAATATCCCTCCAAGCAGAAGCTAGTATTCGTACCTTTGTCCCGAACCTTCGAACCCGAACCGAACAATTGCGGCAGTAGACGGCATAATTAAGGAAATCCGACCCAGTTAATTCACAAAGTAGAACGTGTCATGCCTTTCATTCAAGGGGAAAAACAACTTCCACCTCACTCGCTCTTCTCTTCGTCCTCACTCTCTCCCTCTTTTTGGATCCTCAGGGCCTCCTCTTCTTGCGCTAGTGTCTTTTGTGCGGACTCTCGCAGGGCAGTGATCCTATCAACAGCACCCGGGAGCCTACCAACTTGGTCCGCGACCTCCCCTCGTCCAATGAGACTGACGACAATGCTGGCTCCGACGATGAATGTCAACACGAATCGGTAAATGGCATACCAGTTCGGTGTCCAGCCACGGTAGGTTGCACGGGTGTCTACGTAGTAGAGTAGGATGAAAGCTGTGAATTGTGTGATCAGAGCATACTCCACTGGCATCAGGACGGTCGGCCATGCCACCGCAGGGGCGACGACACCAATTGCGTATCGCTTATAGCCCTGATAGCCTCCGAATCCTGCCCACTCCAAACCCCAATGGATAGCACCGAGAAAGGAGAGAATCTACTGCAAATTAGTCTGTGCCATTGATCATTGCGCTCCGGAGATAAACCCACCACGGCGCCGTATCCAATCTGCAGAGGTTCAAGTATCTGAAGCAAAGTCTCTGCGGTTTGCGAGGACATCATAAAACCATATCCAGCCGTAGCATGGTTGATCTCCCATGCACAAAATACAGTTGAAAGGGAAGTTGCGAGGTAAGGGAGTACGCCGGCTAGGCCAATATAGTATGCCTGGCGCGGCACGTCGCTCAGGTTGAACGTCTCCTTGATAGTTTCCTGGAGTGTGGGTGTTAGGGTGCTTCAGCTTCTTACTGTGCGTAGAAATACTAACCACGTCGGACTTGACACCGGCCATCATGTCGACATCGCGCTCATGATCCTTCTGGCCGACTTCACCCAACACAGGGTGAATGGTCGAAGTCATTGTGACCCGCTCGGGGTGGGGTTCGAGCTTCTCATGTGCATATCGCTCCTCAGCCTTGCGGTCAATCTTATCGGATAGCGTACGCCGGAGAATGGCGGTTTGGACTGGCTTCAACTGGGCCAGTTGCAGAATCTGAGGCCGTCTTGAGGCCACGGAGCTAAATCGTGTTGTCGGTTGAATTGTTACAGCTTCTCGAGAGAATGCCGCCCCAGCCGATCTAGGAGCTGGTGTAGCAAGTGCCCGTAGGGCCAAGCGGGAAGCTCCAGTGCGAAGCATGGTGATGGAGCGGCGGGGGGAGGAAATTGGCTGGCTGCAATACCAGACTGGAGATTTTCAATCGCCGCAAGCAATTGAGGAGTAGAAGAACGGGAAGAAGGAGGAGAGAGCTGATGGGTTGGAGCTTTCCAAGGCACGAGGAGGTCAACAATGACACTGGACCAGCTCCCAAGCAAGCTCCCCGCTCTTACTTCTCGTCGGAGCTAGCTCCATCATCGCAAACACGACAAGCTGACGTCACGTCACGTGACGTGTTGGTGCAGCCTCAGCCTTGCGAACACTAAAATCGATTTTCAAGGTGATTACAGAATTGAGGGCGAATCTTTCGCGCCAGGATAGGAGGATACTGCATGCCACCCAGAAATTGGCATCAGGTCGGAAGAACAATTGGCCAGCGCACAAACCTATTTGGTGGCTACGGCAACTTTGCTCTCTTGAGAGACAAGTTCTGGTTAGATGCACTCCGTAAAACTTACCATAAACACTCCTGTATACATGCTGGCTTCCGCAGCGGCCTGTTCCCCGTGCCAATTTTCTGGCGGCAAGCAGTGGCACCCTTGCTGTGTTTCATTAGTTGGCGGGGGCTGGCCGCATACCTAGATGGCTGGGCCCTTGTATGTATGTATGTCCAGTAGTGTATGAGTGTGTACAACTCATCAGGCTGCCAGACACCATGCAGAGAGATTACGAACCGCTGGGCGTGTGTTGGTTCACATGATTGGTGTACTAAAGGATGGGAATAAGGAAGACATTGAGATATCCCTACAAAAGCACACCACCCTACTTACAAGACATTGCCAGCTGAGCGTCTTGGAAGAAGTGCAGAGCGGTGAAGGGGCAGGGCAGGGCAAGGCTTCACCTTCACGGGGTGACGGCATTATTTTCAGATACTTTAGGACTGTTTTGGAGTTGGAGGGGGCGGGGCCCGCTTGTTGGTTCGCTTACGTGACCGCTTCCGGGTTGGTGGGGCGGGGCTTTTTCGACCTTGTGTCATAGCCAAAAAAGAAAGGGCGGCACAGGCAGACAGAATCGCAGAACGACATGGGCAGAACAGAAGGAAAGAAGAAAAAAACTTCAACAAACGACCCCATGTGGGCGGCCGTGGGGCGGCGCAAAGGCGAAAGGCTAGGTTGCTGGGGGAGAACGGGCATCATTTGCCTCCTGCGCAGTCGCCAGGCAGCACATAGTGGGCCGTAGAGTCTGCCAGAAGCGCGTAGAAGACGCTGGTTGGCCGGTGAGCCAGATCGAAAGTTCCAGAAGAGCATGCGAAAAACTGCCTCCCACCGATACAAAAAGCCCTCCTCCGCCCAATTCTCCTCTCCCACTACACTCTCAACTTTACATCAAGACTCACACTCTAAGTCTCGGGCTTCTGTGAGCATCTGCCTTGGCTGCACTCCCATTCTCATCTTTTTCCTTGTGATACCCATCTACTTCTATACCCCGCCACTACTTCAATCTCAAAACCGCAACCATGGCCCCCGCTATTGGTATCGATCTCGGAACTACCTACTCCTGCGTGGGTATCTTCCGTGATGATCGTATCGAAATCATTGCCAACGACCAGGGCAACCGCACCACGCCCTCTTTCGTTGCCTTCACCGATACCGAGCGTCTCATCGGAGACTCCGCAAAGAACCAGGTCGCCATGAACCCAGCCAACACTGTCTTCGATGCTAAGCGTCTCATCGGTCGCAAGTTCGCCGACGCTGAGGTCCAGGCCGATATGAAGCACTTCCCCTTCAAGGTCATCGAGAAGGCCGGCAAGCCTGTCATCGAGGTCGAGTTCAAGGGCGAGCAGAAGACTTTCACACCCGAGGAGATCTCCTCTATGGTCCTTACCAAGATGAGGGAGACTGCAGAGTCATACCTTGGTGGCACCGTTAACAACGCCGTCGTCACTGTCCCCGCCTACTTCAACGACTCTCAGCGTCAAGCCACCAAGGATGCCGGTCTCATCGCTGGTTTGAACGTGCTCCGAATCATCAACGAGCCCACTGCTGCCGCCATTGCCTATGGTCTTGACAAGAAGATGACTGGCGAGCGCAACGTCTTGATCTTCGATCTTGGTGGTGGTACCTTCGATGTCTCCCTCCTCACAATCGAGGAGGGCATCTTCGAGGTCAAATCGACTGCTGGCGATACACATCTGGGTGGAGAAGACTTCGACAATCGACTTGTGAATCATTTCACTAATGAATTCAAACGCAAGCACAAGAAAGGTTAGTGCTTTTTTTGTTCTTTCCCCTTTTCTGATCTTCGTTGTTTTTTGGATGTCCCAGATCCTGTTACCAATTTTCGGTGTCCTGGAAATGGACATCAAATATGGGTCTGTGATGGCTTCGGCTATTGAATGACCTGTTTTTTTTGTCCTTTTACCTTTTCCGATTTTCGTTGTTTTTCAAATGTCCTTTTCCAGGACACGGAAAATTGGTGACAGGACTGGGGACATCCAAAATGGGTCTGTGATGGCTTTGGCTGTTGAATGACCTAAATTCCGTTACTTTAGTCACATTTCTGTTTTTCTATACTCAGGCATAGGCTAACCACCAAATAGACCTCACCACGAATGCTCGTGCTCTCCGCCGACTCCGTACCGCATGCGAGCGAGCGAAGCGAACACTCTCTTCGTCCGCGCAAACATCCATTGAGATCGACTCACTATTCGAAGGCATTGATTTCTATACCTCAATCACCCGCGCCCGTTTTGAGGAGTTGTGCCAGGACCTTTTCCGATCTACCATGGAACCAGTTGAGCGCGTCCTCCGTGATGCTAAGATCGACAAGTCTTCCGTCCACGAGATCGTCTTGGTCGGTGGATCTACCCGTATTCCCAAGATTCAGAAGATGGTCTCCGACTTCTTCAATGGCAAGGAGCCCAACAAGTCCATCAACCCTGACGAGGCTGTTGCATACGGAGCTGCTGTCCAGGCTGCCATCTTGTCTGGTGACACATCCTCCAAGTCCACCAACGAGATCCTGCTCTTGGATGTCGCTCCTCTTTCCCTGGGTATCGAGACTGCTGGTGGTGTCATGACTCCTCTCATCAAGCGCAACACCACCATTCCAACCAAGAAGTCCGAGGTCTTCTCCACTTTCTCCGACAACCAGCCTGGTGTGCTCATCCAAGTCTACGAGGGCGAGCGTGCTAGGACCAAGGACAACAACTTGATGGGCAAGTTCGAGCTTACTGGTATCCCGCCTGCACCCCGTGGTGTTCCTCAGATTGAGGTCACCTTCGATATGGATGCCAACGGTATCATGAACGTCTCCGCTCTCGAGAAGGGTACCGGTAAGACCAACAAGATCGTCATCACCAATGACAAGGGCCGTCTGTCCAAGGAGGAGATCGAGCGCATGTTGGCTGAGGCTGAGAAGTACAAGGAAGAGGACGAGGCTGAGGCCGCGCGTATCTCTGCCAAGAACGCTCTCGAGTCCTACGCCTACTCTCTCCGTAACACCATGAGCGACTCCAAGGTTGACGAGAAGCTCGATGCCGGCGACAAGGAGAAGCTCAAGTCCGAGATCGACAAGACCGTTACATGGCTCGACGACAACCAGCAGGCCACCAAGGACGAGTACGAGTCCCAGCAGAAGGAGCTCGAGGCTGTCGCCAACCCCATCATGATGAAGTTCTACGGCTCAGGCGGCGAGGGTGGCATGCCCGGTGGCATGCCCGGCGGTGGCTTCCCAGGAGGTGCCGGCGGTGCTCCAGGTGGCGGCCACGCTGATGACGGCCCAACCGTCGAGGAGGTCGACTAAGCAAATTGCTTGTTAGACTTCTTTTCCTTCTGCAGCATAGACGTTTCATTTCTGGGTGGTCTCCGGAGTTCTGGCTGGAAGAGCCTATTTATTTCCACGGTTTTCTTTCCCAATGGATTGCATTCATGGACGATTCACGATAACGATTGGAAGTGGAAAAAGTTCGAATGTATGTACTCTAATGATGTGGATTTGATCCACATGGTAGACTGAATAAAGTCATCCAACTTCAATTCCTCGATGTCTCTTTAATTTTTGATACGTGATGTGTGATGAATGACTTGAACATGTACCTGGCCATGGTCACTTAGGTTTTCCTGGTGTAGTAACCAACTCTCGAAGGTATCAGGAGGGGCGCGAAAAATGTGGCACTCCACAAACTCACTAATTCCAGGAACCAAGTTTAAAATCCCCCACGCAACGTGCACACATTTTCCTAGATTAACATGTTATAAATCGTAGGCTTGGGTGGCTAGAGATCGAGACTAAGGAAAAAAGATAACCGCTTCGGACAGAAAACTAGCATCGGGTCACGGCCATTGGTTGTTGTGTGTAATGTTCGATTTTGAGGACGATACAGTACTATGTTCGTTTCAGGAATTCTTCACCACGAGGATTGATTTTGAGGTAATGCGGGGATGTGACCCATCGAATTTCCTCCTGAAAATGCATTGATCACCAATTTTCAAGAATAGGATGGGGCACCACAAAGACCCGGCTGTCGATTAACCCCTTTCTTCGAGTCCCTTTCGTTGTCATGCCGGGCATATGGCCTGGTCATGGATGCACCAATGGAACATAGCATGTCATACTTGGTGCATCGATGTATCTTGTCTTGCATCGGTGCTTTCTGTTTGCTTTATTCGCGGGCCTAAGCTTATCCATTTCATGTCCCGGCCATCATATCGCTAGAATTGTGACTGAATCATGTGGGCGTTGGAGGCCTACCGAGAATTGGGGATAGCACGACGGCGGAAGGGACTGAATATCTTTTTGCAAACATACCTCGACTATCCTCATCGCTTGACATAGGTGTCATAGCATTATAAGGAAATGTGAGGAGCAATAAACAAACGAATGGAATTTTGTCATTTGGTAACTTTATAAGGTCTGACAATCCTTTGATACTACGAAGTCTTCTAAATCTATTAAGGTGCAATCTTGCGGCCCTATTGGCTCTACCTTTTGCACCAGGATCCTCTTTATTTCGCTAAGAACTGTGTCAGAAAGTGACGCTCTGAGTTGTTTGAGTCCGACACGAGCACTGGCATGTTTGATTGCCCGACTAGGATATGCTAGAACGGACAGGGTCATGATGAAAAGACTAGTTCTCATAAGATTATCTATCATATAGCACATTCCTTAATTTATACACTGATATACAAGACGTTATCATTCACGTTCTTGGCCAGCCCAGCCCTACGAGCTTGCCTGCCCTTCAGCATCTTTCCTTCCAACTCCAAAAGCGCCTACGATTCTTTCATTCTCGCCTCTCCTTTCCCATATATCTTCACAGTTTTTCCCTTCCTTCAATTTCTCCTCCTTCGCCCTGTATCGCTCCTGAATCAATTGTTCCCTGTCCGCTTTTGTGCGCGTTTTCAGACCCATACAAAAGCGCCAATCGGCCCAGTGTTCGCTACATGATCGTAGCTCTCCG
This sequence comes from Nigrograna mackinnonii, assembly GCA_001007845.1. Classification (NCBI taxonomy): domain Eukaryota; kingdom Fungi; phylum Ascomycota; class Dothideomycetes; order Pleosporales; family Nigrogranaceae; genus Nigrograna; species Nigrograna mackinnonii. The sequence goes on from JGVQ01000105.1 coordinate 273,497, forward strand.
TATCGGTAGATGTCGTTGAAGTGTCCGCCAAGGGAGGTGCAATAGAAGGCGCTGTCAAAGGCGGCGCGACATGACATTGTGGTGGGTAAGGTGGGATCGAGGGTTGCGTTTGTGGTGGTCTCTGTGGATTGTGGAGCAAGATGCGGGAAGGTGCTGTTGAAGTCCGAGTCGGAGTTTTGGGTGGTGGGTTTAGGCGCGATTGGGTCTGAGGCCGTAGAGGGAGCATTTGGTGTTGTTGTCGGGAGTTGTGGTGTGTCTGGTTTGGCGGAAGAGGAGCTTGAGTTCCACCACCAACCCATTTTGATTTTATCAATTCGCACTTGGAAAACGTATATGCGACAGTATTCGGATTGCTTATGACTGCCGGAGGATTTTGCGACGATCGGCAATGCGGAGTCGTTGGCTTGTATAAAAAAAATCTAAAGCTTAATTTCTTGAGATGGATGGAATCGCGCCTTGGAAGAGCCGTGGTTCGAAGAGCTATTGTGAGTGTTAATACTCGTGATTAGGATCCGTTAGGAGGCTTTGAAAAGTGCTCGATTGAGGAGTCGATGCGGACTTGTGATGGCTAGGAGTACTCTGTTCTTCACTTGGAGTTGAGTTGGAAACTATCGACGAATCGGCGAATTGCTGCTAGCGCCGCCGTGCCGGAGAACTCGCGCCCCACGTGACGCGGGCGGAAATGCCTTCCAAGAATATACGTCATGCATGGACCATGCATCTGCCTTGCAGCGATCGCTCCTACGACTTCTGGACCAGCGTGTCGTCTGCGCGTAATTGTTTCTAGTCCTTTACACGTCGCTACCTTTGCCCTTGAGGCTTCTTCATCACTCTCTCTTGTCACTTATTGCTGACGTTCTGCACGTTCTGATCCCATCAAGGATCAAGCACAGCACTACGGCACAGGAGCTGGCCTAGCGTCCTCCAATTTCACCACCCCGCCCCTGTGTTTATGACCTACGATACCCGTCTGTCGCATTTTTCTACTCATTCGAATAGTAGCCTATGACTTGACGAAATTGCACGACTTGACAAATACCTTCCATCCGACTTTACCTCCCAATACCTTAAACCTGCCGCTTTCCCCTCCCTTCGGCCAGGGTAACGGTCGCCCTCAGCCACGATGCTTGAGGGACTCGTCGCCAACCTGCTGAATCGGTTCTTGGGCATGTATGTCCAGAACTTCGATGCCAAACAGCTTAACGTCGGAATCTGGTCTGGTGATGTCAAATTACGCGATCTCGAACTTCGTCGCGAGGCTCTCGACCAACTTCGGCTACCCTTGAACGTCGTAGAAGGCCATTTGGGATCACTGACACTATCGATACCATGGTCGAATCTTAGGGGCAAACCTCTGAAGGTCAATATCGAAGATGTGTTTTTACTTGCGGCTCCAAAGGAAGACGCGGATTACGACGCGGAGGAGGAAGAGCGTAGAGCTCACGCAGTCAAGATGGAGAAGTTGGACAGTGCTGAGTTGTTGAAGGAACGGAATACCGAGGGCATGAGCGCCGAGGAACAACAGAAGAGCCAGAGCTTTACGGCTAGCATGATCACTGCAATCGTGGACAATGTTCAAGTCAGTGTCAAGAACATCCACATTCGGTACGAGGACTCGATATCGGATCCTGGCCATCCCTTTGCACTGGGTATCACCCTTGCTGAGTTCAGTGCTATCAGCACCGATGAGAATTGGAAGCCTACCTTCATCCAAGGAACCTCTAGCTCTACACACAAACTGGCAACACTGGGCAACCTCGCTGTCTACTGGGACACTGATGCTTCATTGATCGGGACTGGGAAGGGGAACCAGAGCAAGGACGAACAAGAGATCGACCACAACGACTTCATCGAAAAGGTCCGCAGTATGATCGTCAAAGGCGAAAACCCCAAATTGGACGACCATCAATTTATACTCAAGCCAATCAGCGGTCGTGCGGGCCTAGAAATGGACAAGACTGGGAAAGCAGACAGGCCAAAGATGAAGGCACGACTGTTGTTCGATGAACTCGGTTTCATCATTGACGAAGATCAGTATCGGGATGCACTTATGCTTGTGGATTTATTCCACTACTTCATAAGGCATCAAGAGTACAAGAAGTTCCAGCCGAAATCATCCCCAAAGGAAGACCCTGCTGGATGGTTGCGATTTGCTGGAAAAGCAGTCCTCGACAAGATTCACGATCGGAATCGAAGATGGAGCTGGGAATATTTCAAAGAGCGCCGAGATGATCGCATTCATTATATTGAGCTTTTCAAGAAGAAGAAACGCGAGGAGAAGCTATCCCCATCTGAAACTGAGGATCTGGATAAGCTAGAACGAAAGTTGACCTACGAAGACCTCCGGTTCTGGCGTTCACTGGCACGCAATCAGCTTCGCAAAGAGAATGTAGGCGTCAAGAAGCCACCACCAAAGCAGACCTGGAGCTCCTGGATATGGGGCGCCAAGCAGGAAGAAAACCAAGAGGAGAATACCCAGATGACCGAAGAGCAGCGCAAAGAGCTTTATGATGCCATCGACTGGGATGAAAAGAAGGCTATCACAGAGTCTGTGGACATGCCAAGAGAATATGTGAAGATGGAGGTCAACATGAGTCTGAAGACCGGAAGTTTCACGCTCAAGCGCGATCCGCACGGCAAAGGCCTAGAAATTCTTCGCTTGCTCTTCGACTCATTCAGTACAACGTTCCTACAGAGGACTGATTCAACTTTTGTCAAGGTCGCACTAGAGGGTATGCGATTATATGATGGCACCACTGATGGTAGTCTGTTCCCCCAGATTATCACTATCAAGGATGCCGCGCCCATCCCCGATGACAAGCGAATCGAGGAACTGAATGATGATGAAACTTCAAAAGAGGATAACGAAGAAGGTGATGAAGAGGAGAAGGAAGATCCATTCTTTCAACTCTCCTTCGAGAAAAACCCCCTCGACGGAAGCGCTGATACCGCCCTCACGATGAAGTTGAAGGGCATGGAATTTGTGTACAACCCGAAATTTGTTGTCGAAGTGGCCAAATTCTTCAAGCCGCCAGAGCGACATATGGAATCCATTGGTGCTCTCATGGAGACTGCTGGAGCGACTGTCGAAGGTATTCGACAGCAAACCCGTGCTGGCTTAGAATTTGCCCTATCGGAACACAAGACTATCAATGCTCAACTGGACTTGCAAGCACCCCTTATCATTATCCCGGATTCAGTAACAAAGAAGTCAAGCAATTGTCTGATTCTCGATGCTGGTCACGCAAGTGTAACGAGCGAACTGGTCGACAAGGCTACTCTGCAGGACATTCAAAGTAAGCAAAAACAGCAATACACTGATGAGGACTTCCGGCGCCTTGAAGGCTTAATGTATGACAAATTCCTCTTGAAGCTTCATTCGACGCAAGTTCTTATAGGTCCTTCGATTGAAGAGACTCGAGCACAGCTCGAGGAGAATGCCTCTTCCAAACATTTACACATTGTGGAGAGAATCAACATGGATTTCAAAATCGAGATATGCATCATTCCCAAGGCTTCGGATCTTACAAAGTTCCGCATATCTGGCAACCTCCCGGTTTTGCATGCCTCAATTTCTGACGCAAAGTACAAGAACCTCATGAAATTGATTGATGTGGCTATACCTAAGTTCGGCGACGGCCAGCCAAGCAAGACCGTGTCTGAAGGCGCCAAAGGTCCATCCAATCTGAAACCCACCAGTGAAGCGAAGCCGAACGAAGATCCACTTGGAAGGCCCAGGTCAAAGTCGTTCCAATTCGCGGCGCAGGAGCACGAACTTGTTATGGAGGAAGAGGGAGACGATGACGATCACAACGAGAAGTTCGAAGATGCTCCGGAAGCCAAGTCGAAGAAAGACATCAATCTGCATCAACGAAACTTTGAGTTCAACTTCACTGTTGACAAGCTCCAAGGGTCGCTGTATAGGTCTGATCCAGAGGGCAAGAAACCTGATCAGCTCCTGGTTGAACTGATCGCTGAACACTTTGACCTTGCGTTCTACCAGGAGCCATTTGAGATGGTTGCTGAAGTTCGACTCAAGACCTTGGCGGTCGAGGACCATGTTGAAGAAGACCCATTACCCGAGTTCCGGAACATAGTATCTTCCGAGGATGTGTCTGAGGACCAGCAGAAAGACTTGTTTTCTCTAAGATTTGTCAAAGTGAACAAGGAGTCGCCTGAGTTCCAAACCAAATACGAGGGCATTTCGACGAACCTAGATGTTGCGGTCTCTACGATCAACTTGATCGTGACGAGGAGAACCCTTCTAACCCTTCTGGACTTTGTACTCATCACATTCACAAACCCGGGCCCTCCACAGAACCAACAGGCACAAATTGCTGCAAAGTCAGAGGATCAGCAGCAGGTCACAAAGCCGCCACAGGCAGAGCAGGATAAGATCCGTATCCGCGCAGAGCTCAAGAGGATAGCCGTGGTCCTCAATAACGATGGCATAAGACTTGCTACGCTGAGTTTGAACTCTGGGGACGTCGGCATCTTCCTAAATGGCAAGACGATGCGCATCGGTGGTACTCTAGGGAACTTATCCCTGATCGATGATGTCAACCAAGGCGTTTCTGAAGACTCGCCCCTCCGTCAATTGGTCACTATCGAAGGCAAGAACCTTGCAGACTTCAGCTACGAGACCTTCGATTCCGAATCTGAGGCGTACCCTGGCTACGATACATCAATCATTCTGAAGACCGGATCAATCAAGATCAACTTCCTGACAGAGCCTTTTAGAAAGATCATGGAGTTCGCGGTCAAATTCGGGAAGATGCAAGCCATATTCAATGCAGCCCGTCAAGCAGCGGCCAATCAAGCAAATCAAATACAAGAGAGAGCAACGAAAATGCACTTCGATATAGTCATCAGCACCCCCATCGTTGTCTTCCCTAGGATGGTAATCTCTGACAAGCCTGATAGAGATACTCTAACTGCAAATCTGGGAGAGATCTACGCTAAGAACACGTTCGTTCCTTTGGACGATGCCGATGGCTCCGATGTTGCCAACAAGCTATCCGCAGGGATAAGACATATCAAGCTGACCTCCAACCTTCACTATGAAGATGATAAGTCAGAGGAGTTGCAGCTTATTGACAAAGTGGACCTGGACTTTAACATCACCATGGTCGAGCATAAGCAGGGCAGACAACGGCCGGATCTTGAGATTATCGGCTCCATGTCAGACATTAACCTGCGCATTACGCCTGAGCAAATGAAGTTTGCTCTGGAGCTTTCTAGATCGATTCCAGCTGCTTTTGCTACTGAGTCAGGGGAGGCACTTGAAGATGACGTACAGCACGAGCTGCCAGATTCCACAACTGAACCGGCGAAACGTGTGACGGATAAAGAACCTACCGATTCAGAACCCCAGGCTCCAACATCCAGCCAAGGTCCGGAACTTCGCCTTGGCGATGAAAAGTGGACGAAGCTCGATTTCATCTTTAAGGTTGGTGCTATCGGCTTGGAACTTGTCCAGTCCAAAGACGGTGAGCCAGTTGGAGATATCGAGGCTGCAAGCCTTTCCAAATTTGCTTTGAATCAAACAAATGTCAAGCTTCGAATGATCAGCGACGGTGCGCTGGAGGCTGAGCTGGTGGTTCAGTCCTTCACTATTAGGGATAGTCGGACTCAAGAAACTAACAAGTTTCGGAAGATCATGTCTCTTATTAACAACGATGTCAAACAGCAATTCATGGCAAGCATATCGATATCTGGGGGAAAAGAACGAAACCTCATCGCCCTTCTCACCATCGACAGCCCACGAATCATATTGGCTCTAGACTACCTCTTCGCATTGCAATCTTTCGTAAATGCAGGGCTTGCCACAGATGAGCCCTTAGCGATTGAGGAAGAAACTGAAGATGACGATGCAGCCAGTTCCATGGATATCATGTCTCCAGAGGATGCTGAATTCCCGGAGAAGAGCCTGCCTGACAGCGAACCTGCTGATGGTGGAATGAACATATCTTTCCGCGTTAATCTAGTGGATGCACAAGTTGTGCTCATTGCCAACCCAGCAATTTCAAGCTCCGAAGCTATTGTGCTTGGGACTAAACAAGTACTCGTATCCAAACAGCAAGCCATGACTTTACAGGTCGACAAAGTTGGCATGTTTCTCTGTCGCATGGACAAGTTCGAGACAAGCCGGCTGAGAATTCTTGATGACTTCAGTATCCAGACGGCATTGGATATTCGAAATCAGGGTACCAAGTCATCGTTGACGAGTATCACGGTTGATATTGAGCCTCTCATTCTCAGGCTTTCTCTTCGCGATATTCTGCTCGCTATGCAAGTCGTGAACCGCGCTTCGGCAATGACTACGGGAGATAGCGATAAGATGGCTGGCCATGAGCCACAAAAGATCAAGGGTGCTACACCGTCAACTAAGCCAAGGTCTAGTAAACCGGCATCCTCAAAACCTCCAGCGAAATCGATCGCAACGACAAAGCGGACAAGCCAACACGGTGCCCCTCCACAGCCGCCTCGACCATTCGGATCTGCCGTGTTGAAACGAGAAGAGATGAATGTCAACATTGAAGGCATTCGAGTCGTTCTTATTGGTGACGTCCACGAAATGCCGATGTTGGATTGGCGAGTGAAGAGATTCGGTATCGACGTACGAGATTGGTCAGGTGCTATGACGGCCGATACCTCTGTCGACACTCTCATCAATGTTTACAACTTTTCCAAGTCGGCATGGGAGCCTTTGATTGAGCCATGGCAGCTAGGCTTTCATATGTCCAAGGACCAAAATCCGGATAAAATATCGGTGGAACTGTACTCACGAAAGTCCATGGAGCTTACTGTCACCGCTGCCACAATCGCCCTCGCGTCAAAGTCGTTTGACTTCCTCACCACAGACGAGGACATCTTATCCAAACCTCGTGGTATCGATGCCCCGTATCGGATCCGCAACTACACAGGTTTCAACCTCGATGTCTGGGCAGAAGGCAAAGACCTTCAAGAAGGGTACTCCGCAAAACTTGAAGATGGTGAGGAGAAACCATGGCGATTCGAGGATCCTTCGGCTGCTCGTGAGAGTCTGTCAACGGACGGTGCTACTGGCGTCCTTGGGATACGCCTTGAAGGAAGCGGATTCGACACTATCCCACGTATTCCGGTGCATCGGGAGGGAGAATTTCTCTATAATCTCAAACCTAAGAAGGACAGAGTCCAACACCGCATCCTTGTCGATGTAAAATTGGGGGCAGACAACGTCAAATACATCACCTTGAGGTCTCCGCTATTGCTCGAAAACAACACGCAGATCCCGATCGAGCTTGGAATTTACAGTCCTCAGGAAGGTCATCTCCTGAAGATTGAAAAGGTTGCTCCAGGTGATGCACGGCCTGCACCTGTTGGGGCTGCGTTCATGCATTCAATTGTTGTTCGTCCTGATCAAGGTTTCGGCTACTCTTGGTCAAACGAACAACTCTTCTGGAAGGACTTGCTTAAACGCCCGACAAGGACTATCACCTGCCGTGGCGAACAGGATGATCAATCTCCTCCGTTCTATTTCCAGCTACATGCTGCATTTGATCGAAAAGATCCGCTTACGAGTGTCTACCCATACATGCGTCTTCGTCTCCAAGCGCCAGTCGAGGTGCAGAATTTGCTGCCTTATGATTTCAAGTACAGGATATACGACAACAACACAAAGAAGGACTGGACGAACTTCCTTCGCAAAGGAGGGGTGAGCCCTGTTCACGTTGTCGAACTTTCACATCTTCTCCTTATCAGCGTGGATATGCAAGATACCCCTTTCAAGCCTAGCAAGTTCGGAATTATCAATTCGCCGGATAGGGAAAGTTTCAGAAGAGAGAAGAGTCTAGAGGTTAAAGACAACAATGACCTGGCACTTCATCTCAACATGCATTTCTTGTAGGTTACCGATGCAGATGACGTTTCCAATACTTACATTACTAGCAATTACCCTGATGGAGGTGGCGCGTTCAAGGTTACAATTTTCAGCCCTTACGTAGTCCTCAACAGAACGGGACTCGAATTGGATGTTCGCGGTAGACAATTCCTTGGACAGACTCGAGGCGCCGCCGGCCAGGGTGTATTCGCAGACGCAGAAAACAGAGATGGGCGGAAACCAATGCCTTTCATGTTCTCATTCCCTACGGAAGACAAGAAGAACAGAGCTTTGATCAAAGTGGGGGAGTCCAATTGGAGCAAACCACAAAGTTTCGACGCCATTGGAAGCACCTACACAGTCACTCTTCCTTCGACCGAAGCTCGATCAGACATGCATATTGGTGTCACTGTTGCTGAGGGCGAAGGGAAATATAACCTCAGCAAGGTAGTTACTATTGCACCGCGTTTCATCATCAAAAACAAGATCAAGGAGGATCTTAACATCCGTGAACCTGGGTCTTCCGATTGGATGACCCTGAAGAACGGAGATCTCTTCCCTCTGCGGTGGCTTCGGCAAGGTGGGTCTCCGCAGTTGTCGCTCTGCTATCCGGGTGTGAACAATCAATGGTCCAGCCCATTCAACATATCAAACGTCGGAAATGTTCACGTCAAGCTCTCGAAAGCGGGTCAGCGTCAGAAATTGATTCGTGTGGACGTCCTCATGGAACAGGCGACTATTTTCGTTCACATTAGCGTGGAGACTAAACACTGGCCGTTCTCATTCAAGAATATGAGTGATCAGGAATTCTTGTACTGGCAAGCTAATCCGAATCTTGATGAGGACGAGGATGATCGTGGTAGTGGCTTCAAACCGATCCGTTACCGCCTTCCCCCGCGAAGCATCATGCCCTATGCCTGGGACTTCCCTGCTGCGAAGAACAAGGAAATCATTCTGAGCGCAAATGGTCGCGAAAGACATGTCAAACTTGCTGAAATTGGCAATCTGATACCTATGAAGCTCCCACCTGGCCAGGGGCAGAATCGACAAAAGATCATCGACTTGAATGTCGTCGCAAGTGGGCCCACCCAGACCCTTGAATTGTCCAACTACAAACCGTCGAAGAGTTTGTACAAACAGAAGTCTGGTACAGCCTCTTCATCTACAACAGGAGGCTTTGAAGTCAAGGATCTTGATACCAGTGTCAATTTCAGGACACAAGTCCGCCTTGCTGGTATCGGAATCTCACTTGTCAATCGCCAACTACGTGAGCTTGTATACGTTACTCTCAGAGACATCGAGATGAAGTACTCCGACTCACCGCTTTACCAAATGATCAATTTGACAGTCAAATGGATCCAGATCGATAATCAGCTCTACGGAGGTATCTTCCCAATCCTGTTCTACCCAAGCGTGGTGCCCAAGACTGGAAAAGAAATGGAGGCACATCCTATCTTCCAAACAAGCATTACCCGCGTGAAGGACGACTCGTATGGCGTACTTTATATCAAGTACTTCACAATACTACTTCAGCAGATGACTCTTGAGATCGATGAAGATTTCATTTTTGCTTTATTGGACTTTGCTAAGATCCCTGGAGCGTCCTGGTCAGAAGAGAAAGAGGGCAAACTGTGGGACGAATCCCTCGATATACCCGAGCCACAACAAGAACAATCTGGACAAGATATCTACTTTGAGCTGCTGCACTTGCAGCCAATGCAGATCGACCTCTCATTCGTTCGGACAGAGCGCATCAATGCGGAAGACACCATGACCTCTTCAAACCCATTCATGTTTGCAGTCAATGTCCTGACCATGTCTATCGGTAACGTCAATGACGCACCGATCAGATATAATGCGCTTTTGTTGGAGAATGCTCGGGTCTCTACGGAGGCACTGACCAACAATATTAAGAGCCACTACGTCCAAGAGTCGCTACGACAAGTGCATGTTGTTATTGGCTCTGCTGATTTCCTTGGAAACCCTGTCGGACTATTCACCAACGTCAGCTCTGGTGTTGCGGACATCTTCTACGAGCCATATCAAGGTCTCGTCAAGGCAGATAGACCGGAAGATCTCGGCATTGGTATTGCTAAGGGTGCGTCAAGTTTCGTCAAGAAATCGGTATTTGGCTTCTCGGACAGTATGGCCAAGTTCACTGGCAGCATGTCCAAGGGGCTCTCTGCTGCAACCTTAGACAAGGAATTCCAGAATCAGCGTCGGATGACTCGGTCGCGTAATAGGCCGAAGCATGCTCTGTATGGAATCACAGCTGGTGGCAATGCATTCGCTAGCAGTTTGGCAAGTGGTATTGGCGGTCTGGCGCGTCACCCCATCCAGGGAGCCGAGAAGGAAGGCGCACTAGGCTTTGTCAAAGGCGTTGGCAAGGGACTTATTGGAATTCCCACCAAAGCTGCAATTGGTGCCTTTGATCTGGCTTCTAACATGGCTGAAGGCGTGCGCAACACCACCACTGTCTTCGACCAAGAAGGCCTAGATCGCGTACGCCTATCTCGCTTCATTGGGCAGGATGGTATTGTTCGACCATACTCCCAACGCGAAGCTCTCGGGCAGTTCTGGCTCAAGACCCTCGACAATGGCAAATTCTTCCACGAGGATTACATTGCTCATCTTGAATTACAAGGCAAGGATATGCTGGTCATGCTCACGTACAACGGCATTATGCTGGTGCGAACCAAGGGGTTGAGGACGGAATGGGATGTCCCACTCAAAGATATCCAGACTATCAGCAAAGAGAGAACGGGAATGAGCATCATCCTAAAGGGCGGAACAAATGGGCCATTCATCCCTGTTGGCGACGAGGAAAGCAGGAATTGGTTCTATAGGCAGGTCGCTGTTGCGGTTAACGCCTATAACGACAAATGGAATGCTAAGGGTTGATTCGGAGATGGTGAAATGGAATTATAGGCAAGGCGGGAAAGTTTGACAACTGTAGTCATGGCTTGGCTTTTGGTCTCGGATTCAGTAAACGGCATAGCGGTTTCGGGTTCAAGTTGCTTGCTTCCTTGCTTTCTCCTTTCCTAGCGGACTCTTCATCGACTGTATATTCCTTTTTTGAACAAACCTCTCTTCTCAGTTTCTGATTGCTTAGATTAGGGTGGTTGGTCTTACTTATGAAATACGGGCATACATACATGCAGGAAGGCGGACCTTTTATTATTAATGAGTATAAATTTGGATTGTTTAAGTTGATTGCATACCCCTTGAACAATGATAATGCTTCTTTTTCGTTGTTGGTGGTCATGTCCGGAAATTGCTCTTTTCTGGCCAGACATACCATTCTAACGTGAACGCACCGGTGCGTGAGAGATAATTACTCGATACCTAGTAGGTACGCAAGCCCCACTCACTCCATGATGACCAATTGGAAACTTTTGTAAATCTGTATATTCGTTTTGTCTAGTCAATCGTCTAGTATACCTCGTCTTCTAGGGTATTTGATGCAATGCGTCGTTGGGATTTATATACACGGTTCCCAAGCATGCAATGGTGCACTCTACTTCCTCTCTTCCTCTCTCCAGAGTTCTGTCCAAACAAAACAATGCAATCCACTCTTCTCGCTTTTTCCAAAAAAAAAAAAACGCCCCAAAATACGCCTATCAACCCCGAAGAACGAACAAACACGCTCATCAATGCCTATGACTATGCCTATGCCTATGCAGAATCCCATGAACAGGGGAACCGAAACTCAACCAACGAGTCTAAAAGGATGAGCCTCCGTGTTAAAAACCCAACGATCCAGACTAACAAGGTCCGGTTCACTAAACACAAGGAAAAAATACTTCAGAGTCTCCGCAAGCCAGAAACTCTCCATACTATCGTCTTTAACCAGGGTCTGGGTGCCGTCTTCTGAGATGTGGGGTTTCATCACGTTGTGGAGGGCGGCGTTGGCGTAGGGTGTTTGGGTGTGGGTGGAGATGGATTGAAACATTTTCCAGGCTGTGTCTTGATATGTGCGATCGCCTGTTATGCGGTACATGTAGAAGACGGATTCGATGGCTTCGGGGCGGAGGATGTAGCGCGCGTCCGAGACGTGGGCGAAGCCTGGGTGGATCTGTTTTGGGACCTCCGGGTCGTAGTCGCAGGGTTCTAAGGTTGGGCATGAGGGCATGGTGAACATTTCTGGCATTATACCGTGCGGTGCGTTGATGTACGTCCAGGTGCATGCGTCTGTCACTTTTTTGCCGATGGAGATGTGCGTGTCGTTGGAGAAGAGGCGGCCTCCTAGGGCGAACATGCCGCCTACGAAACAGACGAGGTGTTGGGCTACGTGGGATTGGACGATGGAAGAGTCGGTGTTGACGCGGACGCTGGTTGGCATTAGGATGTCGGCTTGGTCGGGCACGTTGGGGCGGTAGAGGAGATGCTTGATTACGGCGTCCATGGAGTGCTTGTACATTTCTTTGTACTGGTTGGCGCCGTCTGTGCCGTGGAGGAGTTGGTATGTTTTTGGGAGGTATTCGTACGCTGAGTCGGCCATGGCTCCGAGACTGAATTGGGTTCCATAGGTGAGGTCGGGGGCTTGAACGTCGATGCCTACTGGCCAGAGTCCGGGGATTTTAGTGTTGTTTTGCTGTTCATATAAAACGTTTGTGACGCGAGTCACGGCATCGTAGTACCTCATGTCCCCAGTAAGTTGAGAAAGCCTTGTGAATTCCAGACTGAACGATGCCATCTCCGCAATGATACCACTCGATGCCGCCTCTTGCTTTTGTCCCTTCGATGCCTTGACCGAATCCCACCGCGTGACTGGCATCCGATTCGGCGTATCGAAGCTAGCATATATCATATCTCCAAGTTCCACTGCTTTTGCGAGAAGCCTGCTGTCCTTGCAGCCAGTCAAATCATACGCAGCAAGCAATCCCCCCAGATAGCGAATAGTCGTTTCAAACATATTCAACGTGCTGCCAGGCTTGAAATCAATCCTCGTGACCGCATCAACAGCCTCTTCAAACTCATCATACAGCCCCAGAATCCACAGACTATCGAGGCTATCCACTAACGTAGCCCCCCAACCCCCAAACGTCGTCTTAGATCCACCAGAAATGGGTTGCAGCTCATCTTGCATCCAAGACCGCTCCTTGTACGAATTCCAGGATCGCACAAACGCTGCTTTTACCGCTGCTAGCCGTCTTTTGCGCTCATCCTCATCATCTACAGAAACCTTCTCTTTGGAAAAATCATACTGCACTCTGGGCAATTGGCCCGAATCTTGGGCTCCTGGAAGACCTACAACCTCCTGGACGGGATACTGCGCCTGGATGGTCCTCCAACTGAAGCCGTTGCTACGTGGCAGTAACAGCGAAGGATATGGAGGCCTCGCGGGGCAACTGTCCTGCAGGTCCCCAGACTGTGGCGCAGGCGGGAGTACAGTAAACGGAAAGTACTTAAAAAGTATCAGGGAGAGGAAGATGAAGAGCAGCAACGTGGACCACCTTGCTTGACGGCGCCGCCGAGGATACATGACGGACTCTTTATTCTTCTTCTTTGACGACGATGATGATGATGAGGGACGCATGCCGGGCGTCGCAAACATGACAGATTGAAATGCGAATCGAATGCTGACGTGAAGGAGCCAGATTGGGAACCTCGTGTTGACGCTCACCCCCTGTGCCAGTCCGAGTCCCTGCCTGCGCAGCGTGGAGAGAGCCATAATAAGCTACTCGTACAGGAGACGCGGGACGCTGCACCGCCAGCAGGGGAACAGATAGTGTTTCACAGTCAGATCGCCCGCTGCAGCTCCCTCAACAGCCGGAAGTGGTCGCGTTGGGCCCGACTGGTCACTTTTGCTGGTGGAGACTGATTTGCAGGTCATGTTTCGTCTCGAGTAACAGACCTCGGCGCTATACTCAGCCGGGCGACGTCTTTCTAATGCCAAGCTCTGTCGTTGTTCTCGAAATTCCGGAATCACTCCTAGGGTCCCTTTTTTTCACAAAAAAAATGCATGAAGTGCTCATAGAAGTCTATTTGTTGGGTTTGCATTTCTCTACTTTCTTGTTCTGTAGTGTTACTCGAGCAGAAATGAAGGGAGGCGAGGCACCATCTGTTTTGGGGCAAGCCGAGCCTATTTTGCCTGCAAAACATGGGTACGCTGCCGAGGACCATGATCTCCCGGCAGGAGATGCACAAGCACTGATAACATTATACATAGACCTGAGAGTGAATTATGCGCACAGTGATATAAATATCTTGACCCCTCTACCAAACTTGCCACAAGAAGACTTGTTTAATCAAACCGCATGTTCAGTGGAGGTATGTACAGATAGTAAGTGAACTTTATGCACATGCACATTTGATACTTTTCATACTAATCGGAAATATCAAGAAACAACACCGAAGGGCTAGGACATGATAGGACAAAACATTTTTTCTAATATTCATACAAGATATGAAGTCATTCTAGCAATATACAGAATTTACTCGGCAACCCAGACAGCAGCCATGCCCATACTGTACAGTTATCAGTACTTTTCAAAGCGTATGATGGGATTGATAGACTTACCCTGTACCAATACACATGGATGTGACACCAATCTTCTGTCCCGTTCTCTTCAACTCTGTGAGTAACGTGCTGACCTGTCTAGCGCCAGTGACTCCGAGAGGATGACCAAACGCTATAGCCCCACCCTTAGGGTTGATCTTGTTTATGTCTAGGCCGAGTTCATTAATGCAATATAGACACTGGCTAGCAAATGCCTCGTTGATCTCGTAGATGTCAACGTCGCCCTTGTCAAGACCGGTCTTCTCAAGGACGACTGGGATAGCAGCAGCAGGACCTACACCCATCAAGAGGGGAGGGACGCCGACCACAGAAGCTTGGACAAATTTTCCTACGATTTTTTGTCCGAGTCGCTCAGCAGTGCTTCGCTTCATGAGGAGGACTGCGGCGGCGCCATCGGAGATCTGAGATGCATTACCCGCATGAATACTGCCATCTTTTGAGAAAGCAGGGCGGATCTTCCCCAAGCTCTCAGCGGTAATGCCTTCCCGGACACCATCATCTCTCGAGACGGTGATCTCCTTCTCCTCATCAGTCTTTGGATCTGTCCACTTGACAGTGAGTGGAGCAATCTCTTCATCGAAAAGCCCCTTCTTTTGTGCCTCAACAGCCTTTTGGAACGATGCCGCAGCAAACTTGTCCTGCTCTGACCTAGCGATCCCTTTGTTCTTTGCCATCTTCTCAGACAGTACACCCATAGGCACCTTGCAGTTGGCAGCCTCCTTATGATTCTCGAGCAATTCCGAGAACTCGGTGACCGCCTGCGGCCCATACTGCTGGCTCATGCTCTCCGCACCTGCACCGATGCCAATCTCAATCATCCCACTCTTTATAGCATTTGCAATGTCTACACAGGCCTGTAGCCCACTAGAGCATTGCCTGTTTAACGATTTGCAGCTGGCTGTGACTGGGAACCCCGCGGCAAGGGCAGCGGCGCGGAATTCCGTGGCTCCTCCGCCAGGAGCAAGGACGGTACCAACCGCGATATCTTCGACGAGTTTAGGGTCGATTCCGGAACGTTCGATTAAGGCTCGAAAGGCGCCATGGAGGAGATCAGCGGATGCAGTATCCTTGAAGCCGCCTTTTCCGCCTTTGGTGATAGCTGTACGAAGGGCACATGTAACCACAATCTACATATCGCTTGTTAGCTTCGAAGACATCTCATACTGCAATACACATCTTGCATTGGCATGTAAGCTCAAATCAAGGTAAATTTTTCCTTCATGACAGCATCAGAAGGCACAGCTAAGGCATATTCCGATACAAGCCAACAAGAACAGGAATGAATGTAAGAACATACATCATCTGGATGCTTTTCCAACAAAGACTGTTTCCCCTTCTTGCTCGAACTCGAAGATCCAGCCAAATGATTGCTGACTTGAGACAATCGCTCCTGTGCTGTTAAAAGCTGTCAGCTCGGAACCCAGAGTCGAAGGCTTCGGAACCTCGTCTACTCACCTTGTGAGTTACGGCCCGTTTGGTTTGCCATTTTGAAAAAGAAAAATTTATGATTCTACGTAGGGTCTGGAAGCGAAAGGGTATTGGAAAGAAGGTTAAGGGTCGTGCGAGGTATGACAAGGTAGAAGTAGGTTGGCAGTTAAGCTGTCACATGCGTCCTTTGAAGGCGCACCCAGGCCTGCACGGATCAAACCTGAGGTCATCGGGGGGCTAAAGCGTCGCCGCGCGCCGAGGCAATATCCTACTTTGGACTAGCTTGGCCTTCACATGCGTCACGTGCTTCGGCGTATTCGAACCTTCCAAGGTTGGAAGAGAGTACAATATGGTCAATCTTCAAAAGTCGCAAATCTCGTGAATAACAACTGTCCACCTATATATCCAATACTCTCATTGAAGTGTTTCGGACGTGTTGCCAGGGTAGAGCTTACAAACAGCACTGCAAAGCTAATTCGAACTCATCATCTCGCAGGGCTCAGATTCCGTCTAATGCTACCATATCGAGGATTTCCCGAGGAGCTCTGGCCGCTTGGATCAAAGTAAGCTTGCCATGACATACCGAAACTTGCGAACTAGGTCAATGCCCTAAATATGCCGCGTGGGCGTTACCCTTGTGACCTTCGATAACAATCATTCCCAGACTGTTTACAAATCATTCATATCCTTCCATGAACGCCACGCTTTTCAAGTAGTAATCAGAAACAACATCAGCAAGGCTCATCGTTGCTCTTGCTCTGCATTGCGTAGCCTCCGCTCCAATTCATCCACCACACTATCCCTCTGCACTTCTTCATAACCTGGCGGAGGTTCGGATGGCGGCGAAAATGATTCTTGCTGTGGGCTAGACATTGGACTCGACTTGGGTGCTGCTTCGGGCGAAGAGGTTCCTATCAGGGAATCTCTCGCTATAGGTGGGCTAGGAAGCGGGTCTGATGGCCGTACCACTGTGTGCTGTCGAGACTCTTCATACGCTGGAAGGTCTTCCAAGTGAACGTTATTCAGATTGACGCCTGCCAGAGCACCCTCTCCTCGTCCGTCTCCAAGTTCTGTTCCGTCCCCTGTCGCTAATCCACTGTCTCTTGCGACGTCAACAGCCTGCCGCAGGCGCTCCTTAAGCCGTTCGAATGTGGTAGAAAAGTCGAATGCCCCCCCTTCTTTGAACTCCATGGTGACTTCGAGTTGGCTATGTTCAGCCGGTATTCCGCCGCCAAATACGGGCTGGATTAAAGCCTCCCATTTGTTCGCCCCGAACCAGGGTGCTGTGACTCGAGAATCTTGGACGTTGAGGATTGGTACGGCGAAGGACTGGAGGTCGGGTGTGGGGGCAACAGGTAGGTAGATGACCTAGTATCTCGCAGTGAGCTTTAAGCATAGACGTTTGGACTCAGCAGCCAGCATACCCGCCGATTTGTGAGGTAGACGATTCCTGATTTGCACTGTACAGAATATGCTTGACTCGGTGGGTTGCGATTGCTGCTCTGAAGAGAAAGGGTTGTGCGTGGAGGAGAGACGTAGAGCGTCTGTTCGCCGGGGAGAGGGGTGTAGCCGCCCGCCTCAGCGAGCATAACCCAGCTATTCTTCCGATTAGATTTGTCCTTGAGCACCTTCATGATGGCGCCGACAGAGTGTATCTGGCCGAGGGGTGTGATCTGCACCCCAGGCTCTCAGACCAGGTCTGTTTTGCGGGGTAGGGTAAGGTAGGGCTGGTGGAGGGTGGCAGGGAAAGGGAGGGAGTTGTTGTGAAGCTAGGATACTGACTTTATGGACATGTTGCTCCAACTCTCGTGACAAGGTTTTCGAGATTGTTGGGGCAGCCGTAATCCGTAGTGAGGGCTGGCTTGAGTGTCCTGCAGCGGATCTTGCGGCCCCCAAGTCGAGGTGCGTTGGCTGCAGTGAGGCAAGGCTCAAGCTTGAAGCACGAGGGGAAACGGTTTAGCCGTTCGGGAGGGTGGGAGCGTCGCGGGCGTCGCGGGCGTCGCTGGATGATCTAGGCGGAGCCCAAGCACCCAAGCACTGCAAGCACACGAGCCGGTGATGTTCTGTCCAAGGGAGCGGGCCGGCGTCCGTTGTCGAATCAGCGATATTCTTGCGGCTAAAGCGCAGCTGCAAGTGATGCGGCCCTTTGCGGGATGAGGTTTGGGAAAACCTGTGGGCACGGCAGGGCAGCGGGGGCTTGTACGCTTGCACACTTGCACGCTTGCACAGCTTGCTTTTGGGCTCTTGGTTGGAGGGCACGGGAGGGTTAGAAGGGGTTCGCCTGCTGGTGGCGGCCGAAGAAGTGCCAATCGCGGCAACTCAAAATATTGCCCCTCTGCAAGGGGACTTTTTATCCCTCTTTGAGGCTGGCAAGGCTGGTGGATGGAGGGGTGGGAAGAGGGAGCAAGGATTCGTTTTATATCCTATCGAGCGAGTGCCGTTGTATAGACGAGTTCTCGATGTTTGGCGGGCGAGTAAGGTAGGCACGCACGCACGCACGCACGCACATACGTAGGTCACCCAAGCGTGTCAGGGTTTAGGCTTGCCATGGCCAGGGAAAGCGATGGCGATTCGACCGCATCCTATGACGGTCCCGTGATAGAGCCTGCGTCTGATGACTGCCTGCCTACCTACCTGAATAAGTACCTAGCTACGCGTCCCGGCCAAATTCAATCGGAGATACATGATGAGTCTTTGTGGCAAAATGCTTTTCAATGATTATCGATAATATTCTTGCATGGCAAATTGCAGCTTTCCTGCTGCCCACTTAAGACAGAGATTACTTTAATAGTACTGATAACATAATCATACAATAACCATCACCACCAACTCCACCATCGCGATTAGCATATTAAAATGCATCATTGGATGAGTAGTGGATTGTCCTGGAGTTGCGGCGTACACGTATGCTCATGCTATGAGCAAACAGAAAGTCCCAACCGAGGAGATTGATGTCGCGAAAGTGAGATCGCATCGGAGACATGTGGACTTGATGGTTTCGTCCCGCAATATCAACTGGCGTAGGGAGTGCTTCGTCAAGATTAAAGAGGTTATAAACCTTCTTAATATTAGTAATTTAGGAATACTTATGTAGATAGATCTTACCTCTTTAGATACATAGGTGAGTGGTGCTCCGGTGTCCACGATGAAGAACAACCAATGTGAAACATTCCCTCGAGTCATGACGGCTGGAAAGATGGGTCGCTTTTTCGAACCATATGCTACCCCTTGAATCTACTCCGGCACTGCAATACGTTCAGACGCTGTCGACTTCTGCAAGTAGTTGATATTAAGCACTTTAGACTGCCCATTTCGCAGATCCTCATTTGACATGTCGGATAGTAAGACGTCATAAGAGTTTGCATCTGGACCGCCTATGTCATGAACGTCGATGAGTTCCCCGCGTGCGATTGCTTCTTGCTCAACTTCTTGGTCGAAAAGCTGTTGCGGGTTGGGCATAGACTGAAATCTTTTTATTTAGAAATCATAACCGTTCATCTTTTTCTGGGGAGCGTTTCGTACGGAGAACTTCGATACTTGAGATGGTAATCCAGAACGAATTAATGGACGTAAGCGCCCACGCATAGCGAACGATATCTATTGCCTTAAAGATGAGGCCATTGTGAATTGAGGTGAAGGTTGTTGTGGTAGAGAAGAAGTGGGGGCCGAAAGGCCATGGGGGCGTTTTTAATTGGTGTGCTTACTAAGCGAATGCCCATATTACAATTACACTACAATCACTCCTCCAGCTTCTTCCATATACCAGTCACTCTGGCCAGAACATGCCCATTGCCCATCAAGTCAACCCACGAACCCGCTAACCCTGCAAATTTCCAAACTGCCTCATCGCCTCGATCAGGAGGTTCGTTGGTGATGTGGACTAGTCCCGCGGGCTCTTTACCTTCCCACTGCTTCCACTGCAGTCTCGCCGTCGTCTGGTTGTTGATCTGATCATAGAAGGTCAGCCCAGCGATGTAGCCAGACCCAGGGATGTACGCGATATCAATCTTAGTAATGTCCACGTTCCCAAGCTCGAGGAACTTGAAATTGGATGAGTCCTCCGAGTCGCCGTGATGCACATGGCCGAGGAATTGGACGCACCCATCTGCTCCGACATCAGTCGTGCTATCATGATTACGAGCCAGACCAATGGCTCCAATGGCATTGTCAGCCTGCTTCAAGCCAGCTTTGGCAGACCATCCCCTCCAAGATGAGAGGCGATAGCGATGGAGCGAGATTCGCCTCAACGGATCATGACCCTTGGAGCCCCTAGGTTCCGTAAGTTCTAGAGTGCTGAAGTCTTCGTACTTGCTGGCCATGCCAAATTTGTTTCTCAAATCACTATCACTGGCCTTGGGGTCGCCAACCATGTCTGGTTCAAACCACATGTTGTCCTCGTTGGCATACGCAACAGTCTTAAGATATGCTCCATCTGTAGACAGATCGGAGAGAATATCGTTATGTATTGGAACGGGGAGGCGCTCCTTTAGCACTTGAGGATATGCGTAGTTGGGACGTTTCATGCGGGTCGACTTGGTCTTATCGTCGTACTCTGCATATGCGAGGTGGGGATGGTCAACAAGTCTCGAAGCCTACTAAAGTTAACATTGATGATGAATACTCTGTGCTAAGATACTTACCTCTTCGGTAATCAATGTCATTGCCTCCCTGCACAGCAATCTAGCCTCGTTCAAAGCAAGTGGTTCCGGCGGAATTGCGTCCTTGCGCATATTGTTCTCATAAAGGTTCCATCCAAGCCCGCCCTCTTCCACATCGAAGGTAAAGGCACGCTCTATTCCGGATGATTCTGTCGCCTTATCTTGACAGGGCGATGTGGAAAGGGCCGAACTTGGACTCGCAGTACAACCATTTTTCAAAAGCCCCTTTGTTAACACTGGAGAGACGTTCTTGGTGGGCTTCTTATCCAAGCTCTTACTTGCTAGGCCTGGTCGAATCTTATATTTGGAAGGGTTCTGCAACACTATCGAAGAGGTTAGTAATTCTCTATGAACTGTGAGCCACATGTGTACTTACTTTCTCCTATTGTCTTCCACAGTTTCTTGTAGGTCATCAAGGCGTCGAATAAGTCTGCAGTGTACAAAGAGCAAGGTACATAATTTAGTATAATCACAGGCTCTTGATATCTTTGCTTGCCGTCCTTGTTGTTCTCGCCACCTTTTTGGTTACGGGAATCACTCTCCCATATTCGCCGTTCTTCGAGAAGCCTGCTCCACTTCCAGGCCTGGAAAGATCTCAGAGACGTGTACCGCGTTAAGATAGCTTGTGTTCTGGCAGATGAACGGGCCACCATGGAAGGAAAAGCGTTTGCCACTGCGACAACGCTCTTGATGGTCCACGGTACTTTTGGTTTCTTGATTTCACCTCCTCCAATCCAGTTCACTGAAACCGAGATTTCTGTGTTTTTCATGGCTTCGTTGTGCTCCTTTTCGACGGCTTCTTGTGCTCCAATCTCCAGGGTGGGTGGACCGACGGCGAGCTGGATATCGACGGCCTGCTTGACGGCCTTGTGTTTGCTCTTGTCATTGAGCTTGATGGATATGATAGCATTGAACTCTCCACCTTCGGTGAAGCCCGATATGAAGCTATCTCCGTATACTTCTGTGAAGCGATCAAGCGGCAGGCCGGGGATGTCCTGGAATTCCATGTCTTCGATTGGAGCATGAGTGTCATTAATAACAGTAACGCTCACGACATAGTTGAGTTCACTGTCCAGCACTTTGTTTTCATTTACAAAAGAGGCATTGCCGTTACCGTGAATGGTTCCGTATTTTATCGACATTGATGTTGATATGTTGAGGGCATCCATGATATCGCTCACATTCTCAATGGCGCGAGTCGAATAAGTCACACTCTGGCTTGTGTTTGGCGCAGGACCAGTAGGTAGCTCAAAGGGTGCTTCGCCCGAAGGAGTGGAGACAACTTCGATTGCAGTGCCTAATTCTACGTTGGGAGTCGGCGGTGGGCTGGGTTTGGCACTGTTTACATCGTCTGGTATTCCGTTGATTGTAACGACTGGCACTTCCGTAACTGATGCCTCGGGAGTGGGGTTTGGTGATGCTGGAGGGGTTATGGGTGTTTTAGACGCTGGTCTAGTTGGACCCAGGTTCGTTTTGGACTTCGCTGTATTTTCTTTAGAGCCGACTTGAACAGCATTTTCCAATCGGATTTCCTGAGTATATGTATTGAAACCCTGCCCAACCTAGTTGACAATATCAGATAAAGTTCTCATTTGATAGTCCATTACTTACGCGCATAGAATTGTTATAAGGCGCTGTGAGCGACATCCTCTCTCGTTCTACGTCGTCGCGGAATGAACGTGTTATCGCTATGCAGAGGTATGATAAAGGGTTTAATCCTAATGTGGGAACGTTGAGCTATAACGTGGGAAATAGAGGCGAAATAAGCAAGGAAATTAAGATTGAGAGACAAGACTAATACAAAATCAGATAATAAATTCGGAAAGTGGGTGATACGCATGAGTCGCAAGGTATGTACTTATAGGAGGTTAGCCCACACGTCCGGACTTATAGCCAGTACATTGCTGCGCTTTCCAGTGCCACATTGGAATGGGGCGTTTGTGTCAGATATTTAGAGAACAAGGCTGGGGCCCTTGTACCTTGTTACCTCTGGGGTGGATATCGGCGGCTATTCTCCCAACACACGGATCACAAGTGTAAGATTGTAGTGGTGTTCCGCAACTGCAAGCAATCGCCTGATACATCTCTCAACGGCTTTTGCGGCACAGCAACAGGTGTTCGCATGGTAAGGGGCGCTCTGACAGGTAGGGCCTTAGCTGAACGTCTATTGAGTGGCTCGGCTGCTAAGTGCATTCTCAGCCTCACGCTGGGACCAAATTGGCAATGGACCTGGGGTTAGTTGGAAGGAATAGTGAATGGCTGCCTGTCGGACACCTTACACATAGTCACCATGCAATGGAGATTGCTTTGCTCGACCCCTCAGCGATGGCTGGCTGAATTCTAACGCAGGATGCAATAGCGGCCATCGATCGGTCCCCGATCACCAACTTGCAGGGCTTTGGGCTTACATAGTTGCAATGGTACCTCTTGTAGGCTATAGGCAACCCCAAAGTGCGGGTTTTAGGCTCGCTCTAAGGCTTTCAATTGTGGCGGATGATGTGAGATACTCTGCAAAGGGCCACCTAAAAGACAGATCTCGCTCGAGAATAGCAAACGCAGGTGCAGAGCACACGAGGCATCCGTCTGAGGAATGGGCGTAAAGAAGTGAGATGGTACCGCATGACGGACTTCTGGGGCGTAGGGCACAGATGTACCAGGGTAGAGCTGATTTGTTGAGCACCTAACACCAAGACTCTTTACGGCAATGTAGCTCTATAAGGTGTAACAGTTATGTCAGTAGAGTATGTGTAAATGCCGCTGCGAACGGAACCATTTGGCTAGCAAAAACGCGGGATAAGGATGGACTTCAGGGGGCCCCCAGGTCGGGTGAAAATGAATTTCACGTGATCGGGTTCGGGCCAACGTCGGCCGATCCGTCAACTACGTTCGATGACGATTGCGACGCGACCTGAGCAACTTCAACTTACCACACCATGTAATGTAATTCTAATATGCATATTCGCATTCCCACCCTCTTCCGCATTTGGTACAGCACGACATACACTGTCCTCTTCTTCATCCTTATTATTCTACTAGCTGTGACCTTAGGGGACACAATATACCAGTCCGTCCGTACCAATGAGCTTCAGAAGATCTTCGTTGTCGCCGGCGCGTACCTCCTCACTTTCCTTATAACCCTTCTCGTTTACTCGACCCGACTTTACACCAATCGGAGCGTACTCCAATCTATTCCGAAACCATACATACCAGTTGAAGATGGCGAGGTGGGAAAGATGGTTAGGCGAATGATAGTCAAGGCATTAAGGAGAAGTGCCATCATCGCTTGGGATTCGCGACCTAGAGATGTCTTGCCCGAAGCACCTGGTACTGATGATGCGAACTCAAGACCAACGACGGCTGAGCGCTCCCACAAGAGACGAAGCCATGCTCCGGAAACAACAATCATACCCGTGTCACCACAATCACTGCCTTGGGGTCATGTATCGCATCCAGGTTGGGCATCTCCTTCATCGCCTGATCTACCTGAGTTGCAGTATTGGAATGTAATCACTGAACTCCCCAACCTTATCGAAGCAAAGGCAGTGTCTCTAGCCCCCCCGGATTCAGCTGTAGAGGAACAAATAATCGATCGCGACAACACCCCGATGCTACCAGATGCACAAATAGTGGCGCTCCTTCAACGGCCACGGGCGATGGGTCTTCGTGACTATCTAAGTCAATTGGCATCATATGGCCTAATCAATCCCCCCGATCTCGCTCCGAAATTCCTTCAACAGTATGAATATGCACGGTTCTCGGCGTGCCCGCTTTCGGAAACAGAGTTTCGCGATCTTATGTCGGTGTTTGCGGAGATGCTCAATGGTATGAGCGAATTAAATCTAGCAATCCTGGAAGTTGCTCGCTTGCAGAATATTGGATCGGACACGCGGAGCTTGGCTGCATCGGACACATCGAGTAGTTCAATGATATCAGCAATGCAATATCGCACTCCTCGGGATTTTGGTCGATCTGAATACTCTCGAGACGGCATATCGTCTTATCGGGATGGATCAGAGAGTCCACAAACTTTACGCACTGCATTATCTCAGCCGCGACAGCTGAGATCGAGTTCTTATGATCTACCTCGAACACCATCTAATGGATCACTGAGGTCAGGGGTAGGATCCGTAAGAATTAGACCAGTTCAGCGAAGTCCGTCGACTATTTTACCTAATTCTTCATCGTCGTCATTAAGGTCCGCAGAATCGGTGGTCAGGTTGCATTCAAGTCCCCCAACCTAACCTTCTCAGTGGCTAGATTACGGGATCGATCCAGATATATTGTAAGAGAACATGGTCGCCTGTAGACACATTAAGAGCAGGTGTCCATGGGTCAAAGCAACTTGGTAGGTGGTCGTGACAAAAATGATTAACGGGCAATGATTGTTACATGTAAATAAGGTCTGGCGCTTTCAGCTCAGCTATGATACCCAAAGATATTGTTTAATAGTAAGAGTTCTCAATAATAGTGTTATGCTCTGCAATGCTCTGCACCCCTGGTATGCCCTGTTTGTATGCATCTGTCACGACTGAATGCGATTTGGCAAAGTATAAAATACACTATAGACCTCACTACTTTCGAGCTTCTGCGTTTCGACCCCCCACGCCCAGATGCCTCTCAGGAAGACATGTTGGGTTCTCGAATCAACGCCACATGGGTCTCGCTCCCCTCTCCGCCGTATTTGCTCAAGTCCTCGATAGTTTGACTTCCTTTCTCCGAGAACCCAAGCCTCTTATACAAGCGCATTGCATCGTTGTCACTTGCTGTATCAAGATACACGACAAGTCCCTTATCATCAGCTTGAGGGAAAATCCATTCAATGAGTTTGGAAGCCAGTTTCTTGCCCCGAAAGTCGGGGTGGGTAGCTATATTCTCCAAAACTTCACACTATGTTTAGTCTACGAGTTGTTAAAAGGACTTTCCAGACAGAGGATACCTACGGAAATATTTCTTTTCTCCTAAGGTACGTTCGCGGAGCCTGCGCAATCCAACGGTAAACTCCATGATCAGATCTTTGTTGCTGGACTCGGGTAATTTGTTTCTATAGGCTTCGTCCTCGAATTTCTCCCTCTCCTCTTTCTCGGCTTGCGTTTCCATTCTCGCATTCGCATCTTCGCCCTCGTCTTCTAGAGGAATGCTCCATTGCGCAACCGAAGCAACTTGTTGGGTAGTCGGGTGTCGAGCCACGATAAACTTTATGTTGGGTTTCGTCATATGTTGTTCAATGCGGGGTGCCATCGCCTCGGCAAGTGAGGCTGGCTCGACGTGACCAAATTGCAATTGCGTGAATGGTGAGGTCCATGAGAGTGAGAAGAGGGACGCAATGGCATGCGCCTCGGAAGGTCGTGCCTCCGATATATCATAGATTGTAGACATCTTGTTAACTTTAAGCTTAGGGTGGGTTGAATTGTTAGGGATTCGAAAGAGGCTGATATTGTTGGGATTGTTGTTCCAAAGATGATGTAGAATTTGAAGATCACCACAATGAACTTAGTTTAGATGGATAACCCGAGTACCTGCTATAATAAGTAAGCGTGCGACCTTTCGCGATGATGTTCTCTGGTTAGTCTTATGCTACGCTACCATAATTGCGAACTTGCCCATCTTCGAGTACATGAAATAAGATTGGCCATTTCCCACTGTACCTAGTGTTCTATTTTCTAGGGTACAGAATTCTTGTAACTCCTATAACAACACTATACAAAAGCCTCAAGCTTTCACTGGCGATAAGTTATCTGATACACCATTTCTAAGAAGCAACTTCACATGCCAGTTACTCAAAGGCTGACCAAAGGGAGAGCATCCTTGCGATTCTTTGGACTTGAACTATGTGGTGTGTATGTCGACCCAATTTGGGTACTCCGAACGTCATCTGTTAATGAATGAGCAACAGTACGTAGAAATGTAGCACTTGACTCGCCCATAGTGTCATCTTGAGAATATTTTCGAAGGTGTTGCTTTCACATTACAGGAGTATCCAAACCAAAGCCACTTCCTTAGAACGTCGCCCGTGAACCCAAGAGTCTGGCGTGCGGCTGCAAGATGCACCGATAGAGGCACTATGGGTTTAAGCAACAGGATCTGTATCAACAACATATGCCGTATTACAAAACTTGTGAATATTGAAAAACCGATTTAATGGAGTTTCCGGAGTTCCGTGGCGGAGCATTGCCGCTGTGCTCATCCTGGTCAGCCACTCGAGTGGGTGTCCTTGCGCCCTTTGATGTTGGTAAAATCGGCCCCCAACTCGGCACGCGGCCGGAAAAAAAGGCCGCACACCGAAATGTCTTGGTGAAAACGATTTATATGAGAACACCACTAAAATCAATTTTGTAGATACATTTAAGCCCCATATCACCACTTTTTAACTCTAATATCAAAATAGTAGATTCCTAGAATAAAATACCCCATGAGACGCCTGTAAAAGTAAAGGTTCGCGGCGTAATTAACTACATAGAAGCCTATAGTATTCCACACTTAAAAGAAGACGTATTTCGATTTAATAGAGTCTCCTATCACTAGGGCTAGGCCATGATTTCTAAAGGATCTATTAATAGACGTCACTATAATTTAGATAGAGGAGAAAATAGAGGAAGGCCCTCTAAAATATTAAATAAGGACCTAAAAGAGATGGATAGGATTCTTAAAGAAGTAGGATTTAAAGGTAGGGCTCTTTTATAGGTTAATCTTACTACTAAAGTAGGTATTAAAGGCGTTTATAAGGACATAATTCACACTACTATAGGTAGTATAGACTATTATAAATATGTGGCCTATAAGAAAGGATAGGTATCTAAGAATCTCTAAAAGAAATAAGTTAAATAGGTAAAGGTAGCCTTAGAGTGACGACCTAATGAGAAGGATTAGTAGACTATATAGTTCTCTAATAAGGTCTATTTTACTCTTAGTCTATAAGGTAGAGTCTATGTGATTAGGAAGCCTAGTGAGCGCTACTATAGAGACTATATTTAGTATAAAAATAAGCCTATAGAGAGAGAGAAAGAGATTAATAAGATCTATGCATAGGCAGCTATTAGATATAACTTTAAATCACCTCTATGTTTCTATAAGATCTCCTCTAATAAGAATAGTAAAATAACGTAGAAGGACTACATCTTATAGATTCTTAATCCTATTATTAAGCCTTAGTTAAAAGGACCTCTCTTTATTCTTAAGGAGGATAGAGACTCTAGCTATAGGACTAGTGACGTTAATCTAGTTTAAACATAGAAGAAAAATCATAGCCTTAAGTACTATTTTAACTACTCTTAGTCACTAGATCTCTCACCTATTAAGAACTATTAGTAACCACCTAAATAGTACGTTAAAAAGTTCCTATATTAGGATGAATAAGATATAAGAGAACTAGCTCTTAAAGGATAAGAGAGAGTCTCTTAAGAGTTCATAAATATAAGAGTTAAATTAATGCTATAGAGACTTAAGGATGTGATATAAATAGACGGTTAATTAACAGGATATTAAGTTCTCAACGCCTTAAAACAGACCTATATAGAATTTACAGAGAGACGAACAGCCTCACATTATTCAAATACTATCAAATGAATGCTTAAAATTAATTTTAGTGGTGTTCTCATACAAATCATTTTCGCCAAGACATTTCGGTGTGCGGCCTTTTTTTCCGGCCGCGTGCTCGGTACCTACTCGAACATAGCAGTGGCGCTAATGGCATATGCTACTTGATTTTCAATTGCTTTATCATAATTCTTGAACTTAAATTCAATCATATGGAAGCTGGCATTGCTTGCGACTTGTTCCCATCTTGTCCTGTAAACCCTCTTCTTAATCAAGCAATTCTTTACTCATCTTGTTCCATCGAACCTAGGTTCAGTTCAACGAGCAAGATCAGACGGGCAGCCGCTCGTGCTACAACAAAGATCCAACCACATGAATTGCCCCCAACATGCATATCTATCAGTATGTTGTAGCATTTCTCGTACCTGCGCCTGCCCAGTGGGTCGGGCCGCAGCCTGGCCCCAGTCTGGATGGCCTGAATCCGAAGCTGCTCTTTTCGCAACCAAGTACATTGTTAGCCGCGGCTTAGCAATTGACACGAGTAGATTCGACGAGGGACTATGTTGAGATCCCTTGTTTTCCAGTTGTTCCACTTCGGACAACATTGTCTTTCAATCCCGGCGTTCTCTTCTGATTTTATGTGTAGCACTAGCTGATGTAGTCAGAATCCTAATTAAAGATATTAATTAAATAATTGTTTAGTAAATCCAAGTGTTCGCTGTGCTGTTTTTACTCTAGCTTTCCCTTTGAAGTGGCTGTTATACTCTGGTTTCTGATTGTTGTATATATCGCTATCTTTACCTCTTGTGAAACTCGACTTTGATCACGTCGAGCGCATGTTAAGGTTATATTCTTCTGATTACAACATCAAAGGCTTAATCAAAGTTGAGATGGGATTGACGATATTGCGAACTTTCGTACTTACTCTAACGTGCAACCTCACCACATGGCACCATTTACAGATGTTGGTTAGATTCAAGACCCTATTATATCGGGACGATGCCTAGTCATTCGTACTTCGTGATCGCTGGGGTCTTTTTGACCTCATCGTATGTGATACACAACATCGCACTTTGCTAAATATTCTTGATCGCAATGAGTCCTGTTTAGTTCTCCGATAGGAATCGATAGCAGATGACTTATATCCCGTCTAGGAACAACTACGTCGTTCTCGCCGTTTCTGCTCTAAACAGAGCTGATCGCAACATGCTCATACGATCTGCAGACGGGATGCTGACATTTGTTATTTCCCCTCGGATCGAGGGCCCGATATGGTCAAAGCCAAACTGGTCATGTAACTACTCCCTCCCTGCATGAATACATAACCTTATTCCAACGCAATCAATTTTCCGTTATCTTTGCTTGAAGTGATGATCGCGGGAGCTATACTTCAGCCTTCGGTAGGTGAATGGATCACACTGTAGATCATATTCAAGATTCCACGAAAGATACTGAGGAATGTAAGTTCTGTTAAATGTTCATTCTGCTGACATGGTCAATCTAAGACTTTACTAACTTTTTCTACAGGTGCTTCGCTTAAAACTAGAATCGCTGAGAGTATACAAGTTTTTGAATGAGTTTGAAAGTAAGAACCACTTTTTTCCAGGGAATTATTGCAACTGGAATTAACTTTTGAAATTATTTTGAAAAGAAAAACATTATCTTTTGACCCGGCCTATGTAAAATGAGGTTTCTAAAGAGAGTATCTCAAAAAGAGCGACAAAAGGTGAACAAAGTTCGTTGTCCTCAATAGTAGCGAATGGATAAGAGTGTAATCTATACAGAGCGAATGTAGACAAACCCTAACATATATGCGTCCTTATTGCATCGCGCTAAATGCGGAGAAAGTTAAAGAAGGTGTGCCGCCTCCGCTCCCCCCTTGTGTCAGCTCCGCCCACAGCTCGTCGCCAGCGACTTTGTAATCATCATTACTCGGGAAGAAATCTAGCGTCTTTCTGAACTCTTCTATGGTCTTCAGCTTCAGCATCTCAATGACTCTTCTGAGTGTCTCCAGAAACCAGGGTCTCCAGGGATTGGAAACATCACAAGACTCAACGCAGTAGAAGACCGTAGCCAGGATAGGCTCTAAGCCTCTTCCACGCGGCCATGTGTGATAGCCACCAGTACCTTCCAGTAAAGACCTGACGCGAGAAAATACGGGATCATGATGCCCTCGACTGACGATAAGTCCAAGCTGTGACTTCATATGACGAATGGTTGCCCAAACAAACAGCGGAAGCCCTGCGGCCCATACCCTAAACATTGTACCTGATTCTTGTCCTGAGTTGCCCGAAGGCAACGAGGGAATCCAAGGTTCGTCCGCCTGAATATTGACCACATTTTGTAACGTTTCAAAGTAAAGATTGCTTAAAGTCCGAGGATCGATCTCTTTATACCACTCAGAAGAGGTTGCCAGGCCGAGTCGATGTAGACGAACCACAATGTCAAAGACGAATGAACTGTTCTTCGGAAATCTTTTCACAGTTCTCCATGAACGGATCTGAGCGTCGTCGAGGAATGCTAGTGAGAAAGCTGTAGTATCCGGAAACATCGGCGGTGGGAAATGAGTAGGCGCCCGTAAAGCCCCTGATAAACAGTATTCGGTCCTAGTCACTGCGTTAGTACATTGAGTCTTTCTTACTTCTGTCTGAGCACCAACCAAGTGAATGTTCTCTGAAGCTCAAAATCCACTGTATGGATTCCACCGTGCGCCTCAAGCAGTTGTTGAACTGCCTCCAAATGCCCTTTTGCCTGTTCCCACTCGGACTCGACGGCCTTAACCAATTAGTAATGCTGAACAGGGTACAGGTAGCGCGGAACTTACACATCCAAATGCTAGTAAACTCACTGCAAAAATTATTGACTGGGGAATTTCGTTGCCGCAGCTACCCAGCGTATCCTTGACTATCCGCACCACTTCTCCCTTTGAGTTCAAAGTCTCAAAACTTGGTTCTATATAGCCGTTTCTTTTGTCACGGACAAGAGAGTCGATATAAAGTTGGGCGCAACTTGAAACCTCGTCTCTCGGGGTGGTAAATCCAAAATCAAGTGCAAAGGGCTGTTCGTGACCTAATTCAGGAGGAGACTAGTTAGTATCGACTCGGGAAAAAGGTAAATGCGTCATAGTTTAGACACTGTATAGAAGTACAATGTCGTTGGGCACGCTGGGAACGTACCAGTACTACTATGTTCGCCAGACTGGAATGGCCTGAATGTAGAGAAGCCAGAGAATAAGGAGCCGACATTTGTGCCTGGGATTTGCCCTTCCTCTGCTCCTGGAGAACCGGCTGGGCTGCGTTGCATCTCGCGGGATGCGGACCGGCTGGATCTTGCGCGTTGTTTTCCCTTTCGCCTTTCGCCTCCCGCAACCTGTAATGATGATTCTCCAGAAGACTTTCCAAGACGCTGCTGTTGTTGGAGATAATTTTTCATGACATGACTCCGAACTGTCTTCAATTTCTGCCTTGTAGCCGTCGAGCTCTCTTCACCAGTAGTCATAATAAACTCATATTGGGTGGGCGAAGGCGTTCTAGAGGGTTTACTTTGCGCAACTCGTAGTCGATTTTGGTCCTCAGGTGGGTTGTCTTCGGTCGGATTCTCTGGCGAGCCAGCAAAGCTTGATTGAAAGGAGTCTTTCTCTGGATTTCTGGCCATGTTTCCGTAGTCTGAGAGTCTGTTGGTGTTGTTGAGCTATAGTTAACCGTGGGGGCATGTTGGGCTTTATAACTTAGATCGACTTGAGACTGATACAGGAGGGTGATATGTTGTAGCCGTCTCAAGCTATTTTGTCTTGAAATCGGCGGGAAAATTACCCGCATCATCCTAGTTCAACCCCCGATGGGACTCGGTACAAGCAGAGAAAAAGTACACTATTCCAACATTCAGGTTACCAAGGGCTCAGGACACACCTTCAGCCCTGCATTCGGCTGCATCATTTCAGAACCCTAGCATGAGTCGAGTGATTGTCGATCCAGGTAGCACCAAGCCACCCCCAAAGCAGGAGCTCGAGGGCACTGCAATTGGACGCGGGAGGCGGACGATGCGGCTACTAGCACGTGCCGCGCATCTCGTTCCGTTCCCTCTGTGATGTACAGGGCGGTCTTGGAAAAGTGATTGGGTTGGGGCTAGGGCCATGGGGCGGGAACTCAGCTGGGAGCACTGCCCTTGGCGTGTAGGTCGAGTGCACTTATGACGGAGTTCTCAGATTAGGTGAATTGCATACTCCTTCAATGACAACCTCCGCGAATTGCGAAACAAGAGTTGTGCTGGAAGTGGGAGCCGGGGACGTTGAAGAAATCTCAAGTCAGCGAGCCAGCGAGGGAAATGGTCACTGTCACTGTCGCTTAACTATTGATCCTTCGCGCAAGGTTGGGGAGTGGGGCTGACACAGCCTCGTTACAAAACATCGTATTGGGAAAATGCCTTCAAAAACTGGCTATTAGCCTCATCGATTCCTTACGCAGGCCCTCGATAGCCTCAATCGCCAGTAATACGAGGTAGGTCGCATGGTTGGGGACGCTCTGGCTGGATCTTCACCCTTGAAGATGACATAATCCCAGCTTCAACGGCAAGGCATATTAGCATCAAAGATGATCGGAACAATTATTCTGCACTACTACCGGGCAATTCTGCACTCTTTCGGATATATGTATTCTCCTAGATTGATCCTATTCTAGCTGTGCCTCAATTTTGCGCCGTAACGGGGCGTACCTTTCAGCTCTCACATATCTCAGGGCGTTAGCCTCTTCATGCCAACGCCGGTTTCTCACTGAGAGTTCCGCCGTTCACACTCGAAATTCCGCTCCACACGAGTTGCTTCGGAACGAGCGGTTGGATAGTCTTCAACCACACAGTCTCATATAGTCCCGGTGTTCCATCACTAGCTTTGCTTGTGGGTTCAAGACTGCCCCATTGTTTGGAATCAGTGCAGCACGCACTGTTGCTTCCCCAGAATGGACCAGCAGCCCATGCTGTCCACCCAATGTAGACTTCGTTGGTATCCATGTATTTGATCATATCGGATAGCATCTGCGCGCATTGGGTCGTGTTGCTGCCACCAAACTCGGTAATCATTGCCTGACACCATGTCAGCTACTCGGCCGAAAAGAAAGTGTAGAAAGAAGGATTCATACCTTATACTTGTTTTGTTTCAGCCAGTTGGTAACGCTATCCAGTTTCGATGCAGGCTGCTTGCAGGCTGCATGACTTCCGCTGTAGTCTTCATCCAAGTATTCGTGAATATCGAATGCTAGATTGTTCTCCGGATCCTTCAACTTGGTCAATTGAGTATTGGAATCACTGCCTTCTGTCCAAGCATGTCCCCCACTCCAGCTGTTGCCGGGTGCAATGATGAGTTGTTTGGCCCCAGACTTTCGGATTGCATCGATTGCGGCTTGGTTGTTGCTAATAACGAGTGATGTCTTCATATCATGCGGCTCGTTCATCAGCCCGAAAATGACCTTCTCGTTATCCTTGAAACGATTCGCAAGCTCTCCCCAGAATTCGCCAAATTGAGCAGTCGTTGCGGCAGTCTTGTCTGCAGTGTCGCCAATGATGCTTCCAGTCATTGGCTGTTGTGATGGATCATTATATCGCATGTCTAATTTGTAAGCACGGCGTGCATAGTTCCGCGGGTGAGCCCTTACAGTTGTGAGGATCCAAGATACAGTAAGCACCCTTCGTCTTTGTAACATAGTCCACTGCCTCTTTGAAATAGTCGAAGTGTGTCTCATTGAACTTGGCACCTAATCCGCCTGCTACGGGGCACATGCGTTCCAGTAAGAATGCGATGCGAAACAAATTGACCTTGTTCTGGTCTACATATACATCGATGCCCTTCTTGTCGATGAAAGCATAGTC
This sequence comes from Nigrograna mackinnonii, assembly GCA_001007845.1. NCBI lineage: Eukaryota > Fungi > Ascomycota > Dothideomycetes > Pleosporales > Nigrogranaceae > Nigrograna > Nigrograna mackinnonii. The sequence continues at coordinate 307,359 of JGVQ01000105.1, forward strand.
GGTGCCGAATTTGCCGGGTAGACCGAATCCTTTCTGTTTCGTTTCGCTCCAAACGCCAAATTCTCCTGAGCTTTGAGCTACTCCGACATAAAAGAACTTTGCAGTTGCGGTAGCCGCAAGGGCTGCAACCGTCGTGACAAGTCTGAACAACATCTTTTGAATTTGAATTGACAATTAGTTGATTCACTGCGATGGTGCGCAACTACTCATTGATTTATATATTGTTTCTTCAATCCCTTCAGTTCCTGGGCGAAATCTCCTCCGATTCATTTCATCACATTGTTCACATAGTTCGCAAATTAGTCGTTGGATGTTCCATTACTCTTCTCGAACGTTTAAGGTAGTCGCTGTCTCCGTGTCCGAACAGGAAATACTCCACATTCTACAGTGCGAATAATGTATTTAGATCTGGATTTTGGACGGTGCATTTACAGGCTTAAAGCGAGCCAATTGAGTATCGCGACAATATGAATATTAGCGGCTCTATTCTAGATCTCCATCCCTAGTTTCCGACATAACAAGGGATCATTAATATTCCCTTCACTGCAAAATACGCGATTATGATGCAGCGTATACTCATCGGAGGACCGGTATTAGGAGTGCCCTATCGTACTGCGAATCTACCTAAGAATGCGAACAGTCCAGCCGTTGACGAGGGCGGCGTTAGATTAAGCGCGGGTATGAGTAGAGAGTTTTAGCCGGGCCAAGTTCCCGGCCGACCAACATTGACAGGCCAGGCACACCTTGGCCAGGGGTGACTCGTTCGGTCCTAATTTGGCTCCAAATCCTCCTTGGCCAGAAGCGATTCCTCCGATTCATTGGCAGTTGATGCTTATTTGACGTTGCTTGAATGAGGTCAGACCTTGCAAGCTACAAGCGGAGTGATTGTCTTCAATACAGGACCCAAGAACATGGTTCAGGCATCCGAAACCCTCTCCAACGCGTAAGAGAAGAGCTCTAGTTGACACTCCCTACCGAAATGGACCTGAGTCTAGGAGTTAGTCATACGTCCATCCTGTCGGAGTGTCCTGCTTGGCTGCCCGGGTACCAATAACCATAACTTGGCGGGTTGATATTCTCCATACCTGATTCAGGGTTGGAGGTCATTTTTGGAAATCCAGGAGAGCATTTTAGGAAATGCAATTGGACGGTCCCGGTATACTGTTTCAATAGGCTCATGAGGCCCACCTTTCGCGGAGCACCGTGTCCGTACGGGCCATGATTCGGTCGCCTACATGGAAACCCAAGCTATCTCATTCTCCTGAGGCATGCGGCTTCGCGCGATGTACTAGTCAACTAGCCGATGGTAACGGCAGTGTGCGGCGCAGTGAGACCACTAGCCACAACAAAGAGCCTTTATACACATTCGGCCGATGACTACGCCCCGAATTTTGGAAAAAGTAACCGAGCTTTAGTATAGATACGGTAAGGTCCGATCTTGATAGCCACAAACATGGCCCGTGTGAGATCTGACACGGACCTGTAAGGTAACAGAGTGCATGACCAGCCACACTCTTATTTTTATACATTTCCTCAACACCATGACTTGTATAACAAAATTGCACCGGCCGCTCGGTTTTGACTTGCACCTTAAGTCCGGAGAGGCTGTGCGACTGTATTTTTGCGTCGGATCGCTCTCCTTACACGGAATGCATCCCCGTTACATTGTGGTCGATCGATATTCGGCTTTTGCCGATGTCATGCCGTCCTTGCGCCGCATGGTCAACACTGAGACAGTCAGTAAACCGCAGACTTATCTTTTAAGAGGCACGATGCCAATAGTAGTGTGTGGCTTGATTTTTGGGAATGAGGAACCGGGCAATTTCCTGGGTATCATTCCAGAGACCCACAGGGTACCCGTATCGCGATGCGCATTGTCCCTGAATCAGCGATCAGAGAACCCTACAGCCGCACACCATCTAAGTATAAGGACTTACAAGGGTAGGCGAGACTAGACTTTCAGCCTCATTTAATCCAGTATAATGACGTTCCAACGAGATCGCTGATTCGTCTGCCATATAGGAAACACCAGCTTCATGCATCGTCCCGAAGATCCATGCCGTTGTGGCCTGACTGGATGCCTCAACCGCTCTGCGTCGTTGTAACGTGGGGTCTACTAAAGACGATCCGGGTGATGCTGGCGGATCGTCAGAGCTTTTGCACACCTGTCAGGGTATCTGCGATGGCTGGTCTCAAAATATAGACCTGTAACACCTGACCCACCCGTGATAGAACGCCTATAGCATGAGAACAAGGCTAGAAGAACACCATAAGGGTTGTAGATACCCAAGCTGTCTTTTCTCAACAGTGATATTTTTTCATAACCCTTGAGCATAAGTAGAGGATCTTTCCTTACAACCCATGCAGGTCAATCTCTGCCCCACTGGAGGTGGGAATTCCCGATTCCAAGAGATTGTAGCATGAGACCGCATCTAGACTACGATTGGGCTAAAATAGGCATCGGTTGCAGAAAAGCCGCCGATACACACTATGTGTACACTTATTAACGGCAGCAACCTTATTTCGGCGTCCGCGATGGTACTCCAAATGCGAGATGAGCAGGCTATGAGCCTCGGGTGACAATCAACTCCAGTCAAGACTCCCAGCCTCAACACCCTATGATAGAAGATCTGCGGGTACATCGTCAGTCACGTCACTAAACGTAGAACGGAAGGTCATCGACATACAATCACGTCCAGAAGTTAAGACATCTTCGTCGCGGCCTGAAGAGCCACATTCATGCCAGGAGGGAAGGTCTGTTCAGGCAAAAAGTCTGTGTTAAGGGTCATACTTTTTGACAATCGTGTTGTTTCCTTCGGACATGATGCTCGCGGCATGGGGCGGGTGAATGATGGAAATCGATCCTCGACAATTTGACCTCATGTCACTTGAATAGGCTCATCTTAAGAAGGTTAGTGCTTCTATGGCTGGGAAAATGAAGAATGTAAAGTGAAATGAAGAGGTTTCTCGGTTTCTTTCATGCTTTATGTTCATTCCCTGGACGGGGTAAACCAAGGACGGCGCAAGCATACTTCGGTGCTCGGACCGCAAGTGACGGGCTGAAGTGGTCAAATCACCAGCATTCAGTATATGGGAAATCATCTGGATTCCACTTTCTCGGCATAGGTCACACCAGGCCCCTATTTATTCGTCTGCCGAGGTAATTAGATGCGATGATTCAAGCTTCTTCTTCCTTCTTGCATATGTCTGATTTCGAGAATCATTAATATGTATGTAATTCGTGATTTTGAAAAATGAAGAAATACTATGTGAGGGTTTAGCTTTTATTTTTTGGTTTCTTGAAGTGTCACGGTGTGTACAAGCATGTAGGTGCATGTCCACATATCTGACCGCTTGATGACTCAGCTTCTTGGCATCGAGAGCTTTCAGAGTTCTCGAATATTCTTCGCTCACCAGTACTTCAATCTCACTAACACCCCTCTCTGCTTTGACCCGTACCCTTTGCCTTGTCCTTCTTTCCCTTCATATTCGATACAGCTCTACCATCATTGTATTCAAAGCCAAAGTAAGTCCCGAGCCATTACTCCGATGAAAAACCTGCACAATTTTTTGTGATGAAAATTCCAGCTGGCACCAGGCCTAGAAGACTTGTACTCTTTACATGCGGATCAGCTTTGCGGGAGCATAGACTCCTTGTCCTGAAAAATTCTATTGTGCATACCATTTCACGTCGTCGTCGCTTAACATAAGTCAGGCTGACCCGAAAATTATGCAGAGCCCTTCAAAACTACTCGCAACACGCGACCTTAATCAATCATGGTGCTCCACAATCCGAACAATTGGCATTGGGTGAATAAAGATGTCTCGGGATGGGCCAAAGAATATTTAGACAAGTCGTTGCCTCAGATCACAGCAGAAGAGGATGGTGTCACCGCAAAGGTGGACAAAATCATTAGCATGGACGGAGATGTGGACGTCAGCCAGCGCAAGGGAAAGGTCATCACCTTGTTCGACGTGAAACTCAAGCTGGAATACTCTGGTATGCTTTGAAGCGAATCCAGTCCACGATAAGATTAAGCTGGCTGACGATGTCCGCAGGCAAAAACAAGGAAGGTGAGGAGGCTAGCGGCACAATTTTCGTGCCCGAGGTCGCCCACGACACGGAGGAAGATGAGTACGTCGTATGTTCCCTTCTGTCCCAACCCTTGTAGTCTTTGACTCCTAAGAGCGAATCGCTAACTCTGGTGATAGTTTGAGGTAGACGTGTATTCGGATGACAAGGCCAAGCAACCCGTGAAAGACCTGGTTCGATCCAAGATACTTCCCGCCCTACGCAAAGAGCTTGCTAAGCTTGGGCCGGCTCTCATTGCGGAGCACGGAAAAGACATTCAGCATGCCCCAGGTTCTAATCCTTCTAGTGGATTTTCAACACCGAAGGTATACTCGAGTTCGGGAATCAACAAGTCATCCGAGCCTAAGACATCGTCAACAGCTACGCAGTCTAGCTCAGGAAAATTAGTCAACACCACGACTATAACTGACTGCACTGAATTCCGTACCACTGCGGCAGAGCTATTCCAGACTTTCACCGACCCTCAGAGAATCGCAGCATTCACTCGTTCACCGCCTAAGAACTTCACCGGTGCGAAACCAGGCGGACAGTTTGAGCTCTTCGGTGGCAACGTGACTGGGGAGTTCACAGAACTCGAAGAGCCTACACATATTGTTCAGAAATGGCGTCTGGCACAGTGGCCTCAAGGACATTACTCAACGTTATCTATATGGTTCGACCAAAACGATGTTGACGCCGTGACAGTAATGAGGGTCGAATGGAAGGGTGTGCCGGTTGGTCAGGAGGAGCCAACGAAGGGAAATTGGGGCGAGTACTACGTGAGGAGCATCAAGACTACTTTTGGTTTTGGTACCATACTATAGTCATTGGTATACATGGATGCGCAAGCAAGATTTGGAGTACAGGGCGTTTTGGAGAAGGTTCACGAATGACAATGATAAAGCGACATGATGGGGGCATGGATGGAAGAATGGCAAATCCCAGGCCGTGCAAACTAGTGAAGATACTCAATGCATGAAATAAAGTTCATGTAAATTTGCAGAAGTAGCCCGTGAACCATGTCCTGGCCGTGATTCAAATGTTATGAGTACCCTTCCATTCAGTCGTGCAGGAAATTTGTGTGTAGCCTTTCGATTAATAGTAGGTGGAGCACGCGAAGTGCTATCATGCTTATTGACTAAATGATACTCGCAGGATGTCACCTAAACGGCAAGGGATCGAACATGTTTATGAAGCAGTGTACCAAAACAGAGGCTCGTGTTCCTGCAGGCTTCAGTCCACCTGCCAGTTTCGTGTTAGCGACGCAAGTTGATGTGGTGTTACAAGGATTTCCGGCTCTTAACATGATATCAAGCTTACCAAGATGCGGGATGATGTCTTATTTCCTGATCAGCACTGTAAGATCCTTGCTTGTTTTGCAGAAGAAATGAGGGGTTCGCGTGGGACAGGTCCGCAATCCTCCCAAGCTTTCGCATACTTTGACAAGCAATCCGCAAAGTCGAAGCGATACCGAGGACATGGCGAGCGGGATACATGCTCATCTTTGCCGGAATCTGGAGCTGCAATGCTGTGAAGAACCAGGCCCTGGCTATCCGGCAGCACTTCCGCTGCCGGAAATGTTTATAGCTATCGTCAATCAGCCTGAGTCACGTCATAAGACGGGATAGGATACGAATACGTTCCTCACTGCATGCTCTACCATTGGACCCGCGTTCCCCTCTGTTTTAGCCTGACCTGGCAGGTGGATTTACGCGGATGTTGTGCTTCGAGAACGATACCTCCCACGCGCAGGGCCTTTAAATGCCCCTCCCCGAGGAACAGCTTGAATTGCGTTTGCTTGAACCTTGTCCACTCTCCGTGTGGGATCAAACGCCTTGTTGCAAATTGTGAATGTAGCTAGCTGTGGGTTCTACCAATTCATCGCCGAATTCCACAATTTTTCATCAGTATCGGTCCTAACCCATTGTCTTGGACGTTACTACATTTCCAATCATGCGCTACACAACACTGGTCTCTGGGTCATTGCTAGTCGCTGGCAGCGTCTCTCAATTCGTCAAGCCGCCGACTGATCTAATTGAGAAAGAGGGTTACGCCGGGATCAACGTACGATACAAAGAAGTCCCAACCGGGATTTGCGAATTGGATCCAAATGTCAAGAGCTTTTCCGGTTACGCGGATGTAGACGACGACCAGCATATCTTCTGGTAAGTCATTCTTGCTGGGCTAATGGGATATATGGAGCAGCATTTCAAGCTAATTGACGAAGGTGGTTCTTCGAAGCTCGCAACCAAGACCCTACAGAAGCGCCGTTGACGGTATGGATCAATGGCGGACCAGGCTCTACGTCAATGATTGGGCTTTTCGAGGAACTAGGTCCTTGTACTATTGATATCAATGGCAAAGTCGTCAACAACCCATATTCATGGTCGAATGCTAGCAACATGGTAAGCAGAATTAACAATTTCGCCAATCAACATGCTAATCATAAAAAGCTCTTCATCGATCAACCTACTACTGTCGGTTTCTCATATTCGATACCGATCCCTGGCTACGAGGACGAGGACGGATACATCATACAATTGCCTGACAACACCTGCCCAGACTATGCGGAAGCTTATGGGACTTGCGGGACTTATAGCAAACCGAATCTTACATTGACGGCCAACAGTACCGAGGGAGCTGCGCCAAACATGTGGAAGACTTTACAAGGTTTCATGGGTGCCTTTCCTGAGTATTCTCGCAGTGGGTTCAGTTTTACCACTGAAAGCTACGGCGGTCACTATGCACCAGTCTTCAATGGTAAGTTTAAGGGTTCTTCTAGGCTTTAAGGTAATTACCATTGACTTTTGTCGTCGTTAGCGTATATCTTGGAACAGAACGAGAAAGATATTCCCGGAGCCCACAAGATCGAGCTTGAGAATGTTTTGATTGGCAACGGGTGGTTCGACCCCTACGTGCAGTATCAGGGCTACTACAACTTCTCCGTGTCCCCCGGAAACACGTATGATTTCGACCCGTTCAATGACACAGTCAAGGCCGAATGGTATAACAATCTGTACGGGGAGGGCAATTGTCTTGACATGACCCGGGACTGCGCCAGGACGGGCCAAAATGCAATCTGCCAACGCGCCGATGATTTTTGCGCCAACAAAGTCGAGTTTTTATACGACATCTATTCCGGCCGAGACGAATATGATTTTCGATACTTGGTGCCCGACCCGTTCCCATATGGGTATTACCACGACTACCTGAATTTACCAGAAGTTCAGGAAGCAATCGGCGCTTTCCAGAACTTTTCGACTTCTTCCCCAACTGTTAGTAGTGCGTTTGCGAATACGGGGGATGACGATCGTGAGTCTGGGACTATTGCGGCGTGCCAGAAGCTTTTGGAAGCTGGTGTCCAGGTCATGCTGTACTATGGCGATGCGTAAGTCTTTGAATTCCCCCTGAGGAAGAGGTATCCAACTAAGACACATTTCAGGGACTACAATTGCAATTGGTATGGCGGACTGGTAGTGGCAGATGAAATTGCAGCCCCTGGCTATGATTCTGCAGGCTTTGTCAACATCACGACGTCAGACGGGATCGTCCATGGCCAGGTCAAGCAGAGCGGCCTATTCTCATTCCTTCGCATCTATGAATCTGGCCATGAAGTGCCTTTTTATCAGCCACTTGCTTCTCTGGAAATCTTCGAACGTGCGCTTGCACAGGTGGATATTGCCACAGGAAAAGAGAGTATTGGTAACAATTCGGACTATAAGACTGTGGGTACACCTAGCAGCGATTATCGTGAGGGGAATGCGACGGTGCAATTAGACATCACTCCCAGTAACGCCACGTACAACGTGGAGCTCAATGGGCCGGATCCTGTACCTACTTGGCCCCCTGCGGCGAATAAGCTCAGGAAGAGAAATATCGACTCCAAGCGGTCGATTGGCAGGTTTGGTAGGCCGAGACGATCAAAAGGCGGGAAGCGGCCATTGTGAGGTCGAGGGTAACACTGATAAAGGATATATATAGTACTTAATTGATTGATTATGAGTGGTTCTCTGACTTCGGGGAATATTCTAGGTCAAAGCCAGCCGTGGTAGTGTACCAGTAGGAGAATATAGAGGCGAGAGGCGAATTGTCTAGTCATGACCAGCATAGACAAGACTAGGTCGTGCATGTGAATGTGAGACGTCATTGGTTTCCCGAGCCGATCTTGCTCAGCCCTACATGCGTCGAATTGTCGTATTGCCGTGCCATTCGAGCGGCCAAGAGGCTTCTCAAATACTGTGCAGCTGAGTTGCTGACGCACAGTAAAGATTCCGTTTCCTGCCGACGGACGTGCCACTGAGCGCAATATCGAAGAAACATGAGGCGAAATTGCATTCTTCCCGCAGCCTCGCCCAATAATTCTTTCTCACTCTCCCAATCTCTCTTTTCCCCCAGCAAAACGGTCGCGAGCCGTGCGATCCCTGCAGACGCGCATTAACTGGATGTACCGTGCTACCAAACCCTGGGCCAGCCAGGCGGGAGGAGAAACCTACTCCAGTGACCATCTGCAGTCTCCTACCACGGCCGCATCATCACTCACCACAATCACGACTGCCAAAACCCCATCTCCACCACCACCACCGCCACCGCCGCCTCTTGGCTAACAACCACCTCAAGTCCTCACCGACACTCCATCCACTCACAGTCTCCCCATCTACGCGTTCATCTGTCTTATCGCTGCACAACAGGACGCCCGCGACGCCCCCGCCTGCAAATCGTTGCCTCTCCCAGCAGTCTTCTAGCCCTCTCATCGTTCCGATTCTGTGCCACGCCGGAAACTCCCATAGAACGTCCTCTTCCTATCGCCCTCCCAATACCTACCGAGAAAAAGCCTCTATACCTGTCTCATTGCTGCTGGTGATGGTCTCTGGTACATTTTGGCCTCGATGAGGCGCACATCGAGTCCTTCAACAGTGGACATACCTGTGGACTGTCGCAGCCAGAGCCGCGCAGCCACAGCTCCCCCTACTCCTCATCTGCCAAAATGGCGCCCTCAAACATGTTCTCCTACTTGCGACCAGGTCACAACAAGCGCAATGCGTCAAGTGGGAACCTAGCTTCCCCAGATCCCTCGAATGCGTCCGCCCTACCGACCTCGTCCCCCTCGCTCCAATCCTCCGAATATTTCACTTCACCACGAATACCCGACAATGCGAGCCATACCTCGGGCTCCCCCGTCTCCCCATACCCACCGCAATTGCCCCCTATACCGCGCGTTGCTTCGAAACTCGATCGATCTGGCGCAAGTTCCTCCATCACAAGTCCTCAGAATCCCGCTAGTCATTCCTCGAACAACGTCAGCGCTAACAGCCCGATGATCGAGGATCGAGCACTGCGCCCGCCACTTCGACTCAGCCGAGACCATTTATCACCAGGGAGCGAGGGCATGTGGCCGTCGTCGAGATCAAAAACTTCTCCCCCTTCGACTGGGCTGCGTCCCCAAGGACAAAGTCTGGCGCATGTTGTCGAGCAAGCGGTGCATTACGAACCACCATCAACGTCATCTTCCTTTCTGTCACCGACCAACTTGGCTGCCAACTACTCTGCCAATTCTAGATCTCAGTCTTCCCTCCTGAGTGGTCGAAGTGAGAAGTCAACAAGCACAATGAAGGCATCATCAAACCCCACTGCGCCTCCCGCAAAGTCGGGGAAGTCAAGGCTAAACTTAAGGAACCCAATGTCCCTCCTCATGCGCCGTAGATCTGGACAGACTTTGGAACATCTCTCGGATGACGCCTTGGTCAGCCAACGTTCGCCATCCATCGTGCCACCAATCCCAGACAACTATGATCCTAGCATTCGTGGCCGCATCGTTCACGACTTCAGCGCCCCTCGTACAAATAGGAACTTCTCGTACAATAACGCTTATGGTGGTGATCAATCAGCGACTAACACAGTTGAGACAGACCGCAACAGTCCCCCGAAGATTGAGAGGGAACATACTCCTGTTTTCCGTGAACATTTCGATGATGATACGAGTTACGAGCAATCACAAGCCGCTATTCGAGCAGAACAGCTTGTCAACAAGGACTTCTTAGCTCGAAACTCTTGGACTCCTCCAGTAGGCCCTGGTCGATCACCTCCACCACCGCCGCCTCTACCAAAAGATTCCCCTCCCATTCCTCCTTCGAAATCACCATTGCCAGCAGCAGCGCCGCCGCTCCCGCCACCACCTCCGCCGCCGCCGCCGCCAGAGACAATAACTGAATTCGAATCATCCGTCCTTTCTCCCGTGCAAGAAGCATCAAGTCCAACGGAGGCGCCGTTGGAAGAGACTCCAAGGAAGAGGAAGTCGACAAAAACACCGCCCGCATCACGGTCAAGAGCGACATCAGTCACTGACTCGTCATTTTCTCCAGCCGGATTACCGGCCCATCTTACAAGCAGAGCATCCAGGTTCAGCTTTCAGATTGCCGGAACTGATTCTTCCCAAGAGAAGATACTCGAGGAAAGGCACAAACAAAAGGCTGCAGAAAAGGCGTCAAAGCAAGTGCGCATGTCCACCAATACTCTGGATGACGAATATGATGAATACGGTATGGACGACTTTGATATGGATGATGGCTTCGAAGAGGAGATTCCAATGCTGGGTGATGACGATGGATTTGGCATGCCATCAATGTCGGCAGGCATGTCGGCCTTCGACTTCTCATCACTAGGAATGCAAGCCAACAATCCGATGAGTCCAATTAGCATGAATGGTGAGATGCAGACGCCCCGAGACGCAGAAGGTAATCCGATTGGTTTTGCAATGTCTGGCGATATGATGCAAAAGATGCAATTACCTGCTCCTGGAAGACATCTCCATGGGACAGACGTGCCCATCACAGAGCTCCGTGGACTCGGGCTGGTTGATCTCCAGGGCGGCCTAGGCGATCAATCCAATTTCACGCCAGTAGACACTCCAGATGACTTGGGTACAGTGAAGAAAGATGCTGTTGCGCAGAACATGGATCTCGGAGATGACTTCTTTTTTGACGATGGCCTGATCGACGAGCAAGGGGACATGGACGCAGTCGAATTCGATGAGAATGTTTTCGACGATCCATCCGGCCCATTGTATGACCGAAAAGTTAGGCAGCCATCCGCCGAAGAATTCCGCACTACATTTGCTTCTCATCCGCCTGATGGGGCAGCTTTAGAGGCAGGCTACGAAGCAGACGAAGATGACTTGGCTCTGCATGCGAACAATGGTGAGCCGTCTCTCGCGCACAAGACCTCGATGGCGCGACAAAGACCTGTGCCAGACCTAAGCAATCTCGACGCCTATCATAGTGCCCTTGCAGATGCTGCAAATCGTGCCGAAGCAGAAGGACGTTTCATGCGCCAAGGAAGCGTGGACGTCGGGCAGCCAAACTCTGATGCCGACGATTCTTCATCTCTCAGCGCTTCTCGACCCAGTCTTATCCCCGATGACGGTCGGATGAGCCAGGAAACTACTGGATTCCCGCCTGATGACGACGGTTTCGGGATGAGTTCTGGTTTCATAGATGATTACGATTACAGCGAATACGATTCTGCACTCGAAGACGATCCAATGATTGCTGCAGCAAATGCGGAAGCTCTTGCTAATGATGACGACGGCTTCTATGGCCAAGAGTTCGGCTTCTATGCGAATGCACAAGGTGAATCTCTGAACGCCTATGGTGGTTTCTTTGGGCCTTCTGGTATTGGTCGAAGCATCAGTGGACGAAACGCGGTCCGTGAACCTAACCTTACCCCAATCACGGAGCGGAGCGAGTACAGTACCAGGAATTCGTTCATTAGTATCAACCATTTCAGAGATGGACAGCAACCTATCCAAAGTCCAGGTCTGGCTCAGCTTGCGCGAATCAGTCCTTATGGTTGGCGTGAGGACGACCCTGATATGAGTCTTGATTCTCTAATGAAGCTGCGAAAAGGAGCCTTCGGTGGCAGCACTGTTAGCTTGGGCAGTTCCACGGGAAACAGTCCGAGGAATTCCAGTCCTATGGGGATGCAATATGCGCCGAGGACGTCCAGCCCAATGGGAAATCGATTGGCCGAACAACCCGATTCCTCGGACGTGCCTGAAAGCGATGACTCTGTCCCTGTGGACGATGGTTTCGACAGCGACGAAGACTATGCTGCCCTGGATGCAATAAATGCTATTCCAGAAGAGGATTATGAGGAGGATGACGAATACAACAGCGGTGGGGTGGAGCAAAGCAGACCCGAAAGTCCAACGTTGACTGCAAGTGACTATAACATGCTCGCCAGTCATCCACCCGCGCAAACTGATATTCCGCCTATTCCGGAAACGATGCCTCTCCATTCACCTCCTCCAAGTATGCCTCTCAAATCGCCGCCAGTTCCACTTAGCCTTCTTAATACATCAAATTTACAACAAGGACAAGCCTTCGATAATGGTCATTCACATGCCAGTGTGCCACCGCCGTCTGCACCACGACGTCAATCACTGGGCCTTGTGTCTCCTGTCTCTACGAATAGCCCATCCACACCTAATGGAGGATGGAGAGCAGGCCATTCTAGGAAAGGGTCTGCAGCAGACAGTGTCGCCTACGTCCGCGAACACGACGAGCTTGGCGGTGACAGATGGGTATTGGAACGGAGACGTACTGCGGAGAGTGGAGAGTTGGAACTAGTGGGGCGAGAGGTTGTGGAAGGTGGTCGCATATGAGTAAGCCGAGTTTGAAGCACTTTTACAGCATGGTTGCCGAGCGTCGATTCCTGATTGCATTTGCATGGCGTTCCTTTGGTGAATCTTGAGCGTTTTGAGCGGATTCAAAGAAAGAGATTAGATTTCACTGTGTGGTCTAAATGTTTCACCACATCACCGTCTCTTGAGATTGATCGAGCGAAAAAGTTTTGGAGGAGTATTAATGAAAGCATTAGCATTGACGAGCAGGCATTTTCAATGGCATTTTGCATCTTCTATTTACTAGCTTTGAGCACATTGATCATTGTATCTGTTGATGTGGTTCGTGTCTTGCATGATTTCGTGACCTGCGTCAGTATTGCATGTAACCAACTACACAATGAATACACACTGCCAACGACCCCCATAACTATGCCATATATCCATCCACATCCGCCACATTCACCGGATGCAACTTAGCCCTCCCATCCCTCCTCGACCCCTCCCTAAACTCCCACATCCTCATACACCTCTCATAAACCTCCTTCACCCGACTCAACCCCATACCTTCCCCACCAACATCCACACCATACAACCCCGCCATCTGCACAGCAGGAACAAGACAAACATCCGCCAACGTCACTTCATCGCCCACAGAAAATAAACCCTTGGATCCTGCTATCAAGCCTTCGTAGGCTCGCAATCCATCGCGGAATATCTTCTGTGCGAATTGCTTCGCGGGACTGGGGGTTGGGAGTGATGTGTTTGGCGGGAGGAGCGTCGAGGATAGGGTGTTTATGTATTGGAGGGGGGTTTGGTTTGTCAGGGGTTGGATGTCTGTTGTTATTAAGGAGAGTAGTTCTTGGACTTTTAGTTGCAGGGGCAGTGAGGTGGGGGTTAGGGAGCGGGTGGGGAAAGCTTGGTCTAGGTAGTTCAGTATTGCCGGGGATTGGGTCAGGATTATTGTTTCGCTTTGGTAAGGGGTTGGCGAGGATGTGGATGCGTCTGTGGAACTGGGAGTGCTGATTTCTAGGATTGGTACTTTGGCGCTTGGGTTTAGGGCTTTGATGTTTGGTGGTGGCCACCCGTCGGACGGGTCGAGTGATGTGCTGGTTACGGTCATTGGGATTCTTTTAAGGTAGGCCGCGATGTGGATGCGCGATGCGCAGCTACTGTCGTTTGAGGTGTAGAGGTGGAGGGTTGGTGGTGGTGGGGAGGTTTCCGAGGCCATTTTCCTTTTGGGCGTTTTGCTGGTTGTTGTTGGGGTTTAATTGGGTTTTTGATTTATTGAGTTTTTGTCTTGTAATTTTGGGTTTTGGCGTTTAAGCAAGTTGAGCCGGTCAACTAGTCTAGAGATCGAGAGTTGATCTAGCTCGGGGGCTGTGAGATTGAGCTTCGATGTTTCCGTGCAGATTCGATGATTAAGTGGAACAGTGACGTGCGTTGGCAAAATCGGACGCGTAATCTGTCAGGATAGATCGGGAGATCGGAGTATTGTATGTTGTCTCAGAAATGCGAGCATTTATGTATACTCGAGCAAATGTTGGTGTTTTGTCGTTGTAGGTTAAAGGTCTTGGTAATATCTCGCGCGAATCCCGGGGGCGTGGGTCTTTTAAGTACCTAATATCTAGACGTATGTAGCGCTATGCTATAATTGGAAGCTGCTCGAGTACCGTGTTGCATCGTGCTGATTAAAGTGTTGAGGCAGTGCAAAAGGTGAGATATCTCGGTATTACATTTGTTAAACGAGTTGTAGTCCCGTCGGACCAAGATGCAGTGATGTTGAGGGTTGTCGTATAACGATAACTACCGTATCAAACCAGTCTAGTATGAGAGAGAATCGGCAGAAAGACAATGATTGTGGATTTTTCCCATGCCCTGATCAGTGTCTAATGTTTGTCGTTTTTAGGATATCAGAGGTGCGAATGCCATGAAGGGGATTGTCTTTCGCATTTTAACATTTCGTGATAGAAGCCTACGCAGGCAGGTAGGGCCCGCAGCCCGATACATAGAGGTCCACCTGGTGTCAAGTATGATACTATTGCTATATATCCCCAGGTACTTGTTCGTATAATAATTCTCTTGAGCTAGCAAACTGCGGGCGCTGATAGGTAATTGATTGATTGCTTGTTCTATCCTATCTACAGAGGAAAGGGGTAACTATCAATCGTGAAACACGGCACCGTGGGTAGTCACATGAGAAGTCATGTGCTATTAGGTATCAACCAAACTACTGCGTACGGACATCTTTAGTGTTATTGAATTAAATCATCGCTTGCTACAAAGTCTGAAATATTGGTGAATGTGTTTGTCGCAAGCATTGGAAGAAAAGTGAAGGGGGCTTTCTCCTCTAAATATTGCTCAAGACCGAGAGAGCATAATTGCTATGCCATACATGAAGCCAAAACGAAGGACTCATTAAAAGATCCGATAAGAGAAGCATAAATCAAAGCCTTTGAAAATAGAAAATAATATGCTCCATGTACCGCATTTCGCAAACTTTTCTTCCGACTATCCACAAATTTCCTAGAGAGATTATTGCCTGAGATGTAAATTTCACTTATAGTGTCGACAAAGATCCAATGCCTCCTTGATAGGTTTGTCGAGAATATCCCTAGCCTCCTTGACCAATTCATGCAATTTGGATCTGAATGCTTTACCCTCCAGGGTATCATTGTCTTTCTTGCTGGTCATACTCTCAAACTGTTTCCGGACTTTACCCAAAACATCGCAGATCCTGGATGCTAGGAGATTGCCATTCTGTTCCGTGGAGTTGTCCAATTTATCTTGGACTGTCTCGGAAACGGTCAGCATTGGTCCGTCAGATGCGCACACAAGCTTCTCGAATTTCTCGCATCTAGACTGATGAATTGTTTTGCCTTCCAGGGGATTAGTTTCTTCTAGTCGTGTTCTAGTGGAAGGCCTTACCCTTGGTTTTGGATGTGGAGATGTCACAATCTTCGTAGATACCTGCCATGGCTTCGTTGAAGTAGTGGTCTTCATCAG
This sequence comes from Nigrograna mackinnonii, assembly GCA_001007845.1. NCBI lineage: Eukaryota > Fungi > Ascomycota > Dothideomycetes > Pleosporales > Nigrogranaceae > Nigrograna > Nigrograna mackinnonii. Next base: position 323,054 of record JGVQ01000105.1, read on the forward strand.
TCGCAGTGACCGTCCTTTGATGGATGAGTCTAATATAATCAGTAACTCAATAAGCATGAAATCTGTGCAGAGAGCTGACCTGTAGCCCTTCTGGAGTTCTTTGACAAAAGTCTCGAGTTCTTTCGCAATTATCACCTCATACTTTCCGAGATTATTGAGAAAGCATGCCTTGTAGGCGTTGCAGATTAAAGCCTGTGGATCACCTGAATTGTTTGTAAGCGCACTTCTTAGGAACTAGGTGCATAGGCAGTTTACTTTTCAATTCCTGATTCAAACTGCCCAGGATTTCCTTCACTGCTTGAGCTAGCTCGGCCTTAAGAGTTTCGCAGCCCTCATCGATTAGCTTGGCGAATGCTCTGTCTATGCGGTCTTTCACACAACCTAGAAACTCTTCATTCCAATTGGCCTTGGGAATTCTGGATGTTTTCCAATTTCCTATTAAGATTTAGCATTTTCACTTGAGTATAGAGAATCTTTTCGGACTGACCATAGTGACGTATGAATGCTCGATGCCCTAGCGAGGAGTACTAAGCAATATCAGAGCGAGAATGTTCCAGAAGCAATTAATTAGACCTACTTTGGCGAATTTGCGACATTGGGTGCGAGCGTTACGTATAAAAATCCACTGGATGGAATTCTGACCGCTTTCTGCTAAACATGCAACTAGCTCTCCAATGTCGACTTGAATGAACTTTTGAATCAAAGCTTCTATGTGTTGCTTGACTTGCTATATATCACAAATTAGCCGGAAATCCAATCAAATAGAAGGGGGTGACAATACGCTTCGAGCTCGGTTCACCACGCCTACTAGATGCTCCTTCCTTGCGATTGTGGTCGTGCTGCCGGACATTTGGATGACGTTCAGAAGTGTTTGAAGTCTGACCCCACAATGATGATCCAAGGTAGCGAATTTGCCGCGTGAAGGTATTGAGTACATATGGGAGCGCATTGATGGTACTTGTGTCTCTAATAAGCCCAGAGCTGGCGGTTCAGATGACTCTTCTCCTCTGACGTATTGCATATAGGCTTTATTGGAGACGCAGAAAATAGGTACACGAACATCATCCCTGGTGTCCGTTCGGTAGTTCTGGGCTAGAACACAAGCGACCTTTTTGTTTCGGACAGCAATTCGTAGTCCTAAGAGTCTATGGCTAAGTAAGGAGGAGTTTTCATCAATGGATAGATGGTACTTGCTCTTGTGTCAGAGCCTTTTTGCGGTCCCTGACAGACATATTAGCCTCTCATACCTGAGAATATGGAATATTGGTGACATACTTGATCCGGTCTTCTCTGAACCTTAGCTCCCTCTTTGTATCAATGTTCGTCGGGCCTTTCTTGGATTCCATCTCTAATCGAAGCGACTTTAGCATCTGGTTGAGCTGTTTCATATGGTGATCGATCAAAGTCATTTGCTCCTCCGTATTGGGATCCAGTTCAATGTTCGACTTCCCGTCAAGATTGATGTCATCAGAACGAGTAATTACCATAATAACACTCCCACTTCTTCTTCGACGAAAAGCTTCCATATATTGTTGTTTGAAAGCGGCGCTCTTCTCTGGCCTATCAATTTTTGCGACAACGATTGTCATGTCGCAATTTTGCATGTACCGCTTTGCTGCATTAACCCGAAAGCGATTGATGTCAGATACACCTGTGGTCAAGTGAATACTCGCATCAAATCATAAGATTAGGCTGTTTTCAAACCTGGTAAGTCCGCTAAAATGACACCCTGTTTAAGAGTTGGGCAATCAAGGCTAATACTAGTAAATTGTAAGTAGGTTCAACAAGTACATCGGCATGAGGTGCGTCAGCATACCGAATGAGGCGCACAAATGGCCACGGAGAGAAAAGCAATGGTTTACCAGCGAAAGATGCGTATGGTACCTGTCTGGTGAAAGGCTTGAACTGCTCAGCGAGAGCCTCGGGTGTACTCGCCCCAAGTGTAAGGATTGTCTGGTCCTCGCTGACGAATGTGCTAAGAATATCGTGCGTCCATTTAAGCAGCTGACCTAGGATTTGAGGATCTTTTGGAGATACAGCCTTGGAAAGAAACTCTTCCGCTGCCTCGTCATCCGCAAATTGTGGCTGATTAGCAAAGAGAACTTGAAAACATTCGCGTGCTGTTGAAGCCAGCTCCGTATCCATATCGCCAATTTCATCTGGATTTTCCCGCATCTTTAGTAGGTGCGTTACCCATTGACCGAATAGCTCTGTAATCATCTTGTAACATAATTCTCGCGCGAAGAATTCAACTTCAGCGGCAACGGGAGTTATCTGGGTTGGTGGAGCTTGAACAAGTTCAATAGCAACATACGTGCAGCTATCTCCATCGTCTCCCTGTCATAGTTTCAGTTTCTCCTATTGCTTTGTTGTAATTGATTGATTTACCTCGGTCGTAAATGCAGGAATACCTAAAATCGAATTCAGTGTGGACGATTTCCCAACCCCAGCATCGCCGACAAGACCAATCCGAACCGCATCTCCGTAATCGACGTTAGAATGAGCTTTGAGTTCATCCATGAGATGATTAGCCTCAGCATCAGTATATCCGCTTTCTTTGATAAAGTCTTGGAAAACTCGGATCATCATATTTACCACCTCTTCTGTCTTGTTGAAAGCCGGATGGTAGATAGGGAGGCGGGGAAGGTCCTCCCACTCAGGTTTGTGTTGTACCGCGAGTCCCTGGGATTCGTCGTCGTCGTGAAAGTCGGTACCCATCTCAGAGGCTATAACATTGTGAATATAAAGATCGTAGCTTCACGGTGGTGTGCGGTATACCTTTCCTTTTTCTGGGGATAAGTACGGACAGACTTCCCATGCCTGCAGTTTTGACTGAGGCAGCTTGATAATTTTCTAGAAACAGCTCTGCGTCCTCTTTGATCTTCTTCAACTCTAGCACATAGTTCCGGCTTGTTTCACTAGGACTCGCAAGCAAGGGCGCGGAAGCGTTTTCATACTCAGTTCCATCGACCTCAGGTTTCGCGGCAGCTGCTGATGAGTGCTCCATAGCGTTAAAAGCGCTTTCCACGTTCGTTCTTCTTTCGAAAGGCCCAAACCAATATGAACGTGTCGATGATTGTGAGACTAGCTGGATGTCGTGGAAGCTAGTTTGTATCGTAGGAAATATATTCAAAGACTTCGAATGATTAGGACGCCTTTCTGTTGTGATAGATGGGTTTAGGTATGGAAGTATAGAGTAAAATAAGCGATAGAGGTTGACGGCAGAGAAAGATGGAAAGTTGAAGGGATGTAAGAGACAGGAGCTCAAGAACCTTTGGAGTTTAACCAGTAGAGAAATCAAGCGTTGGGGTGAAGCGTAGAGGGTGCAAGAAGAAATAAGGGAGATGAAGAGGAGAACTGTCGAGGTGGTAGTGGAATGGAGCAGGTAAGAGATGACCCCTCTGCTGGCAAGTAATAGAGAAATAGAAGTTCTTTCATGAGGCCCACTTTCCTTCGGGTGTATGTGATCGAATCGCAAAGTGAGAGAACTTCAAGTACATGGCTACCTACATAGATAGCCTAGTGCCCGATTTATTACCTCACTTTCCGTCACGAGGAATTGTAGATGCTAATTACATAGTGCGCAACGATTCCAATGTATTGTGAAACACCTATTTTATATCTAAAACATACGCACAATGTCAGAAACTTTGCTATTGTCCGTACGCAGTAGTTTGGTTGATACCTGATAGTACATGACTTCTCATGTGACTAGGCACGGTGCTGTGTTTCACGATTGATAGTTACCCCTTTCCTCTGTAGATAGGATAGAACAAGCAATCAATCAATTACCTATCAGCAGATGACCCCCGTACGCAAGTACACAGTGACTAGCCACAAGCTATCGATCGTACGCACGAGAGATGACCCATTCAACAAAAGATATTATTTCCAAAGCTCCTAAACCTCCAAGTGTGCAATCATCGGCCAGAAACACCACCTTCCACCATTTCATCTTTGAACTTACACCCATATCACGCGTTTCAACTTTTATAACTTTGTCGCGGTGTTACAAACCCTATGTACTCATTACTACATGTACCATTCTCCATTCTACACATCCACCCAATCCTCCCACCTAATCCAGAATCCTTCGCATGCAACCTTGGACATTCTTAAGGCACTCTAAATATGCCAGATATCCCATTTTAAAGCCGCGAGGCACGAGCCTGGTGCGGAGGGTTTGTAGAACGGTGGTGGCTGACGGATCACGCTGCGCCGCAATTGTGTTCTTTATGCCTTTTCAGGCAGCGACAGCGATGACTATTGGGGCGTATGTATGTACAGTGTATACATAACCTTGCCTTAGAGATCTGAAGAATGGAATAGGCTAGGGTGGCGGAGTATCGTGCTATTGTATTGCTGTACGATACGTGGAGATCCAGTCGTGCGTAAGTGCGCTTCACAAAATCGCGGATTGAAAAAGGCAAAAATCAGGATTGTTGAATGGACAGCTTAGGTGTAGAATTAGTGTTGACAGTTGGCAAGTGCAAGTGCCCCCACGTCGCCTCGCCTGACATCCCTTCCCATGCCATTCCGCAACGTGGAGGTGGGTGTGGAGGCCTAGCTAGTAAGCAAGGATCCATCCCTTACAAGCCGGGGTCTGACGAACTACACATGCACTCCAGATCTTGGCCACGTGTGGAATTTTGGTCGCGGTGGAGTCTTGCGCTGGATTGGATGAATGGATGTTTATTTGCCCTAGATGATGTGAGATTTGGGATTGAGAGGATGGGGGTCTAGAATGGGTTCGGGTGTGATGAGGTTAGCTAAGCTGGGTTCGGGGTGACATGGGATGGATTTGTGGGATAGGGTGAATTGGGGGATTTTGGAGGCGAAGGGGGATAGATGGCTGGTTTGGAGGTCAAGGTCGATGTGTTTGGGGCAAGATTCTTGTGAGAATCTTCGGGTATTGGGAGTAAGCACGTAATGTGCAAATTGGTTTTTACCGAGAATAGAATAGTTGGAGAAGCATTCTCATTACAAAGTTCTTTATTATCGGGTGATGGTACTCTCTTCCACCATGTCCTCTCGCAGAGTGAAGGGACCGTCGGTGTTGACGTCCGTGATCATGAGTAATCTCGATAATGCCCTGGGGGAATCTTGTTCTATAATTACCAAACTTTAAGAAAATAATGGTCTTTGCATATATATCAGATATTCTTGACAGCATACCTCTTCCGCCTGAGATGCACGCTAATTCAATATGGGGCAAAACATCCTCTTGGGCTACCAGACGTCCCTGACATGATGGTCACCAGCTCACCAATTCCTTAGACCGATCGAATCCTCCTCTAAGCTGTCGCTCGGGCTTTAGGACCTTCCCCTGAAGCACAGTGTATCTTATGATGTTCTCGCAGTCCTCAGGTCGCACTCTAGCGAGCCATATGCACTGAGCTGCTTCGCCATTACCTTCCTCTTCCTGGGCCTTGTTCACGTCCAACACGACCTCATTACCCTTGTCGTTTTCAATGTTGAGCTTCTCTAAGGTCTCTTGAATTCCGTTGACATGGCCGTTTAATTGGTTCGGCCGCTCGATAGCGGATGCCTTCCGATATATCATGACATTCGCAGAGAATTTGTGGCCACCAACATGACTTATGAAGTATATTCCGACACCTCCTGGGCGCTCATCATGAAGATCGCGGTATAGTCCTAGGGGTCGCAGGTGCCGTTCGAATTCACGACGAAGCAGAGGAGCCGATTGCCCACAGCGCGCGTCACGCGTCTTCTGACTACACAGGAGGATAAGATACTTGTGAGGGCACGGTCTGGATTTAAGGCCAGATGTTGAGGATACAACAGGAGGAATTGCAGGGCTTTCGTTGTCGGTTGGATCTGCGGAAGAGGATTCCGATGCGGGTGCCGAAGGTTCCGTGGACGGGGGAGAGAGTGCAGGAGAGCCAGGGAGTGGCGTGGTATTCGTGGGCCCAACGTTTACAAAGTCTGTGATGAGATCTGGGGTATTTTGGGGCGTCACATTATCGATGAATTGGAAAGACGGTAGGAGCAGAACAGAGGTGCTATGATCAGAGTGGTCGGGGATAGGGATGTCGGATGCGGAGAGCATCAATTTCTGGAGACATGTGTTAGAAATGGGAAACGGTACCCAAAAGGCGCTGAGGAATGTATGAGTGTGACGGGGAAACATACGCCATTGGTAGGCTTTACACTACCCTTGTCGACCGCCTCCATGATGCTTCCCTTTTCGTCGGCCACATCACGCACCCAATCCGTCTTTCCCGTAGCTACAAGCAAGTGAGTGCTCCAGCCCTTGACATGGCCGAAGAGCTGCTCGGTCTCATCGATGTCGAATTTGCGGGGGTATTTGATTGTACATGTTGCGCAGTCATGTAAACATTCGTCACCATCTACCGCGGGGTTTGTGCGGGGGAATAACGCGTCAGAGGTAGGTGCTTTGACAAATTCGCCCGGTTTCTTGTCAACAGGCAGGGAAAAGGTCGAGCTGGTCGGAGAAAACCTGTAATAGAGGTTTTTCAAGGAGGCTGTCATCCTGTAGGCATTGAAGGGCTTGCTGGTCTTGTCGGAGGGGGCCATGGTGAACTTTTTATAATCAGATGGATCTGATAATCCGCGCCAAGCTGTGCCGTGATTGGCGACTAAGGGATTTTGGGCCTTTCTGGTGCGTGCCCAGCTTTTTAATCGCGGAATAAGACCGGCGCCGTTGGCAAATGTCACTTGTCGCTAATTTCCCTGGCGGCAGTTGGACGCGGATCCCCGAGGTTGGCGGAGATATGCACTTACTATCTCCACAGTATCGTATCGTTGATGGAGAAGAGCTGGGAGAAGAGATTTGGTCGATAAGTCGAGGTTCGTAGGGCTTTCAGAGCGCAGATGGATTACGACGGCGTCCATTTCTGCGCCTGGAGCCTGGCGTCTCTTTAAATTTTGTGAGCTCGCAGCAGCGACGCGTACTGAAGGCCGACCTTTCCTCATTTGGCAATCACGTGGCTCGGGCTTTTGACAAGTCCGAGCCCTTGCAGTCTTCTCCGACTCTCCTCTCGTCATCCCTCATGTTCATCTTCATGCTGATGCCGCTTTCACCTTTGCCCAGTCGGTGAATTCCAGTCTCGTCTTTCATTAGCTGACACACTCTGCAAGCTAGGTATCGACTAGTAGCTCCGTGACTGGTCATTCGTCAGATATCTTACATAATTGGTGAATCTGCCCAGAACCGGCGTTAATCTCCCCAAGACCTCCCACTTACAATTACTCCGAAGGATATCCCGAAGAAATGCTCACTTGTCTCTCCAACCGCAATATTAATAATAGCTTACGATATCCCGCAATGCTCAAACGATGAGGCTCAAAACACTGAATGGTGCTCCCCTGCCCCAACATCTCAACTTCAGTAACGATGCTCTGCTTAAGTCTGGTGAACTTGAACCAGCATTCCGTGCGTTCCTTATGGGCCTCGCTGTTCCCCAACCTGGATTGAATGACAAGGACGACATGCGCGTCGTCAAATGGAGACGTGTTGATCCTCGAAACGGACGACTTAGTACTGGTTGGTCCCAACCATATTTACCAAGGGGAGAAAGTCGGGGGGAGGACTTGAGTTTCTCATACTCCATTCCTACTCCTGATGTTGGCCAATCCTTTACTTCGGCAAGCTTCGACGACACTACATATACCGCTCATGAACCCACGGATACCACTCAATACTGGGAGCAATCACTCATATTGCACGACACGCTGTTATCATCTCAAATAGTCTTTGGTGGCTCCGATCCTGACATCAACACTCATGGTGACGATACAGTCCAAACTGACTCTTTCCTCTCGACGTATTCGGAATTCAACACGGCGGACAACAGTAACTTGCGTGATCAGGAAGGGGTTGGACCAATCCTTCGTCTTCCGGAAATATTGTCGGTAACATCGTTAGGAGATATTCCTAGTGCCGATTATCTCAGATCAATTCTTCCCCAGACGCTTACTCCAACTTTCGTGGGCGTATTGACCGCTAAAGAAGAACCACGGCAGGTAATCGTCAAAAGAGGCACGTACACTATGCACCTACAAGACATTACCATAGCAGATGATACGGAGAATGGATTCAAGATTTCTTTCTGGTTTCGACCACCTAATCAGAATGGCCGTCCCCCGAATGAGGCACAGAAACACCTTCGAGAGACTCTGGAACGGGCCCAGATTGGTGATATTCTTTTGTTGCGAAATATTGCCCTCAACATATTTCGTAATAATGTTCACGGACAGTCATTGAATCCTGGTATCAATAAAGCAAAGACGTCGATAGACATAGTTCAGAGGAGTGATGGCTTGTTGTTATTCAAGCGATTGTTGCCATCGCCAGTTGAAGAAAAGTATCGCCGGGTTCGACACTGGGCAGCTTCACATGTTGTTCCTGATATCGCGGGGCCAAAAAAACGAAAAACATTTGGATACTGCTCCAGGGCATCCAAGCGACCAGAAACCCGCTATGGCTTAGCAGATGATCTGTTACCACCTGACTCATTGGAGCCAGTGTGACTTTGTCTGTGTAAGACGACATTTGATCGGCCAACAAAGCCTGCACGAGAATGATGCTGCGCGGACTCTCAAAGCAGTTGTGCTCTGACAGACCCAAGACTTTATCGATTCGGATGAGACATACTTCCTTGTAATAGCTGCCTCTTATTCCTGGATTTTATACCCTCATTCCGTTCTATGCCGCTGTGTGACTGCTCGCGGCCTGATCATGGATAGCCCCATACATCGCATTCCATAACTTGAGCTGGTGTGCATGCAAATTTTGAGGATTATCGACACAGTTGCCTTTGCTGATTTGTGGAGCGATTATTTTTGTTCTTTAATGTCACCAGACATATGGATCTGGTGAGGAAGTCGTAGGATGTGGGCGGAATCCCTCGCACGAAGGCCCCAACCATGAAGTGGCCCTTGCGTCCTCCACCTCCACATTCGGTGTCCTCTCTGACTTCGCCGCACCAATCCTCGACTTCCTATGTCCTCTCATCCGCCACAAAGAGCTGTGCAAAGAACCGAAAACTGTATTTTTGATCCAATATCTACTTCAAGCGTTGGAGGGAAAAGCTAGAGTATCCCACTCAAGCTAGCATAGTGTATTGCTGAGTAAAGTATAATGGACTATGTCCCACCCCAATCTCATTCCCAATACATCCACATAAATTCTAGCGTTAGATAAACTTAATGCTACACCCCAGAGATCATCATTTAGTAACGCGGAGGTAGCCTATTGGGCCAACCCCGGGTTTAAGGGCTTAGCCTCCGTCGCAACTAAACATGACCTAGTCTGATTTTGTGAAGTGGTATATACGCAGTCATGAACCCGAAAGTGTAACTGCTTCCTTTCCGTAATGAGGCGCCGCGTTGAAGACACAGGTTTTGAAACAGCGTGTTTTCATTGGCTGCCCATCATTCCTTCGTACATCCAGCAATTATCCTATGTGAAGACCTAGACATGTTTCGGATCCGATAGTGGGCGCCGATGCCATTCGAAAACACAAGCGATCCTACTGTGTTCCAGGACAGGGCCTTCAATCTAAAAGTGTCCTCATTTCTTGTCACTAGGTGAATCCAGCAACGACTCCAAGCCTATATCGGGGCCAGGTCCCTACATTTTACCGGCTCTCACTTCTCTAGTCATTCTTTGTTATGTGTTAGACCTTCCTTAATTCCATCGCTGCTGGTGTGAGTACGAGAAAAGGCTGTCAGGTCACTCTTTTACCACGCTGCCACGTCCATTCTTTCAACTTTCAAAGTAGACCTTCTTTTCTTTTAAAGAGCTTTTTCGGCAGACATTCGTTATATTCATCAAAATGCGGTCGCGCTTCGTATCACTCGTAGGACTGGCCACCTCCCTTTCATTGATTGGAGGTTCTCACGGCGCTCCGGCCTACGGAGATGGTCCAGAGCCTTCCGCAACTTCAAATTCCCAGGCTCCTTCAGCACAACATGCCTCAACATTAGAGAGCGGTTCGACGAAACTACAACATGAAGCATCTGTAATACAGTCAAGACAACAACCAACCTATGTGCCAGCAGGCCCTTCGGCAACTGCGCCCTCACAGGATGCCTCGACTAGTCCAGCAGAGCAAGCTGATTCAAACACATCAACGTCACAAGGCGCTCCACCTCAATCGACTATTGCGCCTACATGTAGCACACAAAATACTGACGCACTGGGTGTTCTTGGTGTGCAAAACACAGGCGTTCAAGTCCGACGCGAGATACGAGATCTCGCTAGGGACGGAGATGCTTGGAATATCTTCATTTTGGCGCTTGCTAAGTTCCAGTCTATGGATCAAAATGAGAGACTTTCTTATTATTCAATAGCAGGCGAGTTGGAGCCTCGATTATCAATGTATGCAACTAATTGCCACTAGGAATCCACGGCGCTCCCTTCAAGCCCTGGGACGATGTTCCCGGCCAGGGAGAATACGGTTATTGTCCCCATGGTAGTAATATATTTGCCACATGGCATAGGCCATATCTCGCTCTGTTTGAGCAAGTCCTACATAGTCACGCTGTGAAAATTGCTAATCAATACCAAGATCCTGCGTTGAAAGAAAAATATCAGAAGGCCGCTTCAAAACTTCGACTGCCTTATTGGGACTGGGCCATGAATCCGCCTGATGAGGAAGAAGGTGTAATGCCCACCGCTCTACGGAATTTGACTATGCCAGTAATCTTACCAAATGCCTCCCAAGTTGAGATCCCAAATCCTCTCTTCCAGTACAAGTTCCATCCACTTAACGGGGAAGATTTTGATTCTTTGGTAAGTTCGGTCTTTAGTCATATCGCAGAAATCATATCGCAGAAACGAATGTGCTGTCTCTAATAAGCACAGTTTTAATAAAAACGAATGTAAACTAATCGCATTATAGGATGCGAGTGGTCTTAAATTCTCGAAGTGGGAGACAACAATCCGTTCCCCGGAAGATGGACGAGTAGAAGAAGCAGCTAGTCGAGACGATGAAACCAATATTCGTCTCAAGACACAACAGCCCAACAACCGCGATACAGCATACAAGCTTCTCACGGTCCCTCAAAAGTTCAATGAGTGGAGCAATAAGGGCAGTGGTGGAACCATTGGCAACTTGGAAACATTACATGATGGCGTTCATAATGCATTTGGCCTTGGACATATGGGTATTCCTGAGGTAGCAGCCTTTGATCCCGCATTCTGGGTCCATCACTGGTAAGAGAAGACAATATCAAACTAGGTAGAGCGTGCTAAATTTTGTAGCAATGTCGATCGTCTAATGGCAATCTACCAATACCGGTACCCCGAGACATATGTTGAGAGCACTCAACAACTTAAAGCCACCTACACAATAGAAAATGGTAGCTTTCAGGATGCGAACTCTCCGCTTTCACCCTTCCACGTTTTGGGCCAGATGTGGAATTCCAATAATGTTCGCCATTGGGAGCCATTTGGTTACTCATACCCCGAACTCATCGATCAGCCAGACAATGCTACGCTTACACTTGCTATCAACAAGCTGTACCAGGCGGAGTTCCAAGGTCTGAACACGAATAATAGCGTTACTGCTCTCGACAAAAATACCACCACACCTCTCAAATTACGCGATACAGCTTCCGACCAGCCTGATGCTCACGACTGGATGGCAGAAGTAAACATGCCTTCCGACCTCGACATCACATACTCAGTCCGTGCCTTCTTTGGCAAGCCTTCTGGCAATCCGGCAGATTGGCCAAAAGACGACACGTTTATCGGACAAGTAGCATCACTCACATCACCGCGGATCGATTCGAACGTCACGGTCGTGGCGAACATCATGTTGACGAACGAATTGGCTAAGAGGTTCAAAGCCAAGGAGATTGACAACCTGGAATTAGAGACTGTGAAGTCGTGGTTGGAGAAGAACTTTTATTGGAGGGTTCAGGAATTGGTAAGTTTCCCCTCACCCTCCTCTGGTACCTCTTGCACCAGTCCCCAATATCTCCCTTGTCCTTCCGGAAAGAATATCCCAACATACAAAAATTCCAACAAAAGTCTAACCCTTTTCCCAAAACAGGACCTGACAGAAATGCCACAAGCCGATTTCTTAACCGCTACCAAAGAGATAAAAGTCCGAATCGCATCAGTCCCCGTCCGACTTCCCCGGTCCTCGACCGAAGTTCCGAAATGGCTAGGCGAACCTACATATTATGAGGAAATCAAGGGCCATCCTGAGGGGAGGGCTGGTCAGTAGCGTTTTGGCTCTTGAGTAAGAATAAGTGGGGGGATGGGGAGATGGATTGGGAAGGGGATTGAGTAGTTCGGAGCACTCATGCATGTCTAGGACCCTGCCTTTCTCTTTCTCTTTCTCTTTCGGCTTTTCTTTCTTCAGCATTCTATCACATCATCACATCCACATGATCAACGCATTGTTTCCTTCCCTTCCTTCACTCCCCTCGCTCTAGACAATATAGCTGGGCTATGTTTTTGCATTCATTCCATGGAGTTTTGGATGGAGTTTAGAGGTTTGACACGTTTAGGTTAATAACATGGTTTAACTTTTCTTTGGACACAGATTTTCATGGATGGGTTCATCGATATACTTACTATGAGAATTAAGACAAGTGATGTTTGAGGCGGGTTGTGGTGTGATGTCTTCTGATGAGTGAGTCAGTATGCATAAGTTTTAGCTAACAAGAAGGGGTCCTAAACCCAGCTACAATGCTTATTCACTCATATGTCTATACTGTGTTATTAGAAGAGTTGAGAACTGCAGTACAGATAGGACTAGTCATTGAATCGATAGAGTTCATTTACACAATCTATAGAGTCTAATCGTCATGAATCATGAATTCCAGTGCCCCAACCTGCAAGGGTCTTGTTCGTCTGTCTGTCTTGCATCATCATCCATTTCGTCTCATGAGGGGACCCTATAAACGCCGAAAGGGGGTTCCACATGTTTGCACTTATTGTGCATCAATCTCCGTTCACCCAGAATCTGCTAGTCGATGTCGATCCAGAGTGGCTTGAAGAAGAAGCGGCCCTGCTCGTTCTAGCAAACATTTCGAGGCTCGATAAGGGCAATGCTCAGCTCAGGTCAAAGCCTGCCCCAGAGAAGACGCTGTACAGCAGCTTCTCTTTCAGAAGCCCGTAGTCCTTATACATGGGCAATTTCAACAGATTGACACATGTGCTGGTGCTGGGCAACCTCTCTTGATCACTGCCGGCGTCTCTGATACTGAATCGAGGGTTCAGCGTCGAGAAGCCTAGCAAGGGGGCCCTAGGGGTGCTGGTCACGAATTTCAGCACAGCACGGCGCTCGCCATCGGAGAGATCCTTGAGAACTTTCCAGAAGAGCTCGACTGTCGGGTGTTCGAGCCCATCATCGCCGATGATGTAGGTGCCCCCATAGATGGTGTTGCGCCGAAGATCATCGATATCAATTGAACTTGAGGTCCCGCCAATGAGAGTTTGAAGCTCGGATTGGTTAAACATGCTCAACCAGCTCGGTTGAATCATGGCTCCAAGTCCACGCAGAAAGGCAGATGTCTGCAGATACGGCTGGTTCTGGAGTCGGTGACGAGCCATGTAACTGATGTACACCAAGCGGTTTTGGTTGGTGACGGGTATGTTCGAGCCTCCTGGTTTGAGATCCTTGGTGATAGCCTTCGTTTTCTTGTGCTCTTGACCATGGTACACAACGATAGTGTCGGTCACTGTGAAGTTCAATGAAAAGTCTTCTACGTCTCCGTCGTATGTCTTCAATTGGTGTAGCCCTTGATATAGCCCCTCATCGAGATCACGGAGGTCGTTCAAGGTGGGCCGATACCCAGATTCTCGAGGCGCTGATCCAGAGCCGCCTGTCAATGCCCATTTACGTAGAAAGAATGGCGCGAAGTTGACGTCAACAAGAATGCCTTCATACAAGCACTTTCCAATAATTCGACCAAGGAACTCATAACGTTGTAGTAACTCGGAGACCTGCACCCTAAAGTCTGTCGAATTCTCCTGTACTCCTGCCCCCTTTAGCATCTCTTTATGCTCTTCTACGATGGTAGGGTTTGGATAGAGTAGATGATGATCATTTTCAACAAACATGTCGATATTGTCGGTGGGTAGGAAGGCTCTATTGGTAACGCTTGTGAGGAATTCTTTCGTCACACCTCCTCCGTCTATACCCGCCTCGGGTGCATCGAATTGATCGACGAAGGTAATCTGAATTGGTTCTTTAAGTCTTTGACCAAGAGGATAGAACTGGTTGAATGCATCTTCGAACTCATGCTCTCGCCTGATTCTCGCAGCGTGTTTCTCGAAATGCTGAGGAGCGTCGGGGCTCTGCATAGCTCTCCATCGCCAGGCTTCTGGGTCATCGCCGCCTCGTCGTTTGGTCTATTGTTGTTAGATGCATTGTGGGATTTCTCTGTGACGCTAAGACTTACCAGATCCAAGTTCACAAACTCCCGGAAGATTTGAACTCGAGTTGTGAATGGAATGAAGAAGGGCATATTCTGTAGAATCTCCAGGCGAGGAGCAACTGCCTGTAGATACCTCCTCCGAGATGCTTTGCGCTGCTGTCGCTGGAGTCTCTCCAACCTCCGTTGCTGTTGAGTTCGCCCAGTCCCGATCAATTGTGGCGTGTCGTCGAATTCACCCTCTTCATCTATATCATCAGCGTCTTCCTCTTCTATCTTATTACGGCTCTCTTCCTCTTGCACCACCGCCGGAATGAAGCCCGTCATGTCGAATCGTGAAGTCATCAACCAGTGATCAGAAGGTAAAAAGTTACGGCGTGAGTCTCGTTCATAGATCATTCGTACAAGACCAGTGACCAAGCCTTTGACATAATCCAAGGTCAACCCAGAAACACCGCCGACAGATGGCTCTGCAGCTTGTTTTTGGGGTTCGATCTCCGGTGATTTCATGCTGAAGAAGCTAATACTTGAGCTGTTCGGCTCGCGCTCCTCAGAAGCTATAATGTCCGAGGCATTGAAGTACAATGTGAAACCAAGGTTCTTGAGGAATGTTGTCAAATCTTTCACTTCTGTCAACGGCAGAGCATTTTCGCGGATCTCATTAGATAATGGATCTCGTCCGCCCGAAAAGAACTCCTCGTCATCGGTCACTTTGAGAACGAACGTGTAGAGCTCTAAGAAAACCAAGATGACACGCCATTCATCCGCAACCGTAGCGTTTCGGTCGGTTTCCTGCTGTGAGAGTTGCCAGACGGCACTCGATTGTGGCCTTGAGTATTCGCGAGGCACTGGAAGGGTTGAAGAAAGCCTGGAGGTGAGTAGGATGATGGCCGCTCGGGAATCCCTCAAGATTGCACCAAAGACAGACGACCGTTTCGTAGCTTCCCAGAAATATCGGATTGCAGGTAACTTTTTAGCGGGGCTGCTCCCAGATGACGGTCCAATGTAGAGCCACATGCGAATCTCATCCCCTCTGCGAGGAAAGGAGCGTAGAAGGGCTAAGGCGTAGTTGGCGAGCTGCCTGGCCTCTTCCACCCTTTCGTCCTCCGTTGCCACCGATGATTGAGATGACCCGGAGAGCAAATTGCCAATACCTTCCTGGTTAACAAGAGACAATATCTGCTCTTTCAGAAACTTGTTGACCGAATCGATGAGTTGGGTGCTTTGGGCGCTTTCGAGGTTCTCTGACCGCTCGGTGTCGGCGCTGTGACCGTCAACGATATTATGGGGTAGCGAGTTCAGGAGAATGGCTACCACGGCCACGAAATCCTTGTGTGCGGAATAAGCCTCGGGACTATGAAAATTATGTACAAAGCGGTGGAAGTAGATAAAGGAACCAAGCATTCGTAAACGGCTTGACGCCTCTTTGAGCTCTGGGTGGGAGTAGATCCCATGTAATTTGAATAACTCTGCCAGAGCATTCGCCAATAGTTTGTAATTGACAGCATCAGCGAGGGCATCCCGGAATTTCTGTATACATGTTGGAGTCGTATCCGCCGTTAGGGTCGGAAGGGTCAGGAAAGTGTAGGCAAATGCTTCGTATGCATTCAAGGTATACCCTGTTACCGTTTTTAAGGGCGTAATGACCGTGTCTAGCAGCGTTTCAAGAGCTTGTTGGAATATATCATCCGTAGCAACGGGATCTTCACAAAGCTTAGCAAGCAAGGAGACTTGAAGAGCCAGCGTGCGATAGAAGTTTTCGGCATGCTGAGACGTCTCGGCGGGGATTTGATTGGTTAAGAAGTGAAGAATAGAGACTAGGTCCAAATAGATATTCTTTTCAATGTCGAAGGATTTATCCTGCCTCGCGAGAATGGCCAGCATTATCCGTTGTAACCTGAGGTATGCCGAGGGCCAAGGGCCGGTAGAGGTGATTGAAAGCTTGGAGACCGTCCCAATCTGGCGAAGCCCGTATTGCCTGACCCTCTTTAGGTCGCCTTGGTTCCGCGTATGGGAGAATCGTAAAAGACGTTGCAGCTGCCCTAACGATTGTGCTTCCGTGTTGTATGATGTGTTTGACCCCGCAACGATCTCATCGCTTGAGGAACCTTCCACAGCATCCCATTCATCCCGGAGTTGAGTAGCAGTCCGTTGACGACAGGTGTGTCCCCTCCATAACCGTTGTAGCGTCTGCGCTGCCTTCAATGTGTCACGTTCGCGCTGTCTTTGTACCCGCTCCTGTTGGGCTCGATCGAGAGCGGCTTGTGATCCAGCTCCGCTGCCAGTGCTTCCAAAAGCATGTGTCTTGCGACCGGATAAATTGACCTGACGAGGTCGCCGAGAGCTTCCACTGAAGGTTGTGAACATGGTGGCGGTAGGCGGCGGGCTGCAGTCGAGTGTTAACGAAATAAGGCTGTGAATAAGCTTGCCAGGAAAGTATACAGTACCTAAAGGGTTGCTGGCTATAGCTCCATATGAATATCACGTAGCCACCCGCTTGAGTTGTGTATGTCTAGAAGGGTGTAAGGTGGACGAAGTGGGAGTGCGGCGATTGCGGACGACGTCAGGTCTTGGTGGAAATGGGCGGCGGGATGACTCCCCGATAGACTGTAGTTGATATGAGAGTGAGTTAAACAAAGGTCGCTCGAAGAGATGGGTCATGCAACATGCCCTGGAGGGGTCGGAGGAAAGAAGCACAAGTTCGACGAGCTTCGACGGAGCTCCAAAAGGGATTGGTGATTTGGAAGTTGTAGTCAGCAATCCATGCCCCGGGCTGGACTTCTTGAGGCTCCTCCGTCGTTGGTTCCGACGCTCATGTGGCCCGTGCATCAACTTACCTACTCTACTCTAGCGTCAGCTTCTCTACTGTATGTGCCCATCAAAGAGCAAATGGCACAGGGTTCACCGGCCCCTTGATGGGATCATCTGGCTGGAAACTGAGTAGAGCAAACGTTTGCTTTTGCAAATGTTGCCCGTGTGGGTCGTGTGCTACAATCACGTCTCTTACAGAGATTGGAGCCGGGTGTCACGAGCAAATAGAAACCAGGCTTGCTGTCTTCATCATACATTCCGCTACATACTTTCGCCTTGTCACTATCTCTCTGATCCATGTGCTCTCTCTCCCGAAGGTTCCTCGCAATACCAGCCCTTTCGCCACATGTAGATGCTAGACCAGTCTCCGCACAGCCTTGTGATGCAATCCAAAATGGGGTATATAATGGGATCACCCTACCTTAGCCCTAAATGACCACCTTTCCAACAACCTCGTCGTCGTCAGGTTCTAATGTGTCTTCTTCACTGCTGCTGTCTTCGATGCCCTCAAACAGGTTTGAAAACCTTCCACTCCCTTCCGCTCGGCCACCTCCCCCCTCTTCACGATGCGTCCCCATGCCCTCTTCCGCCTCGCCATCCTCCTCTTCCTTATTCGCCTCAAGTAATGCCTTGCGCTGCGCTAGCCGTGCCGCAAACTGCCGTCGTGCTCGGGATGGCGGGATTTGTAGTGGTGGCGGCATGTGTAACGCATTCTTAGACTAGTCACTTGTTAGCACTGGATTCACCACCCCCTTTCCAATCATGTACGGGGACGAAACGCCAAGTAATGCAGAAGTGATTTATAGTGAAACAAAAGGAAAAGCGGAAAACTATGCGATCAGAGTTCAGGTAGCGCTGCTGATTATTGCGAAGGAAACGAAACGCAAATCAAGGCGGCATCGACATCTTATTCGGCCATTGTTGCCATGCGAGGAATTGGAAGGAGATGAATGGAGAGCTTCCACTCTAGGGTGGACTTCTATCAAAACCATACCACCGTGCGAAGGAAGGGGGCGTATGTACAAGGGGTTGATGGTGAAAGCTCAGATGAGCTAAGCAGCTTGCCTCATTTGGGGATGAAAGAAGCGCCTTACAAGCTCAAATAGACTATGAGGGAAATGAAAACGCACCAACGCACAGACATGGCGGTGTCAGGAATCATCGATATTCCATCTCAACATCTTCAAATGAGAGTTCACCCACTTGTTCCGAGTCACTCACAGGCGTATGCCGCTCTCTCTCGCCGTCGCCTTCGTCCATTTCCTCGTCTTCCTCATCGCTCGAGTTTGTGAATCCACTTAGTAGTGTGCCACCACTAAACGTGTAACCACCACCCGAGGTATCGTTCTGGGTTAGGTCCATGCTGTCAAGACCAATAGTGCCGCCAGTGGTCAGGCCGGCGGAAGCAAGGGAAGACGAGCCATCGTTTCCAAAACCTGATGCTGCATTTACAGCATTAAGCACTGCTTGTCGAGGACCTACACTCATATCAGGACGAACACCCCCGAGGATAGCGTTATCCCGCTCCCGGGTCTCCGCCAATGTCTGCTCCACGTAATCTATCCATGCTTGGCTCATGACTTTGTCCAAGACTGACTGTGAGAGCAACTCCGCCGGGTGTCTTTCGGTGAACTTGAGCACCTCTTCCGCAATCAATGTTAAATGTCCCATGTAACCCAAGCGCATATGAGTCTCAGACTGTGCCTTGTCGCTGGCTTGCTGCCCTTCAATAATTCGCTCCGTGATTCGGCCTGTCTCGAACAGATCAATTGCTAGGCTTCTGTTGAACCCACGGTCCATTTGGCCATTGAAAACTTGCTGCACAACGTCATAAACAACGTTATGCAGGAAATTATTCCATGGGAAGCGGAAGAAAAAGTCCTAATATTAATAGATAAGTATGGCAGTGCAGCACATGTCGATAGTATGGGGGACAAACCAAGATGGTTGGGACGACTTTATTCTCAACAAACATCATCTTTAGCAGATCTCCTACCACGGGCGATCCATCAATATCAACCTCATACTGCGGAGCGTATTGGGACTCTAGTCCACCAAACAGCACGGAACGGGCGCTACTGCTTTCATCAATAGGGGTCACTTCAGAGCCTTCGCTTTCAGCAACACCGGCAGTGAACTTGGAAGTATCTTTGGTCTCTTGGTCTGCGTTATCAGCTGTCCGCGACTTGCCAGCAAACAGTGGCGCTGGCTTGTCTTCCGCATGCGGGGACAGACCTTCCGGAGATTCGAGGTTCTCAGGCGCGGTGGTCTTATTTAGTTGCTGAGTAAGTAGGGACGGGGGTTGGTGTGACTCAGCTCCCGTGCCGGTTGTATTTGTGGTATCTTGGCGATCGTCCATAATGGTGTCGTTATCTAAATCAAGGCCTCCTACTTTGGCAGACAGCCCAGCAGACGTGGGAGACTCGGCGTCGTCAGCTGCCTTTGCTGGGGTTGATGCAGCAGGGGAAGAAGCTTCCTTTGCGACCTTGGCTGGTGAGAGAGGTTCGTTCACTAGTTCGTTCTCTCCTTCAAAAGCCTTTTCCGAGATACTTTCTTGCGTAGGTGTCTTGACCGAAGATTCGGTAGAGGTGTCCTTTTCTTTTGATTCTTCTGAGGCAGCCTCGGAGGCAGTAACTTTTTCAAAGTCATCCTCAGAGTTGTTCTGCACTTCAAGGCGCTTGATCTCCTCTGGTGACTCGCTTGATGGCGCACGTGCGTGGTGGAATCCGTGACTATCGACGCTTGTTGAGAAATCTCCAGTATTGATGTTGCTCCCAGACGTAAGCTTTCCTTCGGCCTTCAAACGTTCACGTTCGGCATCACGGCGCTTGACCTCGGCTTCGCTTCCTCTCTCGTTGAGCAGGGCCATATTGCTACAATGTAGTAGTTCAGCCATTAGCTCGCACGTTTTGAAACGATCGAATCCAAGCGGCTCAATCTTCTCTCCAAATGCAGTCTTCAACTCTCTCTTTTTGGTGGCGGTGGAACCATCTTTGTTTACTACCGTCTGGTTGGAATTGTGGACTAAATCCATGAATTGAGGAATGTGCTTCGCGAACTGCCGAAGTAGAGTCCCGAGATAAATTGGGTCCGAGTTCTTTGGGACGGGCCCTATTTGATTTTCCAGATCATAGTCGGAATTATTCTTTCGAATCACCTCGATGATAATGCCCACACCAACTGTCAAAGGGTTACCACCCCGCAACATATCCTCAATAAGGGTCTTGATGCACTGTTCCGAGACTAGCTGGCGGGTAAGTTCGTTGGGGCCAATGACGGACTGGTCTTGTGTTGTGGCATTGGCGGATATGGTGATGATTGCCTTGATAAAATCCCCGGCAGATGTCTGTGTGGATGAGGTCTGTTCTGGCGACAGATAGGAAAGTAGCTGGGGGATCACATTCTGTGATTGTAGCCACTAAAATTACTAGATCAGTACACCGGGGAGCACCGCAATTCTATATTATGACTTACGTCGACGATACCTTGGCCTCCTTCACTCTTCTCGAGACTTATAATCTTCAGAAGAAGGTCCATGATCATTGGGCAGTCAACATGTTGTAGCATATCCGCTACAACGTTGTCGATCGACTTGAAGAAATCAAGCATTTCTTCCATTTTACGATCAAGGAGCGACTCATTGACCTTTGTGAAATAGCCAGCTTGTACCGGGTCCAAAGGAGCAGGCTGCTTGATGTAATTCCAAAAGTTTCGGAGACTATCCTGGTTCTCGAGAACGGCTTCAGATATTGACCAGACTTCGGAAGAGAGAATCTCGCACGCGACGTAAGCATACTTCATGCGTTGTTTCTCTTCTTTGCTCTCTTCTCCATCGCCTGAGTCCGACTGCGTAATTGACGATGATCGTGCTTTACCGGTCACTTTCCCGAAGAACCCCTCTCTGGAAGTACTTCTGGCCTTTCCCCCACTATCGGGACTGGCAGTCTCATTGGGAGACTCTGAGGCCTGTGGTGCAATGACGTATCGTAGCAGTCGCTCCAGCACATTCTCATCGCGAAGGTACTCGATCAATTTCGAGTTCTGCTGTTTGAGCTCTTGTATGAGATCAGACTCGTCTAGCAGCTCCTCCACCGTCACATCTGGCTTATCTAGGATGCTGTCCAGCGAAGACAGCTGCGCATAGCCCCCGAAACGCCAGAACATTATGAATCTATCAGGTTCGGGCTACCACAGAGGGGGGAAGTGAGTGCCGAGGGCAGAGGTTCTGAATGTGGTTGCCGCTGATCGAGTGTCATGCGCAAGATGAATCGTTGAGAGACAATCGGCTCATCAGGAGGGTACAAGGGCACCGGAGAAGCTCTATGAGAAGGTCTGGCGTCAGCGCGTGGATATGGGATGGAGGCGGGAGAAGGAGGGCGCAGAGTGCGGAGCTTGTTCAAGCTGAGCAAGGTGGGATGTGGTACCTAGTGGAAAAAGCACTGAGCCGAGTGCGACGGAGCGAAAGACTGGGAGAAGGGAAGATCCATGCACTGATTGTTGCGTCGTCGAAGTTCGTTACAAATACAGAGGCGAGCGTAGATCCGTGATGGGATTGTTTGGTGGTGTTGTGGGGTGGGATATCAAAGCGGTGACAGCACAGACAACACAGAGGGACAGAGGAGGGCCAGGCGCTGGATCCGTGCGTGAGAGGCCGCCGAGGAGCGGACGGGACGCCGGCGAATGGTGCTGGGGGAGGGCACACGCGGCTTTCGCTTCGGTCTGGAAGGCAGAGAATGGGCGGATTGTGTTGTATGAAGAGAGGGAAGTAATGCGCTTGTTCCAGTGTCGGATCTCAATCACGCGCCCGCAAGGTACATCAGAGTCTCGTGTGTGATGGCTATACTCGGGCTGGTTGCATCTGAGTCGGCCTGAGATGCCCCGATGTTTTACCGAGACACGTGATTGTGACGATGACGACCGCCTCCAGTTGCCCAGGCACGCCAGGGTAACCTCACCAACTACAGCGGGCCCAGATCTAGGCGTCCACGCCCAACACCAGGACCTTCACCCATCTCCTCCACAAAGCATAACTTGCCTTCCTTACCAGCCCTACAGCCACATACAGCTCCCTGATATCTTCACTTGTACATGCGACCCGGAGTGGACAACAGCCGGAGCATATCCCAACTATGAATCGCCTCTTCGGCGCGAAGAGCACGGCACCCAAGCCAACGCTCAACAGCGCCATCTCAAATGTGAGGCAGACCCGTTTCTCGGGACCAATCTTGTATACGCTGACATCTCCCAGGTCGACACTAGGATCGAATCTATAGACGTCAAACTCGCCAAGCTCAACGCTGAATTGACCACCTATCAGCAACGACTCGCAAAGATGCGCGACGGACCCGGCAAGAATGCCATCAAGCAAAAGGCCCTCAAGGTTCTACAACAGCGGAAAATGTACGAGTCGCAGAGAGACCAGCTCCAACAGCAGTCGTGGAACATGGAACAGGCGGGCATGATGCAGGACAATCTCAAGAACACCATGGTCACTGTCGATGCTATGAAGACGACCACCAAGGAACTTCGCAAGCAGTATGGCAAGGTCAACATTGACAAGATCGAGCAGCTGCAGGACGAGATGGCGGATCTAATGGACATGGGCAATGACATCCAGGAGAGCATCAGTCGCAGCTATGACGTGCCGGAAGAGGTGGATGAGGCTGAGTTGGATGCGGAGCTGGAGGCTCTCGGCGAGGATGTTGAGCTCGAAGGAATAGCAGAGTCGTCGAGCGTTCCTGGTTTCATGCTGGACGAAACAGCCCCCCCACAGTTTATCGACGAGCCTCCGGAACCGGGCAAAGTCAAGGAAGCGGCAGGGTGAAAAGCAAAACCCGCGTCTGCCCGCCGGGCATGGCTCTTGGCGAGGAGACTGGGTTTTGGCCACGTGCAGACTCGGTGTGTCACGCCATTGTAATATCTCTGAGCAATCGTAAGCGCCTTGACGCGCCGAGCCTGCCATACGACAAAGTTTCGACCACCATTGCACCGTTTCTCTGCACTAATGTATCCTGCCGAGCCGATATCCGACTGTTCGCAGGGGTGGAGGTGGGATGAGCGGGGTGGCGAAGCTGAGGGCTTGGATTTTCTTGGGAAGCGGAATCTTGGCTCCCCTCCATGATTTGTTCGGACGCAGTACCAAGCCCTTTTGATCGGCCCGATGCAGCGGAAGACGGAACAAGCAGACCTGTTACCAAGTTCACCACCAAATCGAAGCTTTTGCTCATTCCTAGAGAGGTCCCAAGAGGCCAAATCACAGTCAAGTGTCTTCGCTCCATCGCCGTTAATCTAACCGTGTCAAGCTCTGCCCGCAATTTTGCTCGTCTCAACTGTGATTGGGCCCACTATTTTCGCTGTTCCCATCACCTTCACCACACCGCAGTATCGCCAAGTCTCCAACCTTGGCGCCAGTCTTGTCTTTGTCTTGTCTCCCACTGCCAATGAAGTCATGCTACCGCTAACAGAAGCTTCCTGTCTGACAAGCTATCCCGCTGCGTGTCTATATAAGGTCTCCTCCTCCCCACTTATTCCAGATCACCATATCCTTAAAACCTGTTCAATTCCGAATCCCTCAAACTTATGCCCCTCTGGCAATTCTCCTCTTCATCCATTGAGCCATATCATCCACCTTAACAGTCGTTACTCGTACTAGTTTTCGCTAGCAAATTAATCCATCCAGCTTCAGGATGGGTACCGGTACGAAATCAGGTACCCTCCAAGAGTATGAAAAACACCCCTACCAGCTATCTGTCGAGGCATTGATCTCTCATCTTGGCGGTTTAGACCTTGATCAAGGCTTGACCCCGAAGCAAGTGCAGGATCTTCGTGCGAAATATGGAGAAAACAAACTGGAAGGCGAAGGAGGCGTCAAATGGTACGCCGTCCTCTTCAAACAGATCAGTAATGCTATGATCTTAGTAAGTGATCCCAGTTCGACTTTAGCAGTCTTCCAACGTTCCGTGCTTCTGATTGGACAGCGACTGATTTTAATTCATAGGTCCTTCTGCTTGCCCTAGCCCTCTCCTATGGTGTATCTGATTACATCGAAGGTGGTGTCATCACTGCTGTAGTCGTTGGCAATGTGCTCGTTGGATTCTACCAAGAATTTCAAGCCGAGAAGAAGATGGACTCATTGCGTGCTCTTTCTTCTCCAACGGCGACTGTTCTACGCTCGGGCAACCTGGAGTCTATTCCATCCATCGAGGTCGTTCCAGGAGATGTGATTGTAATCAAGACTGGTGATACGATTCCCGCAGACGTACGGGTATTCGAATCCATGAATCTCGAATGTGACGAGAAGATTTTGACTGGAGAAGGTATGATATCTATTCCAGATCCACGATTCCGCTATCAATCACTAACCATCACCCAGCTATTCCCGTAGCAAAAGATCCCGATGCCGACTTTTCCGGAAGCTCCGAACTCGAATGCGGAGTAGGCGATCGCGTTAACATGGCGTACTCCTCTTCGACCGTTACAAAAGGACGTGGCCGAGGCATTTGCGTCTTCACTGGCATGTTTACGGAGATTGGTAAGATTGCTGAATCCATGCAAGGTACGACGCGAAAGCCAAATCGGTCCATGTCAAGGAAGCATGGTACTATGCAACCTGCCAAAGGTGCCGTCTTACGAACATGGGATGGCATTGGCAAGTTCCTTGGGTTGACACACGGCACTCCACTTCAAATCAAGCTGTCCAAGCTGGCATACACACTTTTTGGTTGCGCTATTCTCCTGGCCATCATTGTCTTTGCTGTACATAAATTCGATGTCACCAGTGAAGTTGCAATCTACGCTATCTCTACTGGTAAGCCTACCCTGATTTTCCCTTCTGGTACTTATTTCTAACTACATTGTAGGTATTGCTATTATTCCGGAATCTTTGATCGCCGTCTTGACCATTACTTTCGTCACGGGTATGACCCAGATGCGACGCCGACGCGTTTTGACCCGAAAGCTATCCGCCCTCGAAGCATTAGGAGGTATTACAAATATTTGCTCGGACAAGACTGGTACTTTGACACAAGGTCTAATGACCGTTCGAAAGGCGTGGGTTCCTGGCGTTGGTATCTACACCGTCAGCAACTCCGAAGACCCGTCGAATCCTAAACAAGGCGAGATTACCATTGGGCCAGCCAAGAGCAAAGCCGAAATGGACGCAGAGAAGAAAGCAAGAGAGGAACACTTTGATACCCAGCGTAGTGGTGCAGCATTGAAATTTGACCTACCTCCAAAGAAGGCAGACCGAGACACTGTAACCAAGACCGGCACTTACGAAGAGAAACTTCCCGAAGGCACTTACGAATACTCAGAGATGGTTCCCGAACTCGAAGACCTCCTGCGCTCTGCTGCCTTGTGCAACGTTGCTACCGTTCGTCTTAACGAGCAAGAAGGAAAGTGGCAAACGACTGGTGACCCAACCGAGATCGCTTTACAGGTCTTTGCGTACCGTTTTGATAAAGGCAAGAAGATTCTTGAAAAGGATGAGGGGTGGAACCAACTCTCAGAGTACCCATTTGACAGCACTGTAAAGCGCATGTCTGTTGTCTACAAGGAACCGGGAGACGGTAGCATCAGAGTCTTCACTAAGGGTGCAGTTGAACGAATCCTCGACCTCTGTGATGATGTTGGCATTGGCAGCGACAAAAAACAGATGACCGACGCTGTGAAGGATTCAATCTACGAACAAATGACCCTCCTCGCAGACCAGGGACTCCGTGTCCTCGCACTTGCAACAAAAACATTGCCTGACGGATTCTCCACCACCGAAGAAGTTCCTCGCGACAACATCGAGTCGAATTTGACTCTCCTTGGTTTAGCTGGGCTTTATGACCCACCACGACTGGAAACTAAAGATGCCGTCAAAGGTAAGCAATTCTGCCTTATTCAGATACATAAAGACTGACATTTGGAACAGAGTGCACAAACGCCGGAATCAAAGTCCACATGTTGACTGGTGACCACCCCGGCACCGCGACCGCCATCGGAAAAGAAGTCGGTATCATCCCTCGCGATTTCAGTACCCTGCCCAAAGATGTTGCCGATTCTCTCGTGAAGACTGCCGCCGAATTTGACGCCATGACTGACGAAGAGATTGATGCTATGCCGGCATTGCCACTTGTCATTGCTAGATGCGCGCCAAATACCAAGACTCGAATGATTGCTGCTCTGCATAGACGAAAGGCATACGCTGCAATGACTGGTGATGGTGTCAACGACGGCCCATCTCTACAAGCTGCTGATGTCGGTATTGCTATGGGAATGGCAGGCTCTGATGTCGCGAAGGGCGCATCTGACATTGTGCTTACTGACGATAATTTCTCGAGTATCGTCAACGCTATCGAAGAAGGACGAAGGATGTTCGACAATATCCAAAAGTTCGTCTTGCATGTACGTCAACTCACCCCCGATCATTTTCTGCATGGACTAATTAGTTACCGTAGCTGCTCACTTCCAACGTTGGCGAAGTTGTCCTTCTAGTCTTTGGTCTTTGCTTCCGTGACAATAACGACTACTCTGTCTTTCCGCTTTCCCCACTCCAAATTCTCTGGATCAACATGATCACCTCCGGCCCTCCAGCTTTCGGTCTCGGCCTTGAGAAGGCCGTCTACAACATCATGCAACGTCCTCCCCATAACACAAAGAAAGGAGTCTTTTCATGGCAAATCATCACCGACATGATCGTCTACGGCCTCATCATGGGCACCCTCTGCCTCCTAACCTTCGTCATCATCGTCTACGGCGTTGGTGACGGTAACCTCGGCCATGAATGCAACCGCACCTACTCTGATTCCTGCAACCTCGTATTCCGAGCTCGCGCCGCCGTCTTCGCAGAACTCACTTGGACCATCCTCATCTCCGCCTGGGAAATCAAGTCTATCCGCCGGTCCATGTTCCGCCTCGATCCCCACTCTACCAGCAAATTCCCACTATTTAAGGATCTCTACGGCAACAAATTCCTCTTCTACGCCGTGGTAGTTGGCAGCGTCATCGTATTCCCCTGCGTATACATCCCCGGCTTCAACGACAAAGTCTTTAAGCAAAAACCAATTACCTGGGAATGGGCGCTCAGCGTCGGGGCGGTGGTCGTCTTTGTCGCCGGCATGGAGACCTGGAAATTCTGCAAGAGGACATTTGGCTTGTTTGCCGACGATGAACGTGATCCTAATCCTAAGAAGGGAGGTTTGTTGGATCTTAGACAAGGCTTCTTCTCCTTTGCGAGGACTTTGTCTAGGACTACGAGTTTTGGGAAGGCTACGACTAGGGAGAGCAGTAATTCGCAGTCACCAGCTTAGATGGAATATATAAATGATTGGAGACGAAAGGGTATGGATAGTAAAGGAGGAAAGAAGGAAGAGCTAATTTGTAAACGCAGGAAACGGGAGTATGAATTTGATACCGAAAATGGGGAGTCTGAGATACCTGGATTGTTGGACTGAGGTTGGCTTGTCCGGCATGTCCTACATGAATAACATGATAGCATTTTTATATCGCGTTTGACTTACAAGTATCATTCCTTATAACGCTGATTTTGCGGAGTAATGGTTATGATCGATGTAGATAGCAATCTTACGTAGCTATGATTGAGCTTCGTTTCTGTGCATTTCAAGTCATGATGCATTCTTCTATAGTGTGCATGGTTAATTCAGAGTCCCGTTGAGCTCAGTCAAAGAATTTGGCATCTGCATTTTGACAAGGATTAGGAATATCTCGAATATCCCTAAGGCCTCCATGGCCTTGATTCTACCCTCATCAACGCATCCATTCACACCTATGATATTACAAACAAAGACAGGCCTCATCATCCATATCATCACATACTATCTCGGAATATTTCCTAAACGCATATTAGTCAATGAAAAGACMCCCGCCGAGAAAATACAGTAAGAAAGCTTACCAATACCAAACCGCTCCCGCAAGATGTCCTTAATCTCCTCATACAAATACCCTAGCAACGGCGGTACCCAAATCGTGACAGCCACAATCTGTCCAAATCCCCAATCCTTCCGATCCATCATCTTCAGAGACGTCCCAATGGAGAGGAGAGATAATTGCATTCCGATGCCTGCGAGAAAGCATAATGTGACGAGCCAGTATGCAGTTGACAACACCATCAGAGAACCAAAGAAGCTTTGTTGACCCCCTTCCTCATCATTCACGGACGCCCCGTTCTTTCTGTTATCGTGGTTACGGCCCCTGTACCAACGAACCAATTTCCCAGCTAGGACGGTTAGCAAGCATACCGTAGCAAAAGACCAAATAATTGGCGTCAAAACCCGGATATTGTATGAAGCCTTCGAAATCTCTTCCTCGCCTAAGTTGAAGTTGTTAGGACATGCTGCGAGTCCCGAATAACCCCCGCATGCGCCGATTGCGGAAAGTTTGTAGAAGAATTGTTGGTAGGCTTTGTATCTTTTGTTTTCGTCTTTGATTTGGTTGTTGATGGGGATGATGTTGGTATACAAGATCCAATATACAAGTGTGGAGAGTAACCAACATGCTACTGTGAGTAGTGTGATATCCATACTAGAGCGCCCGTAGCGGAAGAGGAGGAAGAAGGCGAAGACTACAGGGAGAACGCCGTTGGTCGCGAGGGGCATTAGCATGAAGGTGATTAGCATGTCGGTGTCGAAGATGTCGGAGCTTAGAGAGGCTATTTGGATTGTGGCGCTGAAGTAGCATTGGGCTTTGTGGAATTGGACCAGGAATTCTACAAAAGCCTTTTCGTGGCTGGGTTTGGGAGAATCCTTCGGTTCTGTGTTGTTGCCGTTTTGTTCTGTCTTGGATTCTTGTGTCGCGGGTGCGTAAACAGAATGATTTCTTTGTCTTCGTTTGATGATATGGAATGCAAGAAGCCCAAACCAGAAAATGACGACGAACATGCACTGCATTATGTATGATGCAAACACCTGTACTCACGTCAGCGATCGATATTCTTTAAGGCATGGGAGACCGATGCTCACCCCGATACCGACGACATCTGCATCGGCATATGGTAGAGAACTCCAGTTCCCTCGGTGACATAATGTATTCAAACATGTGTTTATGCCATGAATATTTGGCATAGTACTATTCACGAGCAAATTGACTGGGGAGCAGACATCGGTGCAGGCGCCATTGTGCCTTGACACTCTGCAGGTCTGGGTCAAGCATTCTGTTACCGCGGCATTGACTTTCTTAAGATTTTCAGCAGGCGCATCGTTTGAGATATATTGAGATACTTGAGAAGCTATGCGCGGTTCGAGAAGACCATGTGATAAGTAGTTTTGCATAGCTGGGACGTTGGCGCAGGTCTTGAAGTAGCGGATTGGAGCCTTGCCGTTTCCCATAGTGCCCGTGTCCTGATTAATCGACTTGTAGATTTTGATGGGATCGCTGCAGTTGGCAATACAGTCGCCGCCTTCGCAAACAGCTGTGAATGTGGGGACATTAGGGTTGTTGAACGTTTGATTACAGATTGAGGATGATTGATCGGAGATGTCGCAGCACTCCATCCGAGCACCGATGTAGTCGCAAAACAGGGGTTGTCTAAGTTGAGACGCCATGCAGTCACGTAGGCAAGGGTCGACGATCGATAGCGGATTCAAGAGAAAATCGGAAGAGGAATTGGGACGACTTTATTGTCTCAGGCTTCAGAGCCGCTTACATAGGGTTTGCCCATCCATTATGTGATCGTTACGTCATTTCAGTGGTTGCGTAGAGGGCCTTGCAGCGAGGTTGTTACACATGGGGCAAAGGGGGCGAATGGGGGCCAAATCAGGGCAACAAAATAGAAAAAGAAATCTGTATTAGCCTCCGTGGGGCATATCTCCCAGATTCTGATGACATGCTGATGGAAGTCGCGCACTTGAGAAACATCATCTTTACATGCGCAATTTCGCAAGCACACGACTGCGATCAACATGATATCAATCAAGGCAGGTATCGAAACGAGCTAGATCCTGGTAAAGCTTACTTTGCAGGGTGGCAGGCTCCCGTCGATTAAAGATGATCATGGCTGGAGTGGCTGGATATTGGCGCGAGTTTCATTTGGCTGGTGTACTGTACAGAACGCCCCTTTTGGCTAAGTTGCTTATCCACATTGTGCACGGATGTAGGCACAGAACCCTAACTGGTTTGATTAAATACGTATGCACCTAGTCCTGAGCCCCATCGGGTAGTATGATCCTCACTTTATTTCTTCTTTGTCATATTCAACCAAACATCCAACCACTTCATCTTCCACCCTCTTGTTGTTGTTGCTGTTGTCGCTGGTAGTTACGAATTGCACCCATCGAATCCTCGGCGATCAAAGTCAAGATAGGACCAAGGAAGGCCATGAAAAGCCATTCTTCACGTTAGCTTTCGTGAGGTACACTTTCTTCGCAGCCTTCACCTGTTAAACAAGGGCACAATTTGGGCATGATGGTTCCTGCCACCGTGTCCGCCTGCAGTGTCCCTTCCAAGATCCGGAGTTTCTCAAGAGCTATACTATGGTTACAACTCAAGCTGATGAGCTGAAATGTACCAAGGTTGAACTTACGGATAGGATTTCATTCGTGGAAAAATCTGAAAAGAACTTGTTCATTGCGCCTTGTGTGATTTTCAGTGCGAAGTAGGTGAATTTAGGTTTCCTTCTTTCTTTATAAGCGTACACGCATAAGTGCACCACTGGGTGCCCCTCCTCCCCTGAGACTCTCTTTCTCCTTCCCGCTTCCCTCTACACCACGCTTTACCTGCAGACAGCCTTTCCTCTACCTCTCTTTACAACCTTGTGCTGTAGCAACCTTGATCTGAGCCCAACCCGCGCGCTGTCAAAAGTAGTTTCGTCCGGCCTTCCTCATGCCTGCAAACCCAACCGATGTGGACGCGAACGAGAACACGGGGAGGCTGAATCCGCCCACCTACAGTTCCAACATTCAGGGGGATTACCTTCGGGATTCCTCTCAGGTACCTACCGAAGTCGAAGATTTGTATCTGTCGCTCCAGGATGAGTGGGAAGGGCTGGGCACAAGCATCAACGATCGCAAGGCATGGCTCCTTAGAGCAAAAGAAGAGCACGGCAAAAAATGCCTCGACTTGTTTTTTGAGTGGAGGGCCTTGAACAGGAAAAGGTTCGATGATAAGGCCTCTGAGGAAATGTCCAAGGAAGAGTTCGCGACCCTGTTACCGCATGCGGATTGGAAACAGCACAACGAAACCTTGGGAAAGGTTAACTACCGGCTCTTTCGCCGGTACTGCTCTAAAGAACCAGAATACTGTTTAGGAAAGTACGCAGGGACATGGCTTGCATTACGTCTTACTGGTTGGGCTTTGGGCTATCTAGATACAGAAGACGAGGTTCTTGACTCGTACGACATCTTGGCTGTAAACCCAATGCCCCCGTATTCTCTGCGATATCAACCACTTGACAAAGGTACTGGAGAGCAGAGCTTTCTATTCGTTCCACTTGGTAAGAGAAGCAAACCCTCGGACTCAGTATGCCATTTCCCATTAGGTTAATAAGACGTTAGGAGACGTGTTCCTTTCTTACTACCGACCAAATGCCGATTGTGTGTGGTTCAAGAGAACATTCGTTTGGGTTCTAGAGATCCAACAGTCTGGAAAGCGTGGTGGCCTCTATGTTCTCTACAATCATATTCGCGATTACGGCGTTCATGATACGGATGTTCCAACACTCTGTAGTGGACATGACTCTTTCAGTCTCGCTAAAGTCGTTCCGGACCAGGTCACAGAAGCATTAGATCAGCCTGACCGTCAACTATGCCTTCAACCTTTGTCCAATATTGTGACAGAAATCGCGGAAACTGGCCTCAACGGCAATTGGATCGATGGGTACCCACCGATTCCCTTGTTCGCCCCCTCCGCGCGGCGACACCAAGAAGAATCTGGCGAATAGCGAAAGGGGGATCCAGTATCGTCTACTGTGAGTGATACTTCAATGAGCTATCATGGACTGGACAAGACATAGCTACTTGTTTAAAAAATGGTGCCTTTTTTCCCTACTGCCCAGGTAGCACCTTTTAGGTTATCTGGGTGGGTTTGAATTTTTCATCAAAGGTTTTAATTCGCGTCTGGTACACTAGGCAAATAGATCGTATCCTTCTTTCCGTGCTCTTGCGACCCATCATGTCGATGATATCATTAAGGAATTTCGCCTATTAGGGGCGACATGAGTATGTAGCAAACCTAGCGATATTCTAGTCTAAGAATGATCTTTAAGGAAGGTACTTGTCCGTACGCGGTAGGTTGGTTGATGTCTAGATATTACAAGACTTACTCATGTGCAGGTGACTTCACACAGTGTAGTGTTTTACCATTGCTACCCCTTTCCTGCCACCGTAGATGGGAGAACAACAACCAACTACAATTACGTGCCTCACTACAAGCCCTCCGTACGCAAGCACATGTGACTAGTCCCGCATCTACCTATCGTACGCACGATAGATACTCTATTCAACGGTACTATTATAACCGAATACTAGGATATAAAAGCTAATCCAATATTGCGAACTACTAGCTAGAAGATATCTTAATTGTAACTACAGTATCGATGATTGTCACACTAGTACTAGAGTTGCTGTCAGGTGAGACACCACAGTCTTTGTTAGATCGGGTTCGGCGCATTAGGTTACGAATGGGTCTAGGGGCGAGTACATTTCTAAGTGGACAGCACGAGAAGCTTACCAGTAGCACCTTTTAGGTTTTGACCCCATGGAAGTATGGATTTATGATTATACCTATTGATGGACTTTTATTATTATATCTCCCCCCCCC